>VZTX01026442.1:16014-34014 GCA_013400915.1 Pardalotus punctatus | reverse complement strand
TATATATTTATATTTATATTTATATTTATATTTATATTTATATTTATATTTATATTTATATTTATATTTAGTATCTATTTAGCAGAGAGGAGGGGAGGGCTGTCTGGGAAGGGGGTTTGTTGAGAGAGGATGGGTTTTAATCCAGACAGATTCAGAGAATAACTTAAATAGAGGATTAATGGAACAGGGGAGCTTTAAGCTTGCAGCTTTCTATTTTGGAAAAAAAAAATAACAAAAAACCCCAAAAAAACAACTTTCTGTGCATGCCAGCTGCTGCTGGAGTGCAGGGGTGGTTGGTCCCTGCACAAAGAAGCTTTCATTTATGTGCTCACAAGCACACCTAAGGGCATCTCTGCTGGTTGGGGGAATTTTAGGATCAAGTTTTAAAAAGGTCATGAAGAGAGGGAGTGGAACTTGCTAACCATGCCTTGTGTGTGTGCACAACGGTGGAACAAGCAGTAATGTTGCCAGCTTTGGGGTTCACTTGCTGTGCTCCAGACATAGCTGAAAGCAGACTGGCCTGATGACCTGCAAATCGCTGCTGGACACAGCTGGGAAAGACCTCTTGGCTTTGTCTTTCTTCC
This sequence comes from Pardalotus punctatus, assembly GCA_013400915.1. Lineage (NCBI taxonomy): Eukaryota > Metazoa > Chordata > Aves > Passeriformes > Pardalotidae > Pardalotus > Pardalotus punctatus. Next base: position 33,430 of record VZTX01026442.1, on the reverse strand, counting down.
CAGGTGGAAACCGGGGCTTTGAAGCACTGCTGAGCTCCCATTACCTTGCTCCTGTACTGTCTTTTCCCTTAAAATCATACTGAAATTGGAAAACTCAGTGCTGAAAGATGTGCTGAACATCTGACAGTAGCTGAAATCATTATACTCCTCTTTTTTGATTCTTGTCAAGTCACGGTGCATCTGGAGACTTTTTTTCTGACTGTTCAGTAAAATGAGTACTGGGACCAAGAAACTCATCTGCACTAGATCCATGCCTAGGGATTATCTGGGCACGGGCTGCAGGTTCCTCGTGCACATATGCTCTTTGGGCAAGTTGCTCTTTGGCCTGATTTCTTTGCATTTGTGTTTTTGTTGGTAAATATCAATATTTGAAAATTTCAGTCATGTTGCCTGGTTACCACAGAGTAGAGAAATTACATGGATTTGACTTCTGTGGGTGGCTGTGGATGGCTGTGGTATTCATCAAGAATACAGATCCAGCAGGAGTGAAAGACTGAAATAGGAGTTAGGTGATGAGATACTTAATGTCTGTGGTCCTGTGTACATGAGGTTTCAAGAAAATTATCTGAAGAAGTCTGTGCACTCCTGTACTAGTAGTAGATAGGAAAAGTTCGTCTCTAACACCTCCGTATCCGCAAAGAAATCACAATGTGGCCCCTGGACACAGACTTTGACAATCATTTCCTTCAAATGCTTTGCCCAGTGAATGTTGCACAAATATTTGCTGAGATGGGTTCTTAGCTCAGTCTGTGCCTGGCTGAGTCCTTGCCAAGGAAGGATGAGGATGATCGGAGAGGTGACGTGGGCTGGTGTTGGTTTCTGCACTCAGAGGAATTTTGCTTCTGAAAAATGCAAATGTGGTTGGAACAAATTTTATTCAAGAATGTGAACAGACACTCAGAGGACATTTTTTCAATCTCCCCATGACTTCTCCTTCTCTAATTGCTAGGATGAATGCATAAACCCTTATACTGAAGTTTTCACAAGGGTTGGTTTACTCATTTTACTCTTTTTCTTGGCATAAAAGTTGTCATATTAAGCAGGTTTTAATGTGTGCTCACCAAGAGACATGGATTATAAAGCTTTAGAAATAACTTGCGTCTGGAAAAGCTGATTAATAAAACAAAAATTCTGATGTCGTATTCTCATAAATTAACAATTTATAGATAATTTACAGTGCTCATGTCATTAGGCAAATGAACTTTAAATTGATTTCAAATTAGTGGGTTAATGGTTTCCCACAGGTACCTTTTCAAGGGGCAGCATATGCAAGGTGTTTTTTCAGTGGAAGGGTAGGTGTGCAGCAGTACTCTTCAGTCTCTGTAATCGAGGCAGTAATTCGAGTGGTGGTCACATTCAAGTGCACTATTGATCTGCAAAAAAGTGCTGACTGTCTCCATCACTGCAGCAAAGATGGGTAGGAAAGGCTATAGGAAAAACAGCAGTCTTTGCATAATTCTTGTACCATAACTTTCTTTTGGTACACCTTAACTCCAGGTGAAACATTAAGGTAGCAGATTGATTTGGTCTGGTTAAACAGCCTCGGAGTTCATAGTACTGTAAAAAAATACTCAGTTGACTTCTTGTTATAGTTGTAAGAGAAGAATTTGTCCCCAGATCCATTAAAATTGGGGTGATGATTGCATGGAGTCTGAGACCAACCTCACGGGGAGGTGAAGTGCTCTTGCTGCTGCTGCAAGAGCTGAGGAACCAGTCTCCAGTGCATTGCCACCACTCTGGTGTCAGCTTTGTGACTTTTTTACTCCTTGGTTTCCTCCTTCTGTCATTTCATTGTGCCTGCAAAGGTTGCGAATACTTTAAGGGACAGCCTGACTAGCTTGTGTATGTTGGCACGGGGAGTGCAGGTTGGAGCCGTGAGGTGCCTGCAGAAGATCAGTGATTGATAGCTCAGCTTGGTTCATGGTCAGTTGCTAGGAGGTCCAGACTGGTGTCATATTTGTCAGGAAAATTAATCCACAAACACCTGAGGTTTATGTCCAAAAAGGAGACAGAGTGTTGGAAACAATATAACTTTAAATTTTTTTTTTTATCTCTCTAGTTAGTTTTAACTTGACTTTGCCTGGGGGAAAGGAGTTTTCTTTAGTTTTTTAGGAGATAAAGTATCACCCTGTGGAGATGGGATTAACATACCACAGATTGGGAGTGACCCTGAAGATAACCAGAAAAATAAAATCTATCAACAGAACATCCACGAGACATCAGTGGTTATTGACAAACATCTACTCCAGATGCCACCTCCAGCAGGGGTGAAGACATCTGGTCTGAAAAAGAATGATAAGAGAAATTGAAGAATGAAAAATCTAATTGGCATCAGAGGTGAGGAAATTTGGGTCCAATGAGAGACTGAAGATCGGGGATTACTCAACTCTGGTCCAATGAACTTTAAAACAATGTATCTCTATGGGGTTTTGACTGTATAAAATTCAGGGGAAAATTCTCTGAAAGTATGTGTTCTTGGAATACTTTCCTAGGCACATCCTGGCCAGATAATAAAGTAATGCCTGATTCTCTATCACTTCAAATACAGTGTTAGAGGGTTTTTGTTTTTTCCCGCAGTTTCGGTGACAAGAGGAGTCCTGTAACTTCATTCATGAATAAAGGGAGAGGTCATGGGCATTTCCCATGGGGTCTCTCAAGTTGCTAGAGAATGCAGCCTCTTTTTATCCTAATTTCCCAGCCACAGGTCCCTCTCTCTTTCTTCATTGGCTGAGGTACTCAAGAGGTACGAACTTCCCAAAATGCCTAATACAGATCCCCTTCTAATATACATTTCCCCCCCCCCACCTTCTTCTTTTCCTTGTGTGTCTGTTCTTTCAGTTAAATCCAGGGATTTAGCAGAGTCTTGGGTAAGTCCTATCAATAAAGGCTGGGGGAAAGGGCTTCAGATCCATACGCTGCTGTTCCATGTGCCTCCGTAGTTGGTACTTTGAAGGAGAGAAAAACGCAAGCCCAAAAACCAACCCCCCCATTAGGATGTTTTTCCTCCATGTCTAAATTATGCAAAGTCTTTTCCTCACTATTGCCTTTCTGAAAAGCTTAGCTTCCAGCTTTCTTTGGTTCTCTTTGCCTCATCTGGTTCTCCCTGATGCAACCAAGCTGACTAATCAGGTAGCCAAAAATCACAACATAATCCTTCCCACCACTCTCTGTGGGGGAAGTCTAATAAAACGTTTTTGGGGTGGTCACTTCATCATTGCAGGTGATCATGGTACCAGTGCGTGCCCTGTACCCCTGTCAAGGTGGTCTCAGTTCTCTCCTATGAAGAGCAACAGTCTCTCCTTTTCCCCACAATCTTCAAAAGCCAGCAGTGTGCCTTGTTCTGGCTCCTTCACAGCAATGCAATTACCATTGCATGAAAGCCACGGGTGCCCATGCTTTAACAGCATTACAAATTACACTCATAAATTCAGAGTACAGCTAATTGTTGTTTTATGGAGTAGATGTTCTTTTGGGGAAAAAAAAAATAAATCTGTAAACACTCTGATACCCTGCTGAACAGAGGAATAGCCTTCCAGAGTGATGTAATGTGGATCAGATTTTTCAAGGGCACTCATGTTCCTGTGATGTGGTTCTGGGCGAGTATGATCTGCAAGGGTTTTTTTAATGTGGGTTTTCACCTGCTGCTGGAGTAATATGCCTTATGATTACAGTGTTATTACTTTTTCTGGAGACTCATATGGCCTGGCTGAGATCAGGGTGCCCCTGCCCTTGTGAAGGGGAAGGATGCAGTTGGTTTGAAGGATTACACTCAAAGTGAATGCGACTGGCAGGGGACAGAGCTATCCAGCTCATTCTGCAGGGGAAGTGAGATTCTGGGCAGTCTGCTTTGTTTACCAAGATACTTTTGTGTGGCATTTGTCACCATTAGAAGGTGCCATGAGAAGGTTTCTGCTCTTCATCTATCTTGAACTTGTCCTGAGGATTGATGGGAGAGCCAGAAATTAGCTGCTCTGGAGATTTGGCCCAGAGCCCTGATCTTCAGTGGCTACATCCTGCACATGGGAAAATTAGTGGTAAAGCAGCCCCCGCTGTTTGCTTGGGAGTTGTCCAGGCTTCCACCACCAGAATGACCCTAGTTATGTTTCAGCTCCCCGCATTCAGACCCTGACACTTGTAGGTCAGTGTGGTAGTTTTGTTTGGCCCAGTTTTTGCTAGTGAGTAGGGAAGGGCACAAAGATGGCTCCTGTGTGTCCTGTGTGAAGGTTCTGGAAGTTTGTCACCCTGTCCAGCAGAGCCACTCTCTGATGGCTCTGAAGATGATGGACATGCTGCTGGCCAAACCTGGGCCAATTAGAGATGTTAGTTACACCTCTGTGAAAACATATTTCAGAAGATATCAAAACAATTGGTGCACGCACTTCTTTTTAGTCGGAGGAGGAGGAGGAGGAGGAATTAAGGGAGGTGCTGCAGGCACTGAAGCTGAAAAAGCTCTGCCGGCTGTGGTGAAGACCATGGGGGAGCAGGTGGTCTCTCTGCAGCCCATGGAGTCCAGGGGGGTGCAGAGATCCACCCACAGCCCGTGGGGAGGTGCCCACACCAGAGGAGCAGGTGGATGCCTGGAGGAAGCTGTGATCCAGTGGCAGTCCCAGTGGAGACTGAGAGTTGCAAAGGCATTGCAAGAGAGAGAAAGATCTTGTTCCCGGGCTGGAAACAGCCTGGCCTCGGCTCAGGAGTCTGCACCCTATGGACAAGAACTCGTGCTGCAGCAGATTTGGGCAGGCTGCTGCTCGTGAGATTGGACCCACACCAAAGAAGTTCTCAGAGGACTGTCTCTCGTGGGAGGGACCCCATGGCTGAGGAGAGGACTCTTCTCCCTGGTGGACTGACCCTGACCAAAAGAAAACCCTCATACCCTGCTCTCCCCTACCCCAGAGCTACTGGTTCTGTGAAGGAGGGAGGGCGGTAAGCAGAGAAAACAGTGTTTGTAGCAGAAGAATTGTGGTGATGGACTGACTAAGGAAAAACCCCATACCCTGCCCCCTCCTCAGAGCTGTTGGTTGTGTGAGGGAAGGAGGGGGTGAGCTGAGAAACGGTGTCTTAAGAGGGAAAGGGGGTGAGTGAAGAAATGGTGTCTTAAGAGCTTATTTTTACCTCTCAGTTATCCTCTGACTCAGTAAGGTTAATAAATCACTTTGCAACATTAAGCTTTCGACCTGTCTTTCCATTTTCTTTGTGCATCCTTCCACCAGTACCTTATCTCAACTCCTGAGTCCAGTGTGTTTGTGTTAGTTTTTTTCCCTCTCCTCTGCACAGCTGTGGCAGGAGAGAGCTTAGAGAGAGATGTTGTAGGTCCCTGGCATTTGGCCAGGGTCAAACCTCGACCGTCAGCCAAAACCTGCCAGTTCTTGTGGCAACAATCCCACTCTAGACGCTGCTCCCCTATCCTGCCAGTACCATGCTCCGTGTGCAAATGTACTCTTTAAACAAGCCACTTTGCTGAGCCTTTCTCTCTATTCCTGATTGGATCATCTATATTCAATTGTCTTCATCTGTGGAAATGTTATGAGGGTGAATTTTCAGCCCATTTTTCTTAGGATAGTTTATTATATTTTAATTCTGGTTACAGTGTGTACTGACTTGGCAGAATATGTGATTTGCCAGGAGACAGAGGCTGGGAGGCTTTATAAATAAAAAACCTGCATCTGTTCCATCTCTCTTCACAACCAGGGGCTGATCTTCATTGCACCAGGACAAACCTGGAAAGCTTTTCACTGAAATTTAGAGAAGCACCAGCAAGGTGCAGGTGGAGTAGAGATGAGAATCTGAGTGCATGGAAATTGTCAAGGCTGTGGCTCTTGGGGCTCTAAAGAGCCAATGTACATGTATTTTAATAACTGTAGTCTTTACAGCAAGCATGTTTTCTGCTGACTGCGCAGAATGTAAACCTGCAATATAATAGCTGGAAAGGTTGGTCGTGGTAGATCTTGGTACACTGGGCTTTGCTTTGCTCCAGGAGGCTGTAAGGGGACTTTGGAAGAGAATGATGTGCTAATGTAGAATTCAGCAAATATTAGCTTTTTAAAGGTTCTTGTTTGGTAAGGTAAGAGATATCTCTAAAACATGCTTTCACTGATTAGACCTACATAAGAGAATGTCCTTAGGCTGAACTGGGACACTGTAATTACAGCTAATAACAATGCTTTGAGCTTTGCAAATGCTCTTTATAATAAAAAAGCTTTTGTCCTTTCCTTGTAGTGCTGAGGTGAAGAACGTAAGGACAGGGAAGTTTTCCCCTCCAGTGCATGGAGACAGCTCTGGGAGCTGTACTGAAAGTGCTGTTTTTGCCCAAGTCCAGCTCCAGAAAAGGACTTGGACGCTGTGAGGAGCTTTGGTGTAACTGCCAAGGTTGGCATATGTCTAGTGCTACAGTGAATGCTGCTCTACAGATGGTCTAAGATCTGATACTGTGCCAAGTGGGGCCTAATGGGAATCAGCCCTTTAAGCACATAATCTGCTTTATCAGACTCTGTGTCACCGGGGGACTCCTATTGTAACATTACTCGTTTAAAGGGGAAAAGTCAGCACAAGCATTTTAAACGCAAGGGTTGAGCCAGGCTTTCATGCAAACAAAGTGCCTTTTCCCTTCAGTATGTGGAGGCTTGTATGTAGTGCCCACTTGGCTGAGAGCCCTGGAAGAGCTGATTGTGACTCAGTCTGGAAGGGGAGAGGGAAGGTCCAGGAGGGGCAGTGCTGTCTCCAGCATCAGGATCCAGCTTCAGGAGGAGCAGGAGCAAAGAGGGATGAGAACAATAGTGGAGCACCGGGGTGATTTGTGAGTGCAGGCTTGGCTCTGCTGCTGGAGGACCTGGGACCTGACCTCCTCTTGGAGGAGCTGAGCTGGAGCACCTCGGTGCTGCTGCTGAATCAAGGGTTGCTCTGCCATGGGGCAAAGGAGGCAAAGGCTCAACTGGTGATATGCTGTGATAGCCAGGCTAGAGCATGTGTTAGTGTGGAAATTGTAATGCTGGCTCTTGGAAATCAGTCAGAATAACCGGAAGGGGAGAAAGATCTTCATCCACTCCAACACCAGCCATTATTTAAAGGAGTCAGTTTTTTATTTCTGGTGAGCTTACGCTGTCACTGTATGCTCAGCTAAGTTTGCATGTAGTCACCCTTGCTGCTGCATTGGGGCCCCTCAGATTTCCCCTACCATACCTCTGCAGTTGAAATCTCAGCTGTAATTTATTTAGATTTCCTGGCAAAAGTTTTCAAGTAGAGCACCAGGCTTTGTACGCAGTGTGTGGGTGAATGCGAGCAAACCAGCAAGGTGTTCAAGTAGCTCAAAGGTGGGAAAGAGAATTTCACAGGAAGCACTGAGTCATGTACTTTGAGTGAATTTGTGAATTTGTTCCAAATAAAAATATTTTACTTTCTTTGAAACTCAGGTTTTCTAGAACTGAACCTAAAACATAAATCCCTTCCACCCTGCAAATAATTACCCAAACCTTCAATTAAATAAAAATTTTACTTTAATTTGCATTTAGCCTTGTTGCCCTCAACAACTAGCATGAATGTGAGTCAATCATTATAAAAACAAATGCAGTGCTATGGCCTTGGTAATCGTGCTGCCAGCCTTTCCACTGCCATTCCAGTGCCGTGTTGCTTTCATATCCATACCCTCGGGCATGTGGGCCAGGTGCTTTCTGAGAAGGAGCCCAGTGTACAAACCCCTGGTGATGTTTATCTGTAGGAACCAAAGGGGCTTTTTCCATTCCCTGTCACTGCAGTTGCTGCGTGGGATTGTTACAGTGGGGGGGGGGGGGGGGAAGTAGGGGGAATGTGCTTCTGTGTGATCACAGAATTGAATTCATTCTGTGTATCTATTGGCAAGTGTCATTTTCTTTGCACAAAAGAGAAAGTTCAAGAAATAAGAGGTTTAACTGAAATCATCAATACAGAAGAAATGCCTCCGGTTGCACCACTGTAAACAAATTAAGCTGGAAGCCTCTCTAAACAACCAGTAGCTCGAAGGCAAGTAAATAAAAAACACTCAGGATGTGACATTTCTTCAAGAGGACCTTAATGTTTTGATTTACCTTCACTAAGGAGCAGAACTTGCTTCAGCATGTTTGTGTGAGCACAGAGCACTGGCTCCAGGAAAGGGGATTTTGCTGGAGCTGGCTGGTGAGGAGGCTGTTCTGATCCAATTATTAAGGTTCTTTAGAAATACCTCTGCCCCAATTAAGGTGCAAACGAGACCATATGCCAGTCAATAGTATGGGTTTTATTTGATAGTAAATACGAGAGAGAGAGAGAAGAAAAGAGAAAAAAGGAGAAGTATGAAAAGAGGTGGGGAGGACAGAAAGAGAGTGACAGAGACAGAATAAAGAAAATATCACCATCGATGTTGCGTTGATCCTATCCCGCTGGTCTTCTTGGTGGTGATGGTTCCCCCCAAAAGCACAGGATCCCATGGGTCACTACATGCTCAGGCCAGGTGGCAATGTCCAGGCATGTCCCCCCGGGGGTGGGGGCAGTCTCTGGCAGCAGACTGTGCTTTCATCACTTGCTATCCTGTGGTGCAAGGCCGAGCACTTTGGGGGGTCTTTGATGGATTATGACACCCCCTCAGCTGCCTCTGGTGTGAATGTCCTGTGGATGTGACCTGTGGGATTGGGGGTTCCACAGCTGGGTCAGTTTGTGTAATGGAGGATGGGTGTTTATTGCCTCTGACCAGAGGTTATGCTGGTCACACCATGCACCTGAAAACCTCCTCCTCCTCCCTCAGTTGGGGGGAAGTCTGTGTAAACCTGGCTTCTGTGAGCTGTGCTCTCCCCCACCCCAAACTCAGCCAGGGATGATTCTCAGTGCAGCTGGTGGCTTTGGCCTTTGTGGATGCATTCCTTTTCTTCAGCCTGAGATGACTGAACAATAGGTTTCCCTTTATCTGATCTCAGCAGTTTGACTTTCTGCCCAAAGTCCCAGTGTCAGGTATCTTCAAGGGAGGCTTCTTTGGCTGTAGTTTCTTTATAATGAGCAAAACTTATATCAATGTTTGAGGCATGAACTATTTCAGTCTCTGACAAAGGCTCTGTGCAAATCACTGCAGAGCTGGCTCTGCTTCTGCCTAGGTCCCTCCACCTCTACTCATCCTTCCTGGGGCCTCTCAGGGTTTGGCAGATTCCTGTGGATGCTGTGGCTCTGCACACAACTCCAAGAGCACATTGCCTTTGTTGAGAGTCGGTGTGCAGAGAGGAGCAGTTGTGGGTGTGGTTGAACACTGGGATGAACAAATATGGGATGAGCCCAGGGGTGTGGTGCAAGTGAGGCAGAGATAGGAGCAGGAGTTGGAGGACTGGAAACCATGTGTGGGAGCCCCCAGCCTGCTTTCATCCATGGCACCACTCTGGTCACCTTGTGGAAAAAGGTTTTGGCTGAGTATTTGGGAAGGCAGACATGGACAGGATGCCTGTCTGCTCAGTGAGTAGGGACTGGCAAGTGCAGGGAGCTGGAACACCAAGTGCCTCCTTGACATTTCCTTGCCATCCCTCCTCAGGCACCAAAAGTGCTGTGGCTGTGAACAGCAGGAAGCATGAGAACCATTTGTCCTTTGACGTTTAAATTACAGGCAACATTTCCAATTAAATTTCTCCCTTTTTTTACTATGTTAGTTCAGATGTATTAGCCTCTTTATATTATTATGGTTATTGTCTGTTGTTGAGGCTGTGCTAGCAATGCAGAATTTGCTGACATTTTGGCAGAAAGACTTCAGAAAGCACTGTCTGCTCTTAACCTTTGGGAATGTATGGGACTCTGCTGTTATGCATCTTGCCAAAGCCACGGCCATCTTAAAAGCTCTACAAAGGATCTGCAACCCCAGCAAATTCAGCACATTCTGGAAATCCCAGGGCATCTGTACCTACCCCTTGGCTATGGCTTGTATGCTCTCTGTGCAGGTAGAAGATGGTGGGGGCTCTGGGAAGGATGCACAGGGAAACCCCAGACCCACCCTGTAATTGCCTCCCAGAAAGGCATAGATAGAGCTGAGCCCAAATATTTCCTAATGGTTTAGCGTTTCACCTGTTTCATTCTGCTGGCTAGATAAAGGCTTTTTGTCATGAGGAGAGATGTTCTTTGTCAGGATTCTTAATCTCCAAGGCTGTGCAGATGAAATGACAGACCTGGAAAGACAGGCAAGAAGGAGGATGTGTACAGTCAGGCAGAGAGGAGGAGACTGAAGAAGGAGCAGTGGGAGGGAAGTGGAGAGGGGGAGAGAGGTTAGGAGAGGGTAAGTTGTGTCACATTTTTCATTTGTATTACTTGTCTTATTCTTCCAAGCTGTTGTGGATTAGAACAGAGTCAGCAGAAATTTGGTCTCTCAGCAGAAGCATCAGGAGACTGTGTACAGGACTTTAGCCATATAATTTTTAAATTATTATTTTATTTTACAGTGTACTGTGGCTGGGGTTTAGCTTGGAATAGCTTTTCTGAGACACCTGCAAGGCAACAGTTGTAGCATTACCCAGAGTGAGCAGGAGCTGCACCGGGATCAGCTGTATGGCTTTTTCAGGCTTTACAAGTATATTTACAAGGGATTTTGCTTTGTGCAGAGCTCTGTAGTTAAATCCTCTTCAGCTGCTTTTTGACCGGTGCTGCTCATGTAAATTGCTTTCTCTTCTGATAGCTCTGGTCCTTGTGCTACAGGACAGGAATGTCCTTAGCTTCAGAGGGTTCTGAGGGCTAAGGCAGCTGCCTTTGCTGGTTATTCTGAAGGCATTTGGCTTGCAGGATGAAATGAGCTTTGCAGCCTCTTACCAGAGTGCGAACAGCAGTGGTAGTGGTCTAGGTCTGAACTGGGAGACCGGATCTCCAGTTCCTGGCAGTTCCAGAGGCTGTGTGCTAGGTGGGTATGTGGGAGGATACTTTTTGAGGCTCCTCAACCATGCTCACTCCTTACTGATCCAAGGTGAAGGGGAATTGAGAGCACGACTGCTCCGCAGTGACACTCTTAGCAGGGCATGCATGTGACTGTGTGACTTTCAGCAGGAGAGGTTTGGAGCTTGAGATGTGTAGCAAGAATTAACTGCGATTTATGAAGGCATAGAGTTAAATGAATTGGTTCATTTATAAAATCAACTTCTGCAGGCTACTTAGCTTTTTGATGTATCATCAGTATTTAATTGTCTTAACTTCATCTTAATAGAATTATTAGGTTTTTTATCTCCATTGATCTTGATTTATTTCCCAGCTCTCAATCTATTGGCCTGTGGCAACACTTCTGCTTAGCTTTGATTTGTAGGGGGGGAAAAGTTATTAGACCACCAAGTTTGTTCTGCATTAGCAAAGGGAACAGTTCTTAACCAAATCATCCATGTTTTGTGATTTAGTGAAACTATGACAATACTTACCACACTGGATGTTATCTTGATGAGTTAATTTTCTCCTTTCCCATCTTAGAATGACCTCTGTCCCTTAACATTGCATATCTGAGTCTGAAAAAAAAACACCTGTTTCAAGCATACCTGTGAAATGAAGGTTTGAGCCAAAGTTGATGACAGGAGGGTGAAGTGAGGCAGGATGATAAATATTTTAAGTTTCAGAAATTGCGTTGTTTCTGAAATGCTTAGGTGTGTTTTAAAAGAGTCTTTATTTTTGTTCTGTTTGATACAAACCAGGATTTTCTGGACTTGAACCAAGATTCAATTTCACTTTTCATATCTGTCTTGGTCAATTACTAACTTAAAGAACACAAAAATTGAACTCACTGAATCAAGTCCTTCCCCAGGTTGCCAAGGTTTTGGCTGAGAAAGGAGAGACTGGCCCCGTATCCTTGGGGATCCTGCTTTAGAGAAGTAGGTGGCCAGCAGGAGATTGGGGAAGGCATCTTGGGACTCCAGTGAATTTAGCTTGAAATAACAGCAGGGGTCAGTGACAGTTCTGTCTGTAGCTGATAAGTAAAAGAACAAGCTCAGAATTGCAAGTCAAGAAACAGCAGCTGTCATTATCATAGAAGCCCTGATAACATAATCCTTTAATAATACCAACACAATATCAGCACCTGAGGGCAGGGGAGAGAGGGGAAAGCTAGGAAACCTGGCCTGCATTTGGTGTGGATTAACATGAGAGAGGATGGTGTGTGCCTGGGGCACCATACAGGTGAAGGTGGGTCTCTGAGCAAGGAGGTGGCTTTGCTAGGAAGGATGATGCCTCAATGATCTTTTAATTGCTGTTGGTTTTAGCTTTTTCCCCACTCCAAAGGGAGCAGTAGCACCTGTGCTCCTGTTCGCCTGCTGGGAGGAGGAATCGCCTTTGGGGCTGGGGATCTTCATACTTGAAGACCTTGGCACAAGAGGGCTGTGGTGAGCTTTTGCAGAGGAGGGCCGTGTCCTCAGGCATTGCAGGTTTCAGAGGTGGGGAGTTTTTGTAGAACACTGAAAATAATGCAAAAAGTGTAGCTTGGCTCTTACTGGATATGTTGTCCCTCTGCCCCCACTTAAGAAAATATTGCCCTCCAAATTCAATCCTGTAGCCCATTATTCATGAGGTCATTACTGTTTAATTTAATCACCAAATCTCAGCTGAATCCCATTTATTCTGCTAGTTCACTAGAGATTTACCTATTTATTTTACATTTCAAATGAATTGTCCATTATTCTGTCATTCTGGGATTTTATTCTGTAATTTATTTTGCGGGCCCTGACAAGTTGAACATGAGCCCTGGTTCTCTCCTGTCTTGCATGTTAATTGTCAGATCTGTGGTTCAGCTGTTTGCTTGCAGGACCAAGGGACCTGACCCAATATTCGGGGACGGAGAGGAGCCAGGCTATGTAATGCCACAGTTGCTGTTGGTGATTCAACTGTGACAAGAAAGAAATACTTTTTCTCTTTTCTCCGTTACACGCCTCTTGGGCCAATGTCAAAGGGCAAGTTATCCTGTGCAACTTGCCCCTAAAATACATCAGGGCAAATCAGGGTGTGTAGTGTCCCTTATGGTGCATGGGCATGGGTGCAGATGTGTGGTTGAAATCCTGAGAGCAAAGGCTGTAAAATGGAAATGTTGGTCAGAAATCAACATTTGGGGTATAAATCCCCATCCTCTTTTGATGAGGTTAGGGTGAAATGGTCCTCAGTGAGGGACAGTCCTTACATTGGCCATTTCTAGCTGCAGTTTTCTCTTGGTTTTGGCTAGTGTTGGTGCTGGAGAAGGCAGACCAGTGCTCTCTTCAGTCCAGTCAGAGCCCAGGCTCCTGTGGTGCCCCTTCACTTGGATGAGGTGTGGCTTTCTCCGGTAGGTCCAGGGATGCTGTAGGGCCAAACTCACAGGTCAGCTCCTTGCAGACAGGTTGTGCTTGTGTTTGATGGTATACCATGATTGCTGTGTGTGATCTGAGCCCTGTCCAGCCTCTTTCCTTTTGCAGAGTGCACAATATTATGGAAAACCAATTTTCTGTCGGGATTAGTTCTTTATCTGCCAATTGAGCAATTTGTGCATTTTCTCAGTTGCCCTGTGAGCTGCTGGGACCCATGGGCCCTGCAATTTGCCCCTTTATTATCCAGTTGAAGAGCAGCTCCTCTGTGCTGGAGAGGAGATTTGTTAAGGAAATTCACAAAAGGCCAAAGACGCAAGCACTAGAAAGAGCAGGAGGAGGAATTTAGAGGATATGAATTTTCAGGCTCCTTTCTCGGTGGAATATAAACTGAGCATGCTCTCAGCTCGATTTGAGCAAATAGCTGAAAAAAAGTAAAAATCCATTGTGTTTTTCTTTGATGCTTTCCCTGTTGCTGACACAAATCCCAAGCACCTCATTGATTTTCTGCTTTGCCCATCCTGAGATCAGTGGTAAGACATTGCTCCTGTTTCCTGGGCTGAGTTACTGCCTGCTGCTTCTAGTGAACTTCCCAGGCAGGTTGTGAGAGCTGGATGAAGTAAACTTGTTTGGCTGTTCTTCTGAGATGTTCTTGGACACAGTGTTTTCCCACCCTACTCAGCCTGGGCAATCAAGGGCATGTTTTGGAAGTCAGTGTTTACAGGACTGGAAAAAGCTTTCTTGCATCTGCCTCGTCTCTGTGAAGTGAGCTTGGTCTGGCCAGGTCAGTGCTCCTGTAGCTCTGCTAGGAGAGCAGAGTGGCCATAGTGAAACTGTGCTTCCTTGCCTGCATGTCTGCACTGCTCAGTCTGTCTCTTCTGGTGTACTGATATCCTGCACAGTGCCTAATGGATGTTTTGGAGCAGGTGGCTCTGCAAGCCAGGCTGGCGTGGCTGGGCTCTTCTGTGGTCCTGCCCCATCCGTGCAGATCTGTGCTGTCTGTGGGGTGGGTGAGTGATGAGAACAAGCTGTCTCTCTCCTGATGTATGCTCCTGCTCTAAGCTGCTCCAAGCAAGGAGCACTTTTCAGTCCCACTCTGCAGGAACATGGGCTGAAATGGCCTTTTGGACATGGCTGGGGTATGAGCAATTGAAAAACCACCTAAAATATGTGTGACTCACTCAGGTGCTCTTGCCTGAGTTTCCTCTCTCTTCCTGTGGTCTGGTTTGACCTTCTGTGCCCTCACTGGGGAGGAAGTGTCCCAGCTGATGGGATTAGCCTAGCTTGCACCTGCTCAGTGCAAGGAGGAATGGGGTGGCCAAATACTCAGTACTTGCTCTTGTGAACAATGTTTTGGAAAGCATAATTTTCTATCCAGGTGTCAGGCATGTTAATTTCTGGATACTTAAGTACTCTTGACTTGGCCCTAACTGAATTTGTGTCATAACATTTTTCTTAATTAGGTTCTCTGATTCCTCTATGTCAGTGTTTAATTGGAGTTTAATTGGGAAAAACAGTGGTACGCATCCTGCTAGAGGAAATGGATCATAGATGCCTGTCTCCTCCATGCTCCTGGACGGCTCTGGGGAGGAGTCTAGTTAAATTTTGGCCTGTCCTCCTCTTTCAAGGTTATGGTCTCCTCTTCTTCCTTCTCTGCTGCCTTGCTAATGCCAGGGAGGACTTCTGGTTGGAGGACTCTCTGGATTGGCACCAGTCCTGGGCAGGGTGGCTGTGCTGAGAAATGTGATGGGCTGAACAGGCTCTCCCGTGGATCCCTGCAGCTTGGCTCCTTGGGTGTGATGGGAAGGAAAGGGGTGTTAGATCATCATTAGGTGTTTGGTGGAGGGTTAAACCCTGCCTGGTTGGATCCTGGCAGAAGAAAGACTCTAGAGCCCTGCTGAGCACTCCTGGCTCTGCCTTCAGCTGAGCACAGGATGATGAATAGAGGTTATTGCTGCAAATGCTCCTTCCACCCATCAACAAGCAGTTAATGGTACAGAGATGCAATAACAATCCCTCAGACTGGCTCCAGAGCTTGTATGGCAGTGTCCCTGCCAAGCAGCATCTCTTGGTTTGTCCTGTGTCTGGGAGAGCAGTGAGGGGCATGAGGTAACCACAAGGAGAAGCTTGAGCTCCTCACTGTCCTCTGTAAGGTGAGTGTAACTGTGACTGACCAGACGTAGGGGCTGGTGTGTCTCTGGAAGCCAGGGAGTGCAGGTCTCAATCACTGATGGTGTTGCAGGCAAACACTTGTTTTCACCTCATTTTCTGCACAGCTCAGTGTTCCCAGACAGTTTGGGGAAGGCAAGGAGCAAGCTTTGCTCAGTTCAGTAGGCTGTGCATGGATTGTGGTGGCTGTTTGATGCTGCAGAGCTCCTTGTACCTCTTAACTGTAAAAACTCTGCTCCTTTTGAAGCTGCATAAGCAGTCCTGTTACCAAGAGTACTAAGTAGAAAACAGAGCCCCTCCAACACCTTCCCTGCTGGTAACACATTGTGGAAAGCGTCCTTTCTTTTAAAAATGAAAAGGAGCAAACAGACTTGCTTTACTGTCAATAGAAGATACATTTCTCCAGCGAGCAACACAGATCTATTTAAATACAGGTAATTTGGTGCAAAGGAATTGATTTTGCTATCATGGTATGTTGGATAACAGTAATTTCTCTCTCTCTCTTTTTTTCTTTTTTTTTTTTTTTTTGCAAAAGACTGTGGGGCAGGTCCACGCTTTTTTCCTCCTGTGCATAACTGTATAGACGTATAGATGTTTCCCTCCATGTTTTTGCAGACTGTCTCAGATGGTTGTTGCTATGTGTCCCTCCTGACAGGTTTTGTTTTTCTGTCCCATTTAGCATGAGAAATGCCTGGCTAGTTAGTGCAGGCCCATACTCTAAAAATGCTCATTTAGAGAGATCCCATCTCTAGAGGTGATGGAGGGTGGCATAGAAATGGCAGTAGTAAGGCTTTAGACACCCATTAGCTCTTGGCAGTAGATGCAGGGGCTTAGAGCATCTAGTAATTGCTCCACTGGTTACCTGCAGCTGGGCACTAAAAATGAGGTGTCTAAGGAAAATGGATATTTGGTCAGCTTAGGCTTTTGAGCTGTAGAGCTGGCTCATTTTGTCTCAGCTCTTTCCCTCTCTATCAATAGGGTGTTGCCATGGTTTAACCCCAGCTGGCACCTAAGCACCACACAGCCATTCACTGTGGCATCATCAGAAAAAGTAAAACCTGTGGGCTGAGGTAAGAACAGTTTAGTAATTGGAACAAGGCAAAATGCCATAATAATTGAAGGGAAAAGACAGAAGGAAAAAAAAGTACTAAGAGAGAGAGAAATAAACCCCAAGAAAACCAAGTGATGTGCAATGCAGTTGGTGGATTCCCAGCCCATCCCTGGGCAGCAATCAGCCCTTCCCATGGAATGGAAGGGATGGAGCTGACTCGACATGTCTCCTTTCTTTGGTGTCTGTCAGTCATAGCATCCATCAGACTTTTGAGGGTAGGGGTAAGATGTGAAGGGAAGGATTGAATTATGTCAGAAAAACCACCAGATTTCTGGGTTTTTATCCGGAAACTTATGTTCAAATTTGGCTTTGTGGCTTGGCTAGTCCAATAATGAATTGATTTCTCTGTGTCTTGGCACGATTTACAGAAACTCTGTCAATGTAAGGCACTTGATTTAGTCAATAAAAAATGGGCTGGGGACTTCAGACTGGAATTTAAGCATTGCAACATCACTGGTGACATTTTCAAGTGACAGATTCTCCATTAACCTGGGGTATCCTGTTCAGCTTGTTCCTGCAGTACCCTCTGATCAGCTGATATTTGGGGGCAAAGCCCAGCACTGACACTGCTGTTTGTGAAGGAGCTGAGCAGCGATGGAGGAGAGTGAGACTCCAGATCGGGATGGTGCTGCTGCCTCAGCAGATGCACTGCTGGCTCCATACTTATTTCCCATTGTCATGCTGCAAACTTAATAATGTTTGGCAGCAATTAATTAACACAGTAGCAACTGTTTTCTGCCAGGAAATTGCACAGAGCCTGCAGATCAGGATGCTCTGCCCTGCTGGTGGGAGGCTGGGGCAAAGATGGGTAACTTTGACCCCAGTCTCCCATAACAGAAATGCTGCTGTTGTCTTGGTTTGAAGACAG
>VZTX01026442.1:0-15942 GCA_013400915.1 Pardalotus punctatus | reverse complement strand
GGTGCAGTTCCGGTCCCAGCCGGCAGGGGCGCTGTCGGGCTCCCGGCCGGGCAGGGCGGCTGCGATGACTCCCGCGCAGCTGCAGGGGGCGCTGTGGCGCGGTCAGCTCTGTGGCTGCGGGTTCTGGCGAGGGACCGAGAGGCAGCGGGGCCGCAGCGGGACGGGCAGGGCAGGCGGGCGTGCAGCAGCCGTGGGGCAGGAGCTCAGAGCAGGGAGCAGGGCTGGCACAGACGGGATCACCCGGGCTTGCCGGCAGAAGGTGGCAGGGACTCCCCAGCCGTGGCAGTGCTCTGACAGGGAGAGCGCGGGGCGGCGGCTGCCGGGCCCCTTGCGCAGAAACTGCCGGCACAGCCAGGAGGATGTGCCCTCCAGGAACGTCCCCTTCCCAGACGAAAGCTCACTCACAACGAGAAGAAAACAGAGCAGATCCGAAAAACCTTTCTGCAGTTGTAGGGAGGAGCCCGTAGTTCCCCCCTGCTGCCTCCCCTGTAGCCGGTGGTCAGTGCCTTCCCTGATGACCACATCTGCTCTCCCCTCCCCACACCCAGCCAGCTCTTTGTCTCTTACAAAAGGAGTCAATAGTCCTTAAGTATCCAGCCATTAGTAACCTAGCACCCGGGATAGGGAAAAATTCCACACGCCTCAACCTCCAACAGCTATGCACCACCAAAAGTGGGGGAAAAACTCTCCTTGCTTCTGAGGAAAGGTCACTGCTTGCAGAGGGTGCAGCCTGTGGGCGTCAGACATGGAAAGATAAATTAACTCTCTCCCTTGAAAGAGGAAGCAGAATTTTTGTGAGCAGAAGCACTGCATTGTGAGACACTTGCTTCATCTACAGGTTGGTAGGAATTTAGTGTATTCTCTGTGTGTGGCCAGTGTGCTGTCTGCATGTGGGGTGGTTGTGATCTGTCCAACTGCATCTTAGTTCTGGTGGAAATCTTGTCACCGGTGAGGCTGATTTGTACTGTCCTTTGGAGGCAGGACATAGCTCTGCAGAGTCAGTAGCTGTTCTGCAGTGGTGGGTCTCCTGCCAAGCCAGTGAAGCCTATGGAAACCTGAGACTACAGCAGGCTCTGGAGTGCGGGGATGTCCAGGAAAGCACACTTCTCAATCTCCCGTCAGAGCCAAATGGGTCTGAGGCATTGAGATTCTCCCCGCAAGGACCTGTGCTGCCCTTGTTACGTCATCTGGGTAGGGAATTGTTGCTTGCTTCATTTCATCAGTGGCATTTCCCCCTGACTTGGGGCTGCCTCTGTGAGGCTCAGTCCAGAGCCTGTTCTCTGTGCTGTCACTGTGCACTGTTCCCTTGGCTGCTGTGGGAAGAGGTGTCTCCTCATTGCTCCAGTAGAGCTGAAATGCTGCCATCTACTCCTGGGCCTGGAGCAGCAGTTGCTGACAGTGAGTTGCTGCCAGCCCTGTCCTTCACAAGAGCTCTTTCTTCTCAGCAGGGCAGATGGAAAACCCATGACCCACTCTGCTTGCAGTCATCTCCCGTTGAAATATAATTTCAAGCCAATGCAAAATTCATTCACATCATCAGTGTGAAATGAAGAGGCAGGAGGTTTCCTTGTTTTTCCCATTAAGAATAAATCTGCCCTCTGAGACAGCGTTCTTACAGCCTCTAATGAGCCTCCCTGTTGGAAGTGGGATCACTGCCTGCTCTGCAGGATGAGTCATGCTTGCTGAGCACCCTCTTGTCATACTGTTCCTCCTCCTTGTAGGGCTGCTGGGACTCCCTCTCTGGGACTGGCAGTATTTCAGCCCTGCCGCTGACACTGGGAGTTTTGTCTGGCTGGGGCAGGCAGATGGTGCCAGGACATTATGTTGAGACTAGCTGAGATTTCAGAAAGAATTTTTGTTGTTGTTGTTGTTGTTGTTGTTGTGTTGCTGTTGTTGTTTTAGTGAAGAAGGTTATTCTGCTAATTTAACTCAGGGCTCTCAAGGCTGTGGGTGGGACTAATTTGTGTGTTAGCTGAAGCAGGGGGAGCTGGTGGTATGAGGTCTGACATAGGACCACTTGCATGGGACAGGTTGCAGGACAGTAAAACACTTCTCATCCATCTCCTCTGCACTGTGACAAGTTCAGGATGGGGATGTAGGGTTCTTTTAAGAGAAACTTCAGAATCTTGGAGTTTATTTAAAATAACTTATTCCTGAGGATTATTTTTAGCTTGCTATGGCAGTGAGATGAAAGCATATTCCAAGCCTCTCTAAACAGGGAGCCACTTACTTCTCCTCATTGGATCTGTTTTATAATTGAAGGAAAAGCATAATAGAGCCTGAAATGTAATTATATCTCTTGTAGCACGGGGCTGTTCCACAGCAAGACCTTTGCTCTGTGCCTAGTGGTGAGGAGCAGGGCTCAGCTGCAGAATTTCCACAGAAGAAATGATGCAGCTGTTGGCTCCCTCCCCAGCTCAGGAGGCACTGAGCAAAGAGAAGGTGATGCCATGGAGCCTTCCTTGGGACAAGGCTCAGAGGTGTTATGATTTGGGCTGGGCTGGCACAGTCAGCTCTTTCAGTTTGACTGTTCAGTGTTCATGGAATGGAGAGCCTGCTTGGGTTGACTGTGATGGGCTCTTGTGATGTGAAGGGCTTACACTTGAGACAACCAGTGATTGTCTAAGTTGCCTCTCCCCTGCCTTACTGTGCTGGATGGAGGCTCTGCAGAGCTTGGTGTGCTGCAAACTGACAGTCAGCAGCTGGCTCTGCAATCTGTGCCTGCCCAGGGCATATTGTGAGGAAGCAGTCCAGCTCTTAGCCCAGGTTTTCTGGGTATGCCAACAAGCACAAGCCACTTCGGGCTTACACTCATATAATGTTGTTGAAGGAAATCACATCCCTTGCTGAGGTGATTTTCTAAGCATGGTCAGTGGGCATGGCCTGTCCTTACCTCTTCCTATCCTAGCAGAGAGCTGAAGTTTCCCAGGTCTGAAAACTGCTTATGATCTGTTTGTGCTCATTGGCACTGCCAGGAGAGCAAAGGCCTTGTAGTTTAGTGATTTAGCTCAGAAACATTGTCTCATCTTTGCTTTATGATATGTTCTCCCTTTAAACCTGTTGCCTGAGGCTGGAAATTAACTGGTCACTGATTATATGGGCTTTACAGATTTCCCCTTCTTTGCTAGCACCCAAAGGTTCTGTCACAGGCAAGCCCAGAAAGAGGCAGAGGGGTACCTGTAGGTAACTGGTGGAACTGGAAGAAATGGGGATCTGGGCATGCAATATATGATGAGGTGATCGTCAGTCTGTGCTCTGGTCAGAGCTGGAGGAGACATAGGAGCAAAGGGCTCTGCTCAGCAAACTGCTGGGTAAAAGCAGTGTACATTTTGCTGCCTATGGACACTGGATAATATGCTGAGCTGGAACTGCTTGGCTGTAAAACACTCTTCTCCGACTTGGCCTGGATTATGGAGGAAGGTGTTGTTTATGATGTTTATGATGCATGTTTATACACCAGCTCTGCTGCTGACCTAGTAACTAGGAAGTAGGGTGTTTGGGGGGGGTTTGTTTGTTTGTTTGGGGTTTTGTTGTTGTTAAAGGATGTAATTGGTCCAGTTTAGGCTGTACAAAGCAGCTTTTAAAAGCTAGTTCTGACGTGTGAGTTGAAAAAGTGTTGAAATGAAAAAACCCCACCACTTTCATGAAGAGGAGATCTTGAAGACTTTATTCCAATCATATGGATGCTTTCTGCATTAAAGCATTACTGTAATGAAAATGTATCAGAGGCTTTGTTAGAAAAGCTCTTAAAACAGATTAGTGCATCTATCTATACCATAAAAAGGTCTTTTTAGTAGGATTCCCCATAATTCCAGCTGTCACTAAACAAGAGACTCCTGAAATGCCCTGGGAGAAGCCATTAAAACTGGGACGATTCAGCCATATGATCTTGCTTTGATTGTTTTCAGTGCAAAAAGTACTTTGACCTTTGGGCTGTCATTGCTGGGGAAGCTCTGCCTAGAGGAATTAATGAGCCTTCATTATACCAAGATAATTGTCACCTCAATTCCCAGCCAGCTGCGGGGAGGAGGATGAAGGCAGTGCTGTGGGATGTGCTGTATCATGTGGCTTTCCCTTGGTTCTCTGACCTGTCCCCACCTCCCTGAACAGAAATGTGAACTGGTCAGACAAAGGCTGATGTGACCCAGGGCCTGAGAGGGGCAAGCTCTGGCAAAGCTGGGGAAAAGGAGCTTGAAGAGATCCACATAGTCAGGGACAATAGTCAAGGTAGGATGAGAAATTTTGGAGTTATAACAATCAGAACATGATCTTTTCACTGGAAAAACTTTGATTTTTATCCACATCCCCACTTCTAACAAACATATGGGTTTTGTAAAAATAAAATCCTCCCTCACCTCTGAGACTTTGGCTCAGGTGAAGTAACATTTTCACATGAAAAATATGAGGAGGAGAAATATCTTGCCACCTTGGCCATGATTTCTCCCTCATCCCCAATGAAGTAATGGAGATATAAGGACAGGTGCACAGGGCTGAAGGAGCTGTGGAGTATCTGAGAGATGAGAGGCAGGATCATATTAGCATCAATGCATCTGAGTTTCCATCCTAGTAACAATGCAGACACTAGTCCCCAGATCCTTGTTTTGATCCTTTTGAGCTGGGAATATAAAAGGAGTGCTCTTCCATATTCAACAGATGCATCTGAAGAAGGAACAAAGGGGAGAGAAAGTGCCAGATCCTTTAACTTCTTAGAGAAACTTATTTGATGGGGGAAGGGGGAAGGAAATTAGCAGGGTTTAAAAATACAAGAAAGAGAGAGAGAGAGGAGGAAAATCATAATTTTAACCTGTAACTCTCCTCTCTGCTCCTTTCCTTTGCTGAAAGCCTCAGGTTGTATGTCAGATAAAGGTATTTGGGAAAATGTCTGTGTCTCCATCCTTTAACAGATGTTTATGCCATCTGAGAAATTTACATTGCACTCCCAAACAAATAGCCATGGCTTTTGATGGGTGAAGAAGGGCAACTGTGCTTAGGTTTGGGGGCATCCATGAATTATGATACTAGCTGCTGGTTTAGCAGTGAGACTACATTTTACTTCAGGTTGTATATATAAATTATAGTCCCGTTTTCTCCATCAAGATTTGTTGGGGATTTCTTTTTTTGTTTATCAGTTCTTTTAATGACTGTGTAGGAGGGCGAGTAGCTTTTATTGTATATGCAACTATGAAAGTGGCCACTTGGCAGCAGCAGGGTTTGCAAGGGGTCAGGTTGTTTTAACAGAGATGCAAATTACTGTTGTTCTTGTATTGAATCCCGAAGCAGGTGGAATCCTTTCTGAAGAGAAAATGACAAGAGAAGTCACATCATGGCTTTACTATTATGGCAGAGCACTGAGCAGTGACTGTAAATGCTGCTGCATTTAATTTGCTCCATTTACAGTCCATTGACTGACCTGCACTCTCCAGGAACAACCATGAGATTGGAGCTCAATAAGTTGCTGAGAGGGGCGACAGAGACAGGTGTCTCCTCTAAGCATGGGTGAAAGGCCATTGATGTGTCCTATGAAATATGTTAAATCAATGGGGGTAGATAACATCCACAGTGCATTGGCATTTAAAAGCGCTCTGTGGCTGTTCATGGTCACTCTGACAGGCACCTTGTAGCTCCTCTGGGGCTGGTGTGTGTGTCCTGAGGGCTCAGTCCCAGTGGGCAGTTGGTGTCATGGCACGGGTGGGAGGCAGCTGCTTGGGTTTGTCCTGTTTCTGTACCAAAACAGAATATATAATATGCATATACAGTGATCTGCCGTGGAGCGATTCCAGAGGGACTGTTCCAGGGGCATAAGGCACTGTCACAGACACGTCAAGTGTGGTTTATGCCCATGCCAGCTTCAGTTGTGAAGTGTGGAGCTGTGCATTACTTCCAGGATGCCTCTGTTTGGGGAAAAAGCAGCAGGTACCAGCCCTTCAGAGGCAATTCACTGTCACAGGTGACAGGGCATCCTGCACAGGCACAGGGCCAGGCTGAAGGCTCAGAGCACCCCCATCTCATCTTGGCTAGAACCAGCCTTGTAAGGATCTGCACAGCCCAGACTTGAGAGTGGTGAATGATCCCCTTGGTACTGCTGCTTAGTAACATGAAAATAGACCATTTTCTATATGTGAAAGCCTGCAAGGTAATTAATATCCTAGCCATTAAATTCCACTGCAGTATACTCAGTGTTGATAAGCTAGCTAAGAGCTCTGCTTGAAATTAGTAAGTTGCAAATGACCCAAGGGCTACTGCTTCATGCTTACTTTTTTCCCCATGTACCCACCCAAAATTACAGAATTTAAATAGAAAGATAATTTTCATTTATGAGCTAGTATCATTATTCATAATTGGAGAGTTGTAAGGAATAAAAAGCCTTTCTGGTTAATTAGAAATTTCAGCATCTCAGGGAAATTAGGAAGGGAATAAAATCTGGATTTGACAGAGGTGCACAAATGCAAAGCACAAATCAAATGGAAGGGTAATGTAATTTCTGCAGAAATTTCTAAATGCATGATCCTAAGGGTCCAGCTGTCTGTACAGGGAGCATGAAGCACACCAGAGATATAGGTGCTGCACATCTAGAGTATTTCCCCTTCTCCTGGCTGCTCTCAGGAGAGGAAGATAGAGGGATGTGCTCTGGTCAGCTGGTCAGCTTCTGACCTGAAAGATCAAGTGCCTTTTGCTTGCTGGTCCAGCCATGCAGCTCTGAAGCTCTCCTGGCACTGACCTGCTTGGTCTGCCTTTAGCTGAGCTGCCTGGGAGATGTGAGAGAAGTGCTTGAAAAAAACAGGAGCAGAACTGGGCAACTGCCCTTAGAGTCACAAAGCTGAGATGACTGGGCCAAAATCCCCTCTCCTCTTCAAAAAAGGTGCTGTGGTGGGAGAAAGTTGGAATGCTTTTATGTATCACTGGCTTTTTTTCTTGCTCACAGGACTGTTAGTCTGCTGTCACCTACCAGTAGCAGAATCTCTAATTAAATTAGGACAAGAAGACCTAAAAGTATAGCAATGCTCTCCTAATTATGTGGCTTGTTTAGCAGTAGAGCTAGGTTGTGGTTTTGTTCCTGTCTTTTCTAAGAGAAGGTGGCGTTGCTCAGAGATGCTGAGGAAAGGGAGAGAACAGCCTTGGAAATTTGGGTTATTTGTATCCCTTGTATGTGTGTGAATTGCCTCTGTGCCAAGCTATCATCCTGATTCCTGTTTTCCTGTATTTAGGCAGTTCTTTCCACACTCTCTGAAAACTGGGTGCTCCTACTGAGCTGCTGTGTTCAGAAGCATCACTAATGTGTACAATCTCCCTGTAGCTCCAGATGCTCATCTTCCATCCCTACCCTATCCCTTAGGGACAATTAGGAAAGAACTTGTAAATTCATAATTGTGGACCTTTTCAAACCTAGATTAGTTCCTCCAGTCTATTGGGTGAATACATATTTATAAGTGCTCTTTAAAATGCACCATCCTTCACTAAATGAGGTGTAATGAACCCATCATGTAAATACACGCTCAAGTGCAGAATAGAAAAATCCTTAGGGTATTTTTTAGGATTAATAGAAGGATGTTCTTTGAGTAGCTTGGCTTCTTTCAAAAGTGGTAATAAACGTGACATAACTATATACAATGCACACTAGTAACTTAAAAGAGCTTAAGGAATAACTCACCTATGCTGCTGAGATCAGACTCTGAAGAGTGCATCTTCCAATTATAAAACCAAAAAAATCAGTTATTTATACAAGACATGGTGTTTGACATACCTGAATCTGAAGTTTCTTGCTATCTAGTCCCTTTTCTGCTCTGGTAAGACTTAACCAGTTTTGCATTTCTAGTTTTCTGCGGAACATGTAGGATGCTGGGCTGGTAGAAGTTTTCCCAGTGCTCTAAGTAGGGACAGGAATACCTGAAACCAGAGTCTTCTGTGTCTGAGGTAGTGTTTGAGGCATGGCAGCCAAAGCCAGGTGTGTTCAGGAGCCTGCTGACCAGCAGAGGCAATTTGGTGGCGGCAGGGTGAGAGAAGGAATGTCATCTTGTGCATGGTGGTGGCTGTGGCCTGGTGGGGCTTAAGAAGGATATGTGAATCCGGAGTACTTTCACTCCTCTGAGCTCCACAAATAACATAATGTGTGACTGGGGGGAAACTGCTACTTCTCTGTGCCTTGATTTCTCTGGTAGAAATCCAGGTCCTTGAGCTACACACAGAATATTGGCTGTGGAATTGCTGAGTCTTACTGGGCCCTGATAAGTGCACTCTTGACAACATTTTAGACCTCCCTGTAGTCTCCTGGTGTCTGATGTGTGTCACTGGCCCAGTGGTTCTGTGTTGTTTCTGTCTTTGGGGAAGGTGGGACTTGAGAGGGCTGATGCTCTGGAGGAGAGTTTGTAGCAAATATTGTAAAAGAGGGCTTGCAGTGAGCGTTGTGGTTTGTCACTGTTCCTGTGGTCAGTCAGATTTTTCTTTCTTTCTCCATGTGAGCACTTCTGAGCTCTGCTGTGGGAGATGGCAGTGGTTGAGTCACCTCTTTCCTAATGTAGGTGTTGGGTCTGGTAGGTGATTGGGAGTAGGCTGAGGAGAAGGCTCTGGGGAGATGTCATTGCAGCCTTTCAGAACTTCAAAAGGGCTTATAAAAAAGGTGTGAGAGTGGCTTTATACATGGGCAGATAGTGATAGGACAAGGAGGAATGTTTTTAAGTAAAATAGGAGAGATTTACATGAGATGTTAGGAGGAAGTTCTTTACTCAGAGGATGGTAAGGCCCTGGCACAGGTTGCCCAGAGAAGCTGTGGCTGCCCCATTCCTGGAAATGTTGATGGCCAGGTTGAATGGGGCCCTGAGCAACCTGATCTAGTGGAGGTGTCCCTGGCTATGGCAGGGAGGGTGAACTAGATGATTTTTAAGGGCCTTTCCAGCCCAGGCATTTCTATCGTTTTGATTT
This sequence comes from Pardalotus punctatus, assembly GCA_013400915.1. Lineage (NCBI taxonomy): Eukaryota > Metazoa > Chordata > Aves > Passeriformes > Pardalotidae > Pardalotus > Pardalotus punctatus. The sequence continues at coordinate 7,026 of VZTX01026442.1, read as the reverse complement.
GTGTGCCCACCATCAGCACACAAACTGGTGCTGACACAGATAGCCTTAGACAACCATGTCTAAGGTTGTTTCCTTCCTTTTACTGCAGTTTCTCTGTCTGCAGAATCAGCCTTTATTACAGTTATAAGCATTTAGTTTAGTACTTTTCTCCTCACAAATACATAGTAGTGAATCTTAAAATAACACCAAGGCATGTCTCTGGGACATACCTGTGATTACAGTTAATCAGGGCTATAAGTGCTTCACTGGACTAATGCCAGGGCACTGAAGTACGCTCAGAGTCAAGATTGCCTCACAGCAGAAGGGTTTGAGAGGCAGAAGAGCACATTTCCTCCAGGTTACTGTATGCCAGGGGAGGGAAAACTCAGTATTACAGCTGGAAGTGAGCCTTTCCCATCTCAAGTTAGGAAAACTTGAAGACTCTTATCCTGCTCCTAATTAATAGCATCTATTCTACTTTCATTACATGACACTACTTAACTCCTTAGAAAGGAGAAGACTATTATCTTGGAGCATTAACAACTATCCTAATTTAATGCTGCGTGGAATAGCTGATGCAGAAAGAAATCTGAGATTTTATGGCTACAACTCTCTAGAGTCTGCCTATCCAAAGAGAAAAGACTTTTTTTACTCAGAACAAAGGGAGGAATGAGTCAAGAAATAGATAAGGGGGAAATCAGTTTTCTCCCATGTCTCTCTTCCCACAGATTCATTCATTGCTGAGTACCAGAAGACAGCAGTTGGTCCTTGTCATACTAGCTGGGGGAAAATTGTACCCTCAGCCCAGATATTTGTAGATGAATCCTGTGCATGTGGTAGCCTTTGTGATGCTAAGTTACCTCTGTGCCATGATGTAATTCACTACAAACCTGTGATGTTGCAGACACAAAATCTGCATACCTTAGAAAAACTTTGCATGTTCTAGTCCAGACTGAGCTGGTGTGACCTGTCCTCTCATGAAGTCCACAAGCAATCGGGTAGGTGCTGCATGTTACCAGTTGCCACTAGCCATAGGTCCCAAAGGCTTAAAAATTAAAAAAAAAATGGTGACAGACCTGAACATGGGACTGCTGGTCAGAACAGAAATCAGTGTGCAGAGGAGGTACCTTCTTTCTTCCTGGCACACTTTTTCTAAACAATAGACCTGTCTGTTGGTTCTCTGTTTTAAGCCAGTTTGATGGTGCTATGATTCTCTTAGAAGGCTCTGGAACTTGCCCACTGAGCTCTGATACAGAGAATTACTTTTAAATGCCTTTCTAAATGCTGATTGTTTGTATTGTAAGCAGTTGTGGGGCTGTGTATTTGGGATGCTAAAGCTAGGGCACTGACAGGTGGAGGTATTCTGGCTGTTCAGGTGTGGCCTTTCCAAGGGCCCTGTGCCTGTTTCGGTGAGACTGGGGTGTCAAGTGCCTGTGGAGTGTCTAACCCCTGACACCCTTTAGCTCCTGGGAGACTGTGGAACTTGTCACTGGGGACTGGCATGTTGTTGATGGATAAGATCAGTGCCTCGGCACTGACTGCCAGCAGAGCCTTCCTCAGTGATCTGTTTCTCCTTCTATAGTGTTCTGTTAGATTTTTCTTTAAACATTACAATTTCTAATGTTACAGCCTAAAGATATTGTTGAAAAGTTTCATTAAATGTTACATCTCATTATGGCTTTGATTACTGTATTTTTTCATGTGGGCTGAGCTTTCTGTAATGTGAGTCTGTGCTCCCTTTTTTCATTACATAAAGCAGAAGGCTTTACCATCCAATTACAGTGAACTTCATAGAGGTAGCTGAGGCGCAATTAATTACCCTTTGTCCTATCTCATCTCTTCATACATTTTCTAATGTCTCAATTATTTCTTTTTACATTCTTTGCATTGTGAAGCAAAGGAGTAAATTAAAAACAACCAGGAAGGTCAAGGTTTGGAGTGGGGGGAGTTGTGCACAAAACCTCATCAACTGCAATTCTTTAATGTTGTTTGTGTTGCTGCAGCAGAAATCCAGAGCTGGGGCACTGAATTCTGCACTGGTTCACCTGATGCCTGTTCTTTTCCTGCTCCTGATGTCAGAGGAGTGATGGATTTAATGCCCTAACCTCAACCACTGACTAGTGGTAATGCAAGAGAGCAGAGGAGATTGAATGAGGCAACTGGCTACAGTTCCTGTGGCCAGGTACTCATTAAAGTCTCCTCCAACTGACTAATTAATGGCTTCCAGTGCCCCCACTGCAGTACTGATTAATTAAACCAGCCTTGCCACTGTACCCATACAGAAAAGGGGGATCTACATGGCATGCAGGTGCCCTGCTGGCACAAGGACACCCCCAGCCTGACCAGTGGTCAAGGAGTCAGGTGTGCTGTTGTACTCAAGGCTAATGACAGGTTTGGGTGTCTGTGAATCCAGCTCTGCTGGGACAAGTTTCCTCCCTGGCAGCAAGCAGTGGTGGAGGCTGGCAGCTCTTTTGCCCCAGGAGAGCCGGAAGGAGATGGCTTGCAGCTTGTGCTTGTGGTGGGCTGCATACTCCTCTGGATCCTCCTGTAATTTACTGAGGACCCGTGGTTTATAAACTGTAGTCTTGGAATGATGGATGGCACTTCTTTAATGCAAGCCTGCCTTTGGTGCTGCTGCCTCAGCACCTGCTGATTTGTTTTCTCCCCTCTCCTGCATCAGAGCCGGCTGGGATCAGGACAAGGCAGTGATTTCTCTGCCCTTGATCTTGGCATGAGCTTGCTCCTTTTCCTCCCACACCACCAGCCACCTCCTCTCCCCCTTGCTTTGGGAAAAGCTGGATACAGGGCAGAGAGCACTGCATAGAGAAGCAGGAAAACTCTGGGTAAGTGGCTGGAGACAGCAGGGTAGCACCCCATGAGTGCCAGTGGTTTTGCTGAGGGAAGAAATGGGGAGCAGGCAGCAAAGAGCACATGCCTGGCAGCTGGGCAGAGCCCGTGCAGGGACACAGAGCTGCCTCTCCAGTCAGCAGCTGGACCTCTGAGGGGACTCTGCCCAGTGTTCCAAGAGCTGCCTGCCTGCCCTGTCTGTCTCTCCTGTGCATCTTCCAAGAGAAAAGATGATCTGCTGCAGCTGGGAGATGATCTGCCAGGAGCTAAGTGCTGGACAGAGGCAAGAGCCAGCCTTGCCATGGGGGTCAAGCTGGCCTGACCCCCACTGGTGTGTGTTGGGGAGGCTTATTCATTGCTTAGTGCTTCTGTGTTACATGACCCACTTGCAGCTTTTTCTTGTCTGTTTTGAAACTGTGAAATGAGGCACGGTAATCAAGGAGGGTTTTAATAACCATCCCAGCTCTGACATTTAAATTATAGATGACATTTTCAATTAAACAAGCACTCTCAGCAGGTTTAATTTAGCTATCAGTTCTGCTTTGTTCTTTAAGTGTTTCCTTAAAAAACAGTAATGAATTTAAAACTTGCCCCAAAGGGAGAAGAAGCCAAGAAGGGATTGGAGCTGGCTGGCAAAATGGAAGCCCTTTCAGGGATTGCTGAGTGTGCAGGAGGAAGTCAGAGACTGAGGAGATGTTAAACTCCCCCAGCACAGATCTGTGCACAGGATGCTCACCCTGTTGCTACTCTCAGGCATCATTTTGTGTGCCTACATGCGTGCACTCGCAGTCACAACTTGGTCCTTCCCAATGNCCCTGAGCCATTCTGCAACAACACACCCTGTGTGTTCTGTGGTGGACCAGCCACCTCTGTGCACACCTGCCTGCCTGCACCCCTTTGCTCCACACAGGCCCACACTTGTCTTTTCTATCCATTTACACATCTATACCCCATTTTACCAGGACACCCCAAATCCCCTTACACTCATGAGCTCTCACTGTTTATTGCTTGTTTCTTCCAAGCAAGGCTGAGGCTGATTTCACATATGTTTAAAAACAAACTTAACAAGACCATAAAGAACATGGTGGGAATTACTGATCTGGTTAAAAATTGTCTTCCTCCTGGCTCTGCCTTGCTTTCCCCATTAGTTACTAGATGTGCTGGTTCCTGATACACTGAGCTTGGTTTGCATGTCCTTATGGGCCCTAGGAGCTGCTGTTCTTAGGGGCTGCCTGTGCTGAGAAGTGCCCTGCCTCCAGGTCTCTCACAGGAGGAGGTAGGGAGCAGTAGAGGAAGGAAAGCAGTGTCCAGTTGTGTTTCACAGCTGGGAGAAGTGCTGCTCTCCAAAGCCTGTGTTGCCTGGCCCTCTGAATTGCAGTGGCCTGTGGGCACAATGACAACCCAAGACAAAGCTACAGGACTGCATCTTCCAGATCATTTCCTGGTCTCCCATGAATGAAACCCTGCCTGAATTTTCCTGAGATGTGTGTGTTTCCAGTCCTCCATGGCAGAGCTCACAGTCCCTTAGGTCAGAAACATCTCCTGTTACCTCCATACCCAGGTGAAACAGCTGGAGCTCTGCCCAGCACAACTACAGATCAAGTATCACTTGTGACACTGAAGAAAGTCCAATTCAAGTCATACAATTGGGAACGTCCTGGCTGGGCCAGGGCTCAAAAAAGGAATGGGATCAGGAATTGCAATGCCAGTACCTGGGTCTGCATAAAAGGCCTGGAAGTTGCAGCTTTCTGAGGGTGTAATTCAGGACAACTTGGCCATTGTGTGCTTGTGGTCCTCAGCTGGTGACTTCAGGGACAGAAGTGTGTTGCATAAATTGAGGACAAGGTCCTGGTCTTTCCTTTGGAGGGACATCTATGGCACTTGGAGAAGAGCCTTTGTCCTTCTGCTGAAGAGAGCACCTGCTTCCTTGTAGCCATCAAGAGGAGCCTTCTGTGTTTCTTTCCAGTGTAAAACAGGGCTGGATAATTTCATCACCACTAATAACATTTCTAGCAAGGCAAGCTACAATAATGATAAGGGTAATTGAATCTCATGCTTCAGGGATAAGCTGAGCTCAGGAGGGGGATCAGGGAGGAATTAATTTCCCCCTTCCCTGTGGAAGCTGCTTTGCACAGTTGATCATTTGCGTTGAAAGGCTGATGCTTTCTGTGGCATTCTGGGCTCACCCTAACAGCTGGGCTTCAGAACATCCCTGTTGCCTGCTGTCTATCCTGGGTCCCTGATCTGTGGCAAAGGGTGAGCAAAATTTGTCTTCAGTTGTTCCAAAAGAAAGTGAAGAGAGTGATGATGGGATGGGAGGCATTGCCTGCATGGGAGTCCCAGTCCCTTACAGCTGCTGGCATGTGCAGGTGTGTGCTGAGAGATTGTGTGAGTGGACAAGGGGGCCAGGAAGAAGAGGAGCAAACTGTAAAGTTATCTCGTATGAGTTATGTTCCTGTGCAACTAGTTTGGTGTAGAAAAACTCCTCTGCTGAACAAATTTGATAGTGATGAATTTTAATATGTCCAGAGCACTGCTTTGATTTTTAACTGGGGGGGATGAGCTAACCTTTAGGGACATGCAATGAAGTGAACAACATGAAGCCAGGATGAGAATACCAGCTCTACTAACATCTGTGAGCTGTGGTGAATCTAAGTCCCAGGACTTAGAAGGTCTCTTTCTACCTCTCACCAAAACAGCAAGGAGTTCTAATTCCTGCACTCACATTACAAAAATTGTTTGTAGTACTTATGGTGGAAACTTAATTTTAAATACCATAATTTGAGAAAGTCTTGACTGAGTCAAAACTTAGAGGAGTCTTAGGAAGCAAAACGTGTCTGCAGAACTGTTTGGTTGTCCTCCCAGTCCTAATTCCATCTAGAGGTGAATGCATTTCACTGGGTCTGAGGACTGGGCCTAACACTGATCCCTGGGTGACACAATTAATGACTGGCCACCAACTCGATGTGGCACCATCTCCCAGCACTCTCTGGGCCTGGCCATCAGCCAGTTCACCTTCACCCAGTGAAGATGTTCCTGTCCAAGCTGTGGGCTGCCAGCTTTTCCAGGAGTACGCCATAGGAGACCATGCCAAAGGCTTTGCTGAAGTCCATCCACATCCACATCCTTTCCCACATCCACCAGGCAGGTCACCTGGTCATAAAGGGAGAGCAGACTGGTCAGGCAGGACCTGCCCCTCCTAAATCCGTTCTGGCTGGGTCTGATCCCCTGGCCATGACCCTGTAGGTGCCATGTGATCACACTGAGATGATCTGTTCCATAATCTTGCCAGGCACCGAGGTCAGCCTCACAGGGCTGTAATTTCCTGGACCCTGCTTCTGGTCATTCTTATGGATGGGTGTCACATTGGCCAGATGCCAGACCTTTGGGACCTCCTTGGTGAGCCAGGACCGATGGTGAATAATGGAGAATGGCTTGGTGAGCACTTCCAACAGCTCCCTAGTCACCCTAGGATGGATTCTATCTGGTCCCATAGACTTGTGAGCATCTGAGTGGCTCAGCAGGTCTCTAACTGCTTCCTCCTGCATTACAGGGGATCCATTCTGTTCCCTGTCCCCATCTCCCAGTTCAGGAGGCCAATTGTCCTGAGGACAACCTGTCTTACTGTTGAAAGCAGAGGCAAAGAGGGTGTTAAGTACCTCAACCTTTTCTTCATCTTTGGTAACTTGTTCTTATTTGTTAAGAATGAACCACAGAGTGATGCAGCTCAGCCATATTGAGATTTCAGACCTATCTGAGAGGGTGGGACCTCTCACTAAAAAGACCTGGCTAGCTGAGCTGGAGAGAGATGTTTGACACACAGTGGGAGAAAGATGTCAGCAGTCAGTCATCTGCCCTGGTCCTCTCATTGCACTCCATGACTATGCCTTTAAATGGATTTATTTTCACCAATGCTTGCTTTGGATAGGATCAGCTCATAGAGTTGTTTCAGAGTCTGTAAGTGGGCATCTGAGACCTTGAAAATGAAGTGATATGTTTGAGAGCCATGCAGGGAAACCATGCAGAGCTACATATTGAATCCAGTGGCCCAGAGGTGTTCAGGAGTTTTTTTTTGGTTTGTTTTTTTTTTTTTTGTTTTTTTTTTTTTGTTTTTTTTGTTTTTTTTTAGTATTTACTTTTAGGGGAGAAAACCCCATGCTCAGCTGTGCTAGTCTTGGAAGGTGGGGTGGTGGGGCAGGG
>VZTX01026439.1:0-33805 GCA_013400915.1 Pardalotus punctatus | reverse complement strand
AAAACCTGGGTAATCTATGGGGATAATTGGAATGTTTTGCGGGTAAAATCGGAGGTAATCCGTAGGGGAGGGAACTGATGTGTTGATGGGAAAACCAAGGCTTGTCTGCCAGTGGTGAATGGGAAGGGGGAATTTTGGGGCTAAAACTTGAGATAATCTCCAGGGGAGAGAATGGACGTACAGAGGTAAAAATGAGGTAATCAGTAGTGACAGGGAAAATTTTGGGGGTAAAACTTGAGGTGATCTTTAAGGAAAATGAGGTATTTTGCAGGAAAAAGCTGAGGGAATCGTTAGGGGCAGAATGAACAATTTGGGGATAAAATAAATGTAGCCATTGGATTTTTATCCTAGTAAAACCTGGATAATCTGTCAGGGACAAAATTCATATTTTGGTGGTAAAATCTGAGGTAATCTGTAAGGAAAATAAGCTATTTTGAGGTAAACTGAGGTAATCAGTACTGCAAAGGTAGGGATATACTGGGGGGTAAAACTTGAGATAATCTACAGGGTAGAGAATGAATATTTTGAGGTCAAACTGAGGTAATCAGTAGTGGACAGGGAGGGAAATTTTTTGGGGGGTAATGCTTGAAATAATCTGCAGGGGCAGGTGCCTGGCAGGAGCCTCTTGGTGAATGGCTGCTGCAAAGGCACCGTGTCTGTGAGTGCTGGTGTGGAAATACCTGTCTGTACTGCACCTGCACCCCGGTACTGCCCGAGCCCTGGGCATGATTAAGCCCCCGTGAATAAAGAGGAATTGCATCCAGGTAAAATGGAATCACAGAAGCTGTGGTTCCCATGGAGGAGGGTGCCTGAACGAGGGTCTGGTTTTCCTCCAGAAAACAGCAATTGCACGGAAGCGATTTTCCTCTGTTCAAAAAACACCACCCCGACGTTCCCTCGTTCTGGGCAACACAGTGCTCCTGGGGTGCTTTTCTCAAATATTTTATCCCCTTACACTTCCCACATCAAATTGTCCTGGAAGGGGAGTCAGGTTTCATGCGTCCCTCGTTAAAGGGGAGTAAATACGAGACCAGAGGGACCAACAAATAAAATTTGCTTTAGATTCAAAGCTTCCAAATCAGAACGAGCAATCAGCCGGAGTGGCAAAACTTTGTTAATTCTTGACAGATTTGGTAGAGTAAAAATAAAACTTACTCACGTTCTTAATATTGCATGAATACGTGTTATCCCTGAGCTTTGTAATCGTACTTCCAGAAAAAGAGGAAAGGGAGGGTGGCATAGAATGGCATTTATTAAGGACTTGGTCTTAACGTTTTCCAAGAGTCGTTAACTCAGATGGGTCAGAGTCCAAGCCGGATTTTCTTCTGGGGTGCAAAACATTGTGGAGTAAGAGGAACTGTCAGGGATCTGTTCTTGCATGCTGTTGCTGAAGAAATTAGGAGTCGTATCAGAGACAGACACTAGATTTTTATTTTTTTTTAAATTGGTAGGAAAGAGCCAAAAAGGAAAGGCTGAAGGAGGGGGACAGCAGGGTGTATCTCCAAGGAGTGAATCAGAAAGGTAATTTTGTCATTTTTATTTAAAAATAAGTCCCTCTGGTAATGGGATTTTTTTTTTCTTGCTATCCTATAAAATAACCTCTTGTTATTGCAGAAAACACTAGCAGAAATGGACTGCACTGTGAAAGAGCAAAAACCTTTCCCTAACGCCAGGTCTACTCATGCACATTCATTTGCTGACACTCTAAACCAGCAATTAAGCACTTTGTCTCCTGAAGATCTGTGTTGCACTCGCGGGAGCGAACATGTAAACAAAGGCATATTGTCGTGCTCCTCTTCAGTTCAGCCATGATCCTTGCGGGCCAGTTAATCCAGTTTTATGGCCAGGTTATACCAGCACTGCAGCATGCAGGGGCTGCACCAGGACAGATAAAGGTGCAGAGAAAGGGCTGCCTAGATTAAGACTCTGCACAGCTCTAATCCTGCCTACACTGAATATTCTGTCCCCTATCTCCCTATCTCACCCAAGGACTCTTCTCAGTCCGGCATGCCACTTCCCAGTAACCTCTTCCCTGATACCAGCAGCTTCTTGCTGGGAAGAATTTGCTCCCATTACCACACCTGATTTAGCCTTTGCTCTCGCTCAGCTTCTGCACACTTAGCTGGAACCCGCAGCTGCCGCAGGAAAGATGTCTGAAAACAAGTAGTTGCTAGTGGTTTGGTTTTGGTTTTTTTGTTTTGTTTTCTTTTTTTTTTTTCTTTTTTTTTTCTTTTTTTGTTCTTTTCTAGTAGTTACTAATCTGCTCTGTGTTTTCAAATTGCACACCTATAAAGAGAGCTTAATTCAGTCAGACCACATAGGTGCTCTCCCTCTCCCTGTAAAGATTAGTCTGGATCTGTGTCTGCATCCTCTCGTCTAGTTTTCTTTGAATGCATCTCTATCTGATGCCTTCCCTAAGGTGTCATACATCCCTGTGGCTATATATCCAGGAAAGCTGACCAAATCATTAGTGATGAATAATTTATCAGAAAAATTTTACCTCTCTTTCAATTGCAAGTGCCACATAGTGCCTGATTGGTGTCTTACTCCTCAGCAACTTGCTGGAAATACTTGAAATTTGAGATAATTGGACACAAAGATGATACAAAGCTTAGTCCTAGAGAAGCTGAGCACTCTGGATTCATTTCACAAGAAGATCTAAGTAGGAAAGTTGGTTGTTCAGCTGCAGTCAGTGAGACTGGGCTCACACTGGTGGTGAAAGATGTGCTTACACCCTCTGCTGAAACAGAGCCCAAAGCAGCGAGCGACGTGCAGGACCCTGTGATTCCATTCTCTGGCTGGACTTGTCAGCCACACAGAATCACCTCTCACAGGGATTTTGCATTAAAAATATTTTCTGTCGGTGAAAAACAATACAGCATTCAAAATCAACACCACATGTAAAGGGAAGAAATAGTATCTGACGATCTTTTAAAGCTCCGCAGCTTATCTGTGTCCTTTGTTTTGATGTTGAACCAGATACCTCTTAATTCCTAGCCCTCCTTGGCCTGCTTGACTTGTGCCCATAGCCCCAAATTTTCTGTGATTGCTATGTGACCTTCTGAATTTTCTATCTCCTGCTAGAATTAATTCAGTAGTGTTTCAGAGACAATTTTTTTTTTTTTTTAAGGTAGGGAGGCAGAGGACAAAAGAAACATGAGGTGGGAAGGCAGGGAGCAAAAGAAACACAAATCACAGTATTTAAGCAAAAAGCACACTGGGAAGGAAATTATCCTTTTCACCAAACAGCTCTAGTGTATAGGGAAATTAGGAGCAAACTTATCTGCTCTGCTCCAATTCCACTGTGCCACTCAGATGTGAATCCCAGATGCTGCTTTTCTCACACGATGTCCCCCTTCTCTCTATCCTATTTTCTTCACATCAGATTTCTCTCCTCCAGGAGGGCCTGTTTCTAGAATCATGTTTGCTTCTGCTTTCCCTTTGGTCTTAGGGATACTAAGAGGCTTCTGCCTCAAAACAGTCATTGTTTGCCCCGTATGTTTTCATAAATACCTCCCTCAAGCCTCTGTATTCCTTTCACTTGGGGACTGCACAGATTGTCTCACGTTTAATTAAACTTATCTGAGTGTTTCTGTCTGTTTCCTATTTCCCATCATCATACACAGCCTGACAGAGCAACCGGCAGCCTCCCTGGTACAGCATTATTTTTTCGAACATGCTATCGATAGCAAAAGACACCGTGTCTCAGAAAGCTTGCAATTTAGAGAGATGGCAGGGAAAGAATGATGGAAAAATAGGATTAGTACCTTCTTGATTGAGGAGGAGAAGCGAAGAAAAGCAATGTAAAGACTGTGCGCAGTCCCTCCAGTGTTGCAGCCAGCATTAGTGGGACACAGACTTGCACCTAGGTGCTCTGAGGCTGTGCAGTTCAGTACTTTAACTACAAAGCTGTTTTTCCTTTCTCTCCTGCGTTTCTCCCCGCTCTCCTCCTGATCCGAAGCATGGAAAAGAGTCCACCCTCGTCCCCAAGGCTTGGGGCCCACCAGTACTGTCTCCTTCCAGTATTACGCTTTTCCCCCTCTTCAGATCTCCTTCCTACGCACCTTGTGAGCGCTGAGCACGAATAGCAGAAGAGAAATGGAGACTGTCCACTGCATATATTGGCTGTTTTTTTTTCCCCTGCACACTCCTCTGGCTGCCTTTCACCAGATTGCTTTCTAGCTTTGGTTCTGTCCCTATTCTATTGTCTCTGGAAAGGATGACCCTGAATCTCTTATTTCTGAGAGTTGTCGCCAGTCCTCTGAATCTTAAAGATAATAAAATTACAGCAGGAAAGTTGTACCATCTCATAATACTCTGCCCCTCCCAAGGCAGCTAACTGCTTTTTTGGAGATAAGAAATGGAGCATGGACAAAAAGAAGCATGTTTTTCATTTTCATGTTTTAAAAAAAACCCTGTAATTCAGAACCTTCACACATCCTCAGGAAAGGGAGAGGTAATCACTGAAAGAAGACTTTATCTTTTCAGGTGGGTTTTTCAATATATTTCTCTGCTGCTTTGGCTGCACTTACTTTAGCTCTAACTCAGTTTTTTGTATGCATTTCAATAGTTGTCAACAATGCAGCTTCTGAACCTTCCAATTTTAACCAGTTACAGCTTACCAATCACGAGCTTTGAAGATTTAGGGAATTATTGCTGTGCTTTTTTAGCAATAGTAAACTAAAACAGAGAAATTAAAAAACTTGCCTTCAGTTGCATGTATAGCTGGGCAGCCCAAGAAGATGAGCTCCCAGTTCTCTCTGTTGTGCCTTGATTGAAGGACCCTGTTCAGCTTGTTATTGTTCCTCTCCCAGAGATCCACAAGGCTGGTTCCATCTTTACCTGTCTCTCTGTTCTGAGAGGGACAACAATGGGGTCCTACAACTTGATTCAGATCTCTAAGGACTGGGATTTGCAATTGCTGGATTCGAGTTGCCGCTCCAAACTGCCACAGGGCTGCTTTCAGTGGTTTTCTCTTCCTGCCCTTGCTACAGGAAAACCCTTAAAAATACCTAATTTTTGTTACAATGATTATTAACTAAGACTTGGGAAAAGCTCAGATACTTCAGCAAGAGCACCAGCAGCGTGACAAACTCAGGTAGAAGAGCAAATTCTGGTTTGTACCTATGTGAAAACCAGGGCTGAACTCCTTTTTTCAACCAGTTGTACAGCATGCTTTCTGCTGTAGACCTTGGGAATGCTTTGGTGCTGCTTACATGAGGAACCAAATTGTTTTTGACCTCAGTGGAGAGGGGGCCAAGAGGGACACATCTGATGCCTTTTAGCAACCACAAGGTTTTCTGTAGAATAGACATAGCGTATGAAACAAACACACAGCTGGAGTTGGGGTGCTTTTGAAAACATTGTCTTTATTCTATACCTCCCTTTCTTCCAGGACAGCTCTTTGCTTATTCCCTCTTCAGAAAGGGACTTTTCTGTCACACAGCCTAGCTTGGCTGGAGATTAGGGATTCTCTCTGCCCCTTCATCCTTGAATATTTCCTTTTAATTTCACAGTTTAAATTCCAATTGTGTAATTACATTCTGCCTACCCCAAATTCCTCTGTAATTTCAATTGGACACGGTGTCCTTCACTCTCTCGGCAGAACTCTTGCAGTGCTGTGGGGCACTATTAATAGGCTGCCACGCTCCGCTCTAGTCCCATTTCATGTAAATGGGGAAAGAGAATGGACCTGGCTCCCTTTGAACTAAAACTGCTGCTCCGTATAGGCGAGAAGGGGTTGCTACAGACTGACAAGGCAGTCTCGCCCCATGGCAATACACTGGGCCTTTTTTACAATGCCTCAGTCTGAACAGATTTTTGGAGTAAAAGTCTAAATCTGTCTGGAAGTATTTCTCCCCCACAACACCATACCCTTTGATCGCAAATAAAGCTGTACAGGGACACCCAAAACACTACTTCACTGAATTTATGTGGCCTGAGAGTACCTGCTCGCACCGTTTAACATGGCAGAAGTGCCATAGTGATTTAATTTAGGTCCAGGGAGTTGTGTAGCAATGAGAGGGCACACAGCACAGATGCCTAGTTCAGTAAAATGCTTTACAAGAACTGGCAAGTTCCATGCATTTTATGACCCAACCCTAATACTTCCTACAGATTTTGCTGTGTCAGCATTTCTCCTCAGTCCTTACTCTGGTGGTGATCACCTGCATCCCACATCCCAATTTTTTTTATCATAGTGTTCCCTTTTTGCATCTTGGTATCAGCTTCGCGTCAATGTGAAAACATTTCTGCTTCTCCTGCCTCCTTGCTTTCAAGTTCCTTCTTCACTGTGGTGGCACAGGTGCTTACTTGTCCGTGTGCCTGCATGCAGCCCTTCAGGTATCAGAGACATTTACCTTTTATATTTCCACCCCCTTCTCCTGTGGTCTTCTATGGAAACTCAGGGAGGAGAAGGGAGGGAGAATATACGGGTTGGAGAATGCTCCTCCTTTGCCTTGTCTCATCCAACAAGCTTTCTCTCTCTGTACAAGTTCTCTGGCAAGCTCATGGAAGAGTTGTTCACCAGGTTTAGAGTGATGTTCTACACAGCTCAGCAAAAGGAATTAGTTTACTCTAGAAACTGGAATTATTTCATGTTTGATTATCTTCAACCACAAGCCATATTCTTTTCATCATGTGTACACCATTGTCAGAGGAACATGGGGCTGACTCCATAACTGGTGACAGAGTCCTTTAACAAAGTTCATTTCCTTTCACTGCGAGAGTACCCTGGGTAGTCCTCCTACCACAGAATGATAAATCTTAGCTTGAAATAAACATCCAGCTTCTTGCTGGCAGTGCTGTGTCTGCACGGAACCTCAGTTACTTTGAATTTTGATGGGACTTCTGCTTTATATATTCCAGACGTTTGGTCCTGCTCCCAAGGGATGTCTTTATGCCTGCTCCCGTGTTGGCAGACCCGAGGCTGCTGTTTGCATCTCTAACAGCAGATAGATCAGGTGAGATCAAGGAGACCATATTTCCATGTTTCCTTGCTTAGCTTACACTGTTAAAAGTGAGTTGTTGTTAGGAGGAAACAGAGCATGTAATAACTTGAGTTGGGTTTTATTTGGCTTTGAGTCATAAATCTTAAAGGAAAGGAAAGAGCCATCATGTTCATCCCCAAGTTTGTCATACAATCAGCAAGGGGCAAGGCAGTAGTGTGGGCAAGAAAATGAAACATGTGAAGGTACAAGTGCCAGCGGGGGGAAGTCACTGTTGCTTATTGTCAGTTTTGGTGTGACACAGAAAGTTCAGCTAATCCTCTTAGTTACAGAGACACACGGGTGGGGGGAGATTGTTATCTCAAGCAATTTGCTGGCTCTACTCCTTTTTTTCCTTCGAGTTTCTTTTCGCCTAATTGAGCAGCATTTCTTCCTGGGACTCGTTTTCAATAATCCTGGGGCCTCATCTGGGAAAACACTGAAAAATATAGAAAGGAGAAGAAGCCCGAGCAAGGCAGCTTCTATCACTGTGAGTTTCTCTCTTCAGAAAGGTATCAGGTTTGGCTCCGAGTGCTGAGGATTAAAAATAAGAGAAAGATTCAAAGTGAAACAGAACAGTCTGTTGATCAGGGCAAGTGATCTCTCTGAAAGTTGTATCTCATCCATGTGCTAGAAGGACAGGTAATTAACAGCCATTCAGGAAACGAGGACCTTGGCAGTCTGAGGGTGGAGCAGGGGCTGAGAATTCCACTGGAGTGCATCAGAAATGTGTTGATTCCATTTTCATTGCCAAAGGGATGTATCTGCAGTAAATCTAATCAAGAGTCAAAAGGTGAACGAGAACAATAACTGGGGAGGTTTGTTTTTATTTATCCAGGAGATAAGGATTCAACGACAGGAATAGAAGAGAAAAAGGCGCCTCTTTCTGAGTAGACAATTATTCCACCCACACTCCCTCATCATAAAGGTTTTAATATTCTATTACTAAGGTTATTTAACAGTTTCTCAGCCTCAAGGCTGCTAATGTTTGTGCAGATACCCTGCCAATTGCCACAGGTGTCTTTTTACAAAAGACCTGAATAATTAACATGGGATGGTCCTGAAGATGGCAGTAGCCAAGAGCCATTCTTCAGCAGACTCCCAGCCTTTTTCCTGGCACTGGAGCAGGATTGGCATTACCAGCAGGATACATTTGAAAACCCAATTTCCATATGCAGACAGAGCCTTAGTCCCTGAAGACATAGATTGTTTCTAGGGAAGTAAAGGCTCTGATTCCCAAGCCCCAGGGATTCCCTG
Organism: Pardalotus punctatus; assembly: GCA_013400915.1. Classification (NCBI taxonomy): domain Eukaryota; kingdom Metazoa; phylum Chordata; class Aves; order Passeriformes; family Pardalotidae; genus Pardalotus; species Pardalotus punctatus. The sequence continues at coordinate 25,562 of VZTX01026439.1, read as the reverse complement.
TGGAGAAGTTTAAGATACAACTCTTCAGATGACTGCGTTACACAGGCGCTGGGGGTAGTTATCCCAAAGAAAAGGTGGCCAAATGAGTGGTGTGGCCAGTGCAAACTGTTTCAGCTCATAGCCTGATGCATTTACTGATGTAAATCTGATTTCAGCTGATACCAATTTACTATGATATCCTGGACTGAGAACTGCAGACATGAGTGATTTAATTCAAGATCATATCAATGTATTTTGCTGTGGTGGCAAAAGAATTTATTACTTTCAGCTGTGGAGATGGGTTACCTTTTCAGCTAGGATGGCTAAATCAAGCAGGGACTGCCAGAGCCATCAGATGAGAGAGAAAGGGCCAGAGTGGACATCAATCACAAAGCAGTTGTAAAGCAAATAGTATAGTGCTTTTAAGAGAAAAGATGTTCTGCTGATGTCCTGCTAGCACAGGACAAGGAAGTGAGAAGTTTGGTATGTGTGTTGTATCTAGACATCCTTTTTGACTGTCTTAAGTTCTTCAGTCTCCCTCTAGTGTTGCTAATCCGAACCTTTGGAACACCTCTGAGCTCACAGGTCCAGAGGCCATGCTTGGACCGGCCTGTGATACAAACATGGGGCCTGTTGCTGGTTTCCAAACAAAGGAAACCCCAAGGCTGGACCAAGCAAGACTCACGGTGTGTTTCACCAGGTTTTTGCCTTGGAGAATAAGGGCCTCAGCATGTGCTGTGTCTTGTACCTTGAGGTCACTTTGGTGGGTTTCTATGCGCACCACAGATAATAACTGCATTTCCTTGTTTCATGTCCATGTTGTGAGAATAAATGCATTGAGAAGTGTAATTTCCAGAAGCTAAAGAGGTGAGAACATGTTTGGTGGATTTATTTCCTTTGTTTCTTTAAATACATTGTTAGAATTTGGTCAAAACTAATATTTGCTTTTTTGAACTGTATTTTGGTTACATTGTATGTGGCAGCAGAGGCAGGAATAAAGGAACTTCTACCTGTGCTATGCACAAAGTCCTTGGACCATGAGAAACACAGGGAATGCTCTGTGATGACTTATCTGGGAGTCTGCAGTGCTTCAAAAAACACGAGGAGGAGTAAGGACAGGGCAGGAATTGCTGGATTCTTGGATCTCTCTCTTCCTTGTGCAGGTCTGCACAGCTAGCTAGTTACATGCAGGACTATACCTTGCTCTTTAACCCTCTCAGCAGGCATTTCAGTTTGTTACACTGAAAATATGTGGAAATGTCCTGTTTTTTAGCCACAGATAATGCTCCCTGGATCCACCTCTGTAGTACTAGACTGCAGCTCTGACAGTGAGATAGCATTCACAGTTGCAGAGACTGTGCAGAAATTAGACATTTATAAAATGCATACATAATGAGTTGTAAAAATATATTTTCTTTAATAAATATTCTTGTCATTATGTGTCAGGTAGATGAATGCTAGATTAATCAGAAAATGAATGTCTAAAACCACTGGAAGAAAAAGACAGAATTGCAGCTGAATATCATGAATGAAAAAACATTCACCACTGTGAATAGGACCATCATATTTCCCAACAGCAGAACTCCGTCCTCCCCTAATTCCCCCCTCCCTTTCCCCTCCCTCCTCAAACACATACGCATACACTATGGGAGGAATGACAGCTGTTCTTCATGGAATGACAGCCCAGGGATATTGCATCCTCCCTTAAAAAAAAACCAGGCAAGGTACAGAATAAGGTCAGTGAAGGGAGACAAAGGGGTCTCCCAGAGATGGCAAAGGGTAATTTATTGACAGATGAGATAGACGTTACTACAGAAAAATATTAAATGGATTCTTTTCCCCTGTCTTTAGAAGGGAAGAAACGTGGAAAGGGTTGGGAAGGACAGATGCCAGAAATAGAGACAAATTTCCCAGGAGAGGAAGAAGAAATCCTGAAGGAAATCAGGATCACAACACAGAAAAAAAAAAAAAAATTAAAAAAAATCAGAGCATCAAAAAGCGACGAAATTCTGTCCTAGAATCCTGTATGGAAACAACAAAAAAGGGCGGTGGAGAAGGAACCCCACCAGTGTTGGCAGCCTCGCTTCAAAGGCATTCAGTGAGAGAAGGAAGTGCTGGTAAAACACAGCACCTGATTAAAAGGCAGCATTTGAAAAGGGCTGTCGGGAAATTTTAGAGCTGTGCATGCTCCCGACGTCAGCAGCGAGGAAGACTCTGGGAGCACGAATCAAAGGGAGGCTGAGGGAGCATGTGAAGCATGGAGATTTTATTAAGGGCAGGAGTGAGAAAGGGTTCATATAAAGGGAGCAGCCAAGCTCAGGAGATGGGAGGGAAGGAAAGGCCAGCTCTTCTGGTGCAATAAACTGGCATAGGGCTGTCAGCTATGACAGTATGTCAGTTCTCGCTGCAAGGAAAGAATCCAAGTGAGAGGCTTAAATAGTGGATGTTATGAATATAGTTTCTCTGGCCTAGAGAACTTTCCCCAAAATAATTGCACAGAGGAGGGCAGGAAAAACCAGTGTACCAGTGCACTCTGGTTGGGGTTTTGTAACTCTGTGTTGCCTCCAGCCAAGGATATGTTCCTAGAGCTTGTAACTTCAGAAGAGTTCATGATTTTCTCCTGTCAGAGCCAGGATGACAATAACAGAGGAATCACTAAAGAAAATTTCCACAAAGATAAAAGCAGCAGAACAAAAGAAATTTGAAGGAGAACAGATTTAATTTACACTCACAAACAGGAACAGATTTAAGCCAAACAGTATTTTATTCTGCTCCTTCATGCAAGGAACATGGTTTTCACAGTGTGTAACTCAGTCCATATGGTAGAATAAGGGAATAGGAGGACTCTCAGTGTGTCCATTGTAATGTACCATATGCAGTATCTTTCGGATCGTGTCACTGCCTGCATAAATCTTGGCAAGACCTTTCCCTCAGAGCAGGTTCTTCTGCCCATTAGCTAATCTCACCTAAACCACTCCCATTCCAGCAAGCACGCACGATGCTCTCTTACCAAGTGCAAGTCCAGCCGGAGCACAGGGCATTGCATCGCCCTGTGTTGTCAGCTGCCTGCTTTCCAAACTGACAGTCAGGTTAAAAAGTGACAGAATTAATGCTAAACACAGGTTTTAAATTATCTAGATGGGGAGTATTCATCCCATCTCTGTAACTGCCCATGCTCACAGCTGAAGGAAATAATAGCCAGGCTACATTGGATTTGAAGCTTTGATACTCCAGAGGCATTTGCAATCTTTTGAGCCTTGGGAGCCTTTGAGCCTAGGACAAAGCAAAAATAAAAGCTGTCGTTTTGCCGAGTTTCCCTGTTAAATGCTAAGGAAGTGTTAAATGCTAAAGCAAGCTTGTACTTCCAGTGGGTGATTTAGCTCAGCTTTCTGCTGGCTAGGAGAGTGCTACATGCTCAAGTGCAATCTGCTACACAGAGCCAGAACCAATCTGATTGTTTCTGAATCATTTCTCAAAAAGAAAAACATAGGTAAAGCTGTCAGTTTTGCCAGGAATTTATGTCCCATCCATGTGATGGCCTGTATTTATGTTTGATACCACCTGTACCATCAGTGTGACCCAGATTCAAAAGATGATTGAAGCCCTGTAAAATTCAGTGCAGCATATTTTAGGGACAGTGTTCAAGTACACTGGGTTATGATGGTAAAACATGAAACTGCAATGAGGAATTTCTCCCCAGCTTGTGCTCACAGACCTGAAGGTACCTTCGGTTTTTACACCACCTTTATCCACAGACAAGACATATCTTGTAAGTAGCAGACGACAAAAGGCAGAGAGGGGCCTTTTTTAACTCAGTAGCCCAGTGTTCAGGCTGTGTCAGAAGACAGCACCTTAGCTCACTGAGAGAACCTGAATCTGGGTCCAAGGAAGTGTCAGGCTCTTTACCATGCTGTTGATTGTTCTGTTAAGAGTCCTAAATCAACTATTTCCTTTTGAATTGGTTATTTAAGTATTCTTTGGCCCAGAAAGGCACAGCACTGCTACTCTGCAAGGTAGCAGCCAGGAGCCATGACTTGGGATGGGAAAAGCCTTCTCTTTCACATCACACACTGCCTGGAAAAAGACCTGAAACATGGATCTACCCCCTCACAAGAAAGGCCTAAATCACCAGTTTAGAAAGTTGTGCTTATGCTGTCTGGAGGCCAGTGAGTGTTTAATTGTGCCACAGAGAGGTGGGTGATTGCTTATGGAGAACAACATTGTTAGCAAGATTAATTTAGCCCTGTCTTTTGAAATTTCCTGCAGACTTCCGCTGCAGTATCCATGTACAACACTGGGCTCAGTTTCTGGGTCTCAAATACACTGACAGATGCAATCTCTTTCTCCCAGCCTGGGCCTGTTTCGTTTATTTAACTCACAAGTCTTTTAGGGTGAGAACATCTAGAATTGTGCGGCATGCTGTACACACTGCAGTGGGGTCCTGCTGCTAGTTAAGACCTCTGGATAGTAATGTAGTGACAGTAAATAACTATATCCTTAGTTATCTATCAGCCCAAAAGGATGCTGAGAAATAATAGGTCATAATGGGGAATTATTTGAACATGTTGAGTATGGTCATGAATATAAGATGAAAAAGAGTCTCACCACAAAGGGCAGGAAAAGCACAGCATCTCCCTGTGATGTTTTGGAACAATTCTCTGGCAGAGCTCTTCTGTAGCGTTGTGACAGGCAGAGGTAGCCATGCTGCTTGTAAAGAAGGTTTATGGTCTTAAAGGTAAGCTATACCACCAGTTTAAAATGCCAGTACTCTGTGTGGCATAGAAAATGCAACAGTTCTTGTAAAAAAGTGAAAAAATGAGCTAAAGGCAAATTTCTGTTCCCATTTCCCCGTGTATAAAGTGGATGCTATGCTCCCGATTCACTTCAGCAAGCAACACTGAAATTCTCTGGCATCTTCAGATCATGCCTGTTTTTGAAATTCAACATTTATACTTCTTCCTTAATTGGACAATTTTTTTAAAACATGGAACTGTCTTGTCAGAAAGATTTCTGATGGTCTCTGCCTTTTCTCTTATTGCTTTTGCAGTGAATAGCTATGATTTTTTAAAAATTTTTTTTTGCAAAATACAGACTATTTCACTGAAAATTTCGAGGACAAAAATCATTTCTACTTAGCAGTAGCATTAAAGCCCTTGAATTGGGCCACATTCTGCTGCCAATGCACTTTTGAGGACACTTGGAAAATATTTTGAACAGCAGGGAAGAATAGCGATTACCACCTCAGTCTTTCAAAGGTGTGAATATTGTGGGTTATTTTCCCTTTGACTGCTTATGGCCTATTTACAGTATAATCACACCAAATCAGAGTTATAACATGGCTTTCTTTTTTTCTTTTAGTAAAAATAGAATCCAGCATAATTTTTTTTATTTACTGTAGCTCCCCCTAGAAGCTAAGGCATTTTCAGGAACTAAGCAAGAATTCTCTCTTCTCCAAGGCCTTCATAACTGAAGGAGAGACGAGGAGAAAGGTGGCTAGGAAAAATATTAGGCAAGTTATTTAGATTTTCTATACACTTGCAATAGCTGTATTGTTGTAAACATGGCCAAAAAAGGGAATTATAAAGTGTACTTAATTGTGGACAGAAGAGAGATTTGCCACAGAAATAAGGGATTATTTTACAGTGTGTAAGCATCATCAGACCAAAGTGTGGACACATGTATAAGGTCAGTTCAGCAAAATAATATTCTTATCACCCTATACGTACCAGGCAGTGGCACTGTGCAACTGGGTTAGAAGAAAACAGTTCTCGTAGAATCATAGAATGCTTTGGCTTGGAAGGGACCACAAAGATTATCCAGTTCAACCCCCCTGCCATGGGTGAGGACACCTTCCTCTGGACCAGGCTGCTCAGAGCCCCATCCAACCTGGCCTTGAACACCTCCAGGGATGGGGCAGCCACAGCTTTTCTGGGCAACCCCTGCCAGGGCCTCACCACCCTCACAGTATTTTTTCCCAATATTTAATATAAATCTACCCTACTATTTAATATAAATCTACCCTGTTTCAGTTTAAAATGGTTACCCCACTTCTTATCACTACATTAGCTGATAAATTATAATAACAACAACCACTTTTATTTGTGTTTATTTGTTTGTGTTTCTTTAAGACCTTGGCCTTTCTGTGACTCTACTCCTGGTTTGGCTAACCCAGCTCATGCTAAGGCCTGATGTGTGCTGGGAGCAGCAGCGTTGGATTGAAGCAGAGCCAGGGAGGCAGGACTGGTGGCCAGGAAGAACTAAGGGGCCTTCATGCAGTCATGGTGAAAACTGTGATTTTAGCTGAATTAGAAGGACCAGCACCCCTTGCCCAGTACCTGGACAATCCCTTCCAGCAGAACCACATCCTTGGGAGGTGATTCAGGAGCCTGCACACCTCTGATGTGTGTCTAATGGAAGCTCAGGGGATGTGGAAATCTTTAGTGTTGGCTGTTAAGACAGGCTAAAATGGTATTACTGTCTAAGAGGTCCTTCAGTGTAGGCTGGCAGATTTACCACTGTACATCCCAGAGAATAAAAACCAAGGGACATCCTCAATTAGAGTAAATGTAAAAGAGCTCGTCTGTCTCCATGTGAAAGACAAAAGGGGAAATTGAGAAATGTGGTCAGTTACTACAGAGCATAAAAGATGATGGAAAATCTGTTTAGAGAAGGAGCTGTCTCTGAGATGCCAGCTCTTCTTTTGTGGCAATGGACAAGTTTTCCTCATTTACTTCTCATAACCCTCTGGGACCTGTGTTTGAAGACAGGGTGACACCATATGGTTCAATGGGATGATAACCAGAGAGCCAGAGCATGCAAGTGCTGTGAGCTCAGAGATATGCCCAAACCTACCAGCACTGAACCTAGACTGTGAATATTCAGAAAACTAGGGTTGCTGCTATGGCTGAGGATCCCAGCCCCAAGGTGATGGTTGCAGTGAATGATCCATGCCTACCTTACAACATTCCCCATTGACATAGGAACCCCGATATCCATGGTAGGTAAGGCCACTTCCAAAGGGCAGCCTCTGCTTCACAAGCAGTTAAGTTTCTATTGCAGGCAATAATGGGAAACCCACCAACCACCCACTGGTCAGGGCAAAGCTGATTCTGTCTAAGGGACAGACAATCCACCTGACCTTACTTTTAGGTGCCCTTAATATATTGGGCATGGATGTATTGAAGGGTCAGTCGTGGGGAAAATGAGAAATAGGGACATCACCCTTTCTGCTCCAGAGTTTATCTCTTACAGATGAATCTCTGACTGCTAATCTGTACAAACAGCTGCTCCTTTACCCCATAGTAAGCCAGTTAATATTCCACAATACACATTACCTTCTGGTGTTATTTGTCCTGTTACTGAATTGATAAAGGAGCTGGAAGAACACAGAATTATTGTCACGTCTCATTTCCCCTACAATTCTCCTTTATGGCCAGTAAAAAAATCTAATGGCAAGTGGCAACTAACAGGAGATTACAGAGCCTTGAACACTGCCACTGAGCTGCTCACTGCAGCTGTTCCCAGTATTAATGATACAGTCATTTTTCTTAATGAACAATCTCCTGTGCTCAACCAGCACCAGCAGGATCATTTGAACACCTCAGCATGGTATTCAGGAGATCGGGTGCAACTTCAACACCCATCCCTTGGAAAACTCCAGCTCCCTATGCCACACTTTTGAGGGAAAGGAATATGTGAAACTGTGGATACTGTGGGAGTGAAATTAATCATTACTGAGATTTGGATATGATCCAACATCTAGCTCTTCTTTCCCTCTCTCTAGGAATTGTTGAATTCCTGGACAAATAAGTGAAAGCTGTCATTCAACCTGCATACAATTGGAAAGTGTCCACATAGAAACTACATGTAAACATTCCCTGGAGCTTTGTTAATGCTTTCCATGGTCAAGTGATATCACTGTTGACAATGTCTAAAGAGTCAAGAGCCTTCATGTGCTGGATGATTCTAACCCTCACTTTGGGGCATCTGGCATTGTGTCACATAAATGTTGATACCCTGTGCAATAACCAAACAAACCCACAGGAGCTGGGAGACTCCACGACACTTTGAGATACGCTCTTTGCTCGACTCAGGAGTATGAGCAGCCATGTCTTAAGATAGGAATAAGGACCTAGACAGGAATATCTGACTTTGGATTCCTAAATCGGTTTTGATCAGTAGCAAAATAATCTGATTTTCATCACTGTTCAGCATCTAGGAGCCAATACCTTCTCAGAAATGAGTAGTGAATTTCAGTGGAAGAAAAAGCTCCCTTAGAGTATAATGGAATCGTTTTCTCAGGACTATTGTCATAATTCTACAGCTAAAAAAAAAAAATTAAGAAAAAAAATATATATGGGGAAATATTGATGAACAGTAGTTTCAAGCAAGTTGACTTTCTTAATGTGCTCCAGGCTGAAATCTCTGAAAAGCAAAAATGCTCACTTGCAAGCTATCTCCACAGCCCAGATCAGCAGGCAGCAATTAGTTTCCCAGGCACTCACTCTTCTTTCCATCTTCCTGATGGATATTTCATCTGAGTTTATGCTCTCCTCCCTTGCCTCCTCTTCAGCCTCTCTGCCTCTCTTTCCAATAAGGCTATGATCTGTCACAGACTCTCAATGGACAAGACCTATACATCCCATCACTGTCACAGGCAGTTAGGCGAGACAGGCCAGGATGAAAAGCGGTTTGGAAGAGAGAGAAGCCGTCATGCTTCAGGGCATAGAGTTGAACTCTAACCAGGGAGGAGAGATGAAGGAGGGCTTTGGGCCAGAAGAGGAGAAAATTTTACTCAGAGCAGGTTATTCCGTAATTACCCACTTAAACTTTCTTTATACCTTCTGAGGTAGATCTGGTTCTGGCCAACATCAGAGACAGAAGGGGTGGATCACTGGTCTGATCCAGGAGGGGAATGAGTTTCTTCATTCTTTCTGCCAGTATGCTGAGTTTATAATGTTTTCTGAAACCACAATGAAATCCCTTTCCATGCATGACCCTTGGTCTGCCAGTGATAGCCAAAACTCCTTCCCCTAGCCCCGTCCTTCACACTTCCACAAGCAATAGAGAGAGAAGCCAGTACAAAGCCAGGTCAAGATGATAAGAACAAAGCCTTGAAGGCTGCTTTTAGATACCAGCTTTACTTCGACAGAGGAGGAAATTTTCAAAGAGGTGAACTCTTTCTGTCTCTCTCTCAGGCAGGAGTCTCCTGGGAGAAGAAGAAAACAGCTTTCATTTTAGCGAGTCATGATATTTATGGCCCTTTTATGGGTTTTGTTTGAAAATATAAAAGATGGACTTAAATCTCTTTCAAAAGAAAGGAGATAGGAAGGGGAGAGACAGAGCATATGAAGGGCACGTGGGTCTGAATCACCTGCCCACGTTCAAAAGAAAAATCAAACACCTTCTTTGTTTTAATAAGGACCTCTTCTGCCAGTCATAAGGATAATGTCTGACCTTTTCTTGCATAGACCCTTTTATCCCTAATGACATACAAATTTTTTATGTACACTATCACCAAGAACACTCACCTTGGGATGAAACATGACAACTATTAAATTATGCAACTGCAGCACCATGCAACAGTTCAGGTGCGATTGCTTCCAGGAAGCAGACTTTCAGATCACATCTCCTGCGGAACTGAAAGCTTTATACTGTATTCCTGAGGGGCAACTGTCAGCTTCTGCTTGCTCACATACCAGTCTCATGTGGGCTTTTATCCATCCTATTTGTGGTGTCTGTTCAGCAACTGAGGTTGCACCCTTTTGAGGGCCTCCTGTTTTTCATAAGTGGAATCTCCTCTGACCCTTTGCCTCTAGGCAATACTTTTGATCCAATTCACAGACTGAGGAGCACATGCCTCAAAATTATTGAGGGAGGGAAGTTTAAGTTGAAGAACTGGGGTTTGCTTTTAGTTTTGAATGTAGTTAGGCCTGTGGTCATTTTATGCGCTTTGGGAACGAACCTTCATAGGTTATGACAGCTACTGGGATATTTTTCTATGAGCAAAATGTACAAAGCTCCCCATTAATTGGCAGTTTCATAAAAGGTATTGCAGTTTCATAAAGCTCTCCTCTCAAGCAAAGAGGGAGAAATGTTCTGCCCAGCTAATGCATGACTTCTGACTGGATCCAAGTTCAGCATGGAGTCACTGCAAAGATCAAATTGCTGGGATGGTCCATGAAGACAGAGCAGTCATACCATGGTTATTGCCAGCTAATGTTTACTGCATCTTTCTTTAATATGGTGTCCTGCAATAATCAAACAGAGAAATCACAAATAGGCAAATCTTTAAAATTAGGCATGTTCATGGTAAGAGGTGACTGAAGTGTACAGCTTTCTGACCAGTTGTAAAAAGTTCTTGTCACCATGGTTGTTTTCTTCTATCACTCAGAAATCCAGAAATACTCTTAAGACATTAAGCTGCAGGTCGATGCTGTTTGCATTTGGGTGATGCTATAAAAATCACCAGTTCCTTTAAATGTTTCTGTTTCCTAATTAGTGTCACCTAAGGCTTGGTTCAGTTTTATGCCCACACACATGCCCTTCTGGCTGGAGTCATCCTTCCTGTCACGGTTACTTGTGCAGAGTCCTTGGTAAGTTTGAATCAGGTTTTAAGATTTATTGTTCTGGCCTTGTCCATTCTGTGGTGTGTTCTTTGATTTAATTTAATGACCATAAAGCATTCAGGCATGTTGGCATGAAGGGTGTGCTAGAAAAAAATAAGTGATTGATTGATTGATTGATTGATTATGTAGAGACATTCTCTTCATAGTTAACAATGAAGCTAGTTTTCTATTACACACAGTTGTGTCTTCCAGGGCACACATATCTTAACTAAAAGTAAACCAGTCTACCTGCAGGTATGGATTGGATGTGGAAGCAGTTACATTCTTATGTAAGGATTAAAATTGTCTGTTTTAAAGATACATGCAAATAAAAATGAAATGCAGTCTAGAGGGGAAGGTTCAAAGCACAAACAGGATGTCCCTTCTCCTGCTCTCTAAGACAGTTTTCACATCGCCACACTTGGATAGTCCTGGGAAGAACTGAATTCATATTGTTGCCTGCTTTTATAAGTCACAAATAATGTTTTCTCTTTATATCTGTGTGTGTTTGTGTGTGTGTGTGCACCCTGTGGCAGAGCAACAGTAGTCACAGGAAAACACCCAGCTCAGAAGCTACTGAGTGATTGTAACAGAAGGATAGATAGAAACAACGTGAGATCGGCTCCTGAATATGTTGAAAAGTACCAAACAACAAAAGGCAGCCTAAGCAAAAAAAATAAAAAACCAAAAAAAAAAAACCAAAAAACACCCAGAAAACAAAACCAACCAAAATGACAGGGTGGTCATTCAAGCAGATTATGCTGGCAGTGGCAATACACAACTGAAATACATGCACTTTGAACCTTTCTCAATTTATTACGTGAAGAACAATGTAACAAATATTATCGGCATTTAAATTATTACTCCTGGGTAAATAAGAACCTTGCTGCAATGACTGGGGCAATTCATACACCATTCAGAGCTATGCTCTCACCTCTCTAGAGAACAGTTTATTTGTTACACATATTTCCCAGTCTGGAAGTTCTCTTCACAATTAGAACAGCCAGAGATTTGACCCACTTTCATTTTTCTAAATGACAAGTGAAATTCCAGAGAACAGGTAGGTGGCTCTCAAAGAGATTTTGCTGGATTACATGAGTATTCAGGGTCTGTTTCCAAGCCCTAGACTATATTAATCATATGCTTTCAGCATCTTTGTTGGATTGTCTATAAATTTAGGAAGGTCATGGATACTGTGTTTTCACGTTATAGTGTCTATACTGAATGTATTCCAGCTACACCTTTTAGGGAAAGGCAGGCAATGCAACATAACCTCACAAAATAAAACTTTTTGTCTCATAATTCACCTAGCTCTCCACCACAGCTAATGTGTAAGCATTTCTCAAGGAGCTGTAAAGGAAGGAAATGGTGCTAAACTCCTTTTAAAATTATCCAGTCTAAGCTAGTGCTGCACGCAATAAATCACATTGTCCTGAAATTCCTAGATGGGGGAAATGGGCCATGGCCCCACAGCTATCAGTATCACGATGCAAAATGCAGCTCATACAGTGGGAAGAAAGTATTTCTTGCACATTTCTGCTTCCTTCAAACTTGCTTGTACCACATTGAATTCCCAGTCCAGCACCGATGTAATTTTATCATCGGTGTCCCACTAATGTCTCTTACCCTTTCCACTTCTCCCAGTCCACTTCACATTTCTCACAGACCCGTAACTTCTTTAGAGCTCCTTTATTCCCAGAGGTATTGCCTCATAACCTTTCCCCAGACTTTGATACATCTAAACAAAATAATATTTTGCATTTGCCTTTTTGGCTTACATATGTGTTTTCCTGTCTCCAACCACTATGGGTCCCCCTCTTAATTTGCCTATCGGCTTCAGATCTCTTTTTGGACATTTATCTCCTAGCTCTCTGGCTTTCATCACTTTCTTATTTCTTACTTCAAGCAGACCAACATCAAATGGGTTTCTCTCTCATCTATCCCTCCTTAACTTCTTTGCTTCCCAAATCCTCTGACTTTCTGCCTTGTTCAAAGGACATAAGGAAACAGGGTAGTAGAAATGAGAGGACGGCTGTGGAAAAACGTAGAAGGACTTACTGTGACCGAGAGACCGAGAACTAAGATGGCAGATGAAATTCAAAGCTAATAAATGCAAAACATTACAAATAAGAAGACGTAGCATATAAAATTATGATCTCAGAGCTGTCCATTGCCATCTAACAAGAAGATTTTGGTGTATATAATAAATAGTTCTAAGAAAATATCACTCTCGTGCTCAGCAACAGCCAAAGAACCATGCCAACTGTTAGGAGTTCCTAGGGAAGGAACAGAAAACAGAAAAAAGAAGGTCAATATGCCATAGGATAAATCCCTGCCACACCTGCACCCTGGATAGTGTGTGAGGATTTGGTCCCTCATCCCAAACCTGACAAAGCAGAAGTAGAAAGGGTTCAGAGAAGAATGGCCAGGATGATGGAGAGCCATGGAGCAGCCCGTACATGAGGAATAAATAACTCAGGCTGAAACCAGAGAGCTAAGGATGGGACAGAACAAGAGAAGGAGGTGTAAGAGCTCATGGGACATGCAGGTACTAAATAGATACCACATTGGCATTGAAGGCTATTGGGCAGAGGGTTCAGAACAGACTGAAAGATGATGGCTTAGCAGTTTGCATACAGTAACTTGTGGGACTGCTTGCCACAAGAGATTACAGAGGCTGGCGGGTACAAGGCTGTAGTGGTTATAACTCAAAAATTACTAGGCACTTCCATAGAAGGAAAATCTGTTAAGGACTATTAAATACAAAAATATCACACCTGGCTTAGGAAGTCCTTGAGTTGCAAATGATTAGAAGCTGGAAGATCATGCTGAGGAAATAACATTTTTATCACTGTATATATTCTTCCCTAGGTATTTGCTGTTGTTCTCTATCAGAGACAGGATATTGAGGCAGATGGACCTTTGGTCTGACCCCGTACAGCCTTTCTGGTGTTCTTGTGTTTATATTCTTAACTGACCGTATGGATGCTCCTTGCACTTTCACCTTCCACTATACAATGCCAAAACCCCCTCCTGCCTACAGCAGCAAAATGAGAGGGAGAAAAAATATCAGTCCCAGTGCATCTTTGCTGAAAAACCCTTCCTAGATAAATTTGGGTACTTATTTACCCTTTTAATCTAGTGTCAGACTGGTGTCATTGCTGAAAAGCCATTCACTCTGCAGCTCTGGTCACCTGAAACAATCTGCGGAGACCTCTCCCCTTTCGGCAATTCCTTATCTCCTTCTAAATTCTCATCTTAAAACCTGACTTTCTAGCCTGCCTTCAACCCCTCCATTTCTGTCTCTCCTGGTTATTGGTCTTATGACTGAATGCTTTAATATTTTCACCATACAAGGTCTTTATGTCACTGTTTCATGTAATTTATACCTGTGAGCTGGAGCCTTTCCCATCTTGCTTTCAAACACTGGCCATATACTGCATGGAGTCCAAAATGATCCCCACCCCCTTATTGCTTTGGGGGTTTGGCTTTATTAACAAGGATATAAGCAATAAGAAAATAAAGTTCAGCCGTGTCTAAGGCTTGTCCCTCATGACTGCTCAGCCAGCATCGTGGATGGCCTGTCCCTAGCAAACCATTTTTATCTCCCTTTTACACAAGTGAACTAATAAGCCACCTACCTCAATGAGTCAGCAGAACCCACTTAACCCTTTCTCACAAGGGTCAAAACTCGCTCTCGGGACGCTTTGCCTCAGACTTGTTACAGAACCATACTCTGGCCCTCGGTCTTGAATAATTTATTTGTGCGGCAGACCTAGATGAGTGTTTAAATCAAAATGCTGCCCAAACAAAGGCTGTGCCGTACAGTGCAAAATGAAACCAATTACTGCATCATCTACTGCTCGTCTTTTCCAGCGCGAGATGCCCCCTGCAGCACTGCACGGGGCAGGCCTGTCCGCTGGGAACATCCAGGCACAGGGAGCAGCAGAGGGATTTTTCAGAGGGAATCAGCCTTTGATAAAAAAGTAAATTCAGTGCCAGAAGGTATTGCACACTTCCACTTTGATCCATCAAAACTGAAGACCTTTTCTAGGGTGAAATTAAAGCAAGCTCCAAAGATGTCTACGCAGAGCTGGTTCCCATGGAGCAACTTTACCAGGGATAAAGGAAAGAGGAAAAGGCCTATCCTAACACACACTGCAGAAATTCAAGATCGATTCTCAGAATGCAGCTCAAGGCCTGGAGTTTCACTATTTCAAGAAATAACAACTCACAGAAATATGCAGAAACAGGGGATGCATTGTATTATAAATTATTTTACAGTAGAAGAGCATTATAAACCTTAGAGCATCTCTGCATGCCTGAAACATTAACAAGACCACGTTCCTTATGGATTTCGGAAATGTAATCTGAGTTTAGTAAAAAACAACCCAACAAACCAAAAGCCCAAAACAACCCACAACAGTAAGTTATTTCTCTTATTTTTCCTACCTCCCTTACAGTTCAATCACCTGATTTTGAGAATCCATTCACCTGACAATAAGCAGTGATCATTTACCCAGTGCTGGCTGTCAGAAAGAATCATGGTGATCCTCAGAAAAGCAGGGATAACGTCCAATCCATGATTTACGGCTGAGGGAAATGACCCGAAGTTTAGGGAAAGTGCCGGCTGCGGGTCAGTGTCAGAACCTGTGATTTCGATGGCACGGCTGATGCTCCCAGCACCGCGGAACTGGGGACAACGGGCAGGGCCCAGCCCTGCGGGGCTTCCTGCGGCCATCGCACCAGGAAAACGGGGAGAGGCACGGCACGACGGGGATGGGAGATGCTGAGGAGCATGGCCTGACTGAGAGGAGACGGAAGAACGCTTGGAAACTGTCTGAACTGCATGAAACCGGTCTGAACCAGTTTGAACTGGTCTGAACCAGTCTGGATTGGTCTGAACTGGTGTGAACTGGTCTCAACGCAACTGAAGCGGTTTGAGCTGGTCTGAACTGCTCTGAACCGGTTTGAATGAGTTTGAAACCCCTTGCTGTGAGAGCGCCCTCCTGCCTGGTCCCTCCGTTGTGTTTTCCATTCCGCTCTGCCCAGGCCTTTGCTGTTTCCAGCTCCGCTGTCGCAGCCAGGGCAGCGCTCGCTGCAGAGCCCCCAGCACAGGGAAGCGCCCGTGTCCTTGTCCAGCCCAGCTGGTGCTGGATGCGGCCTGGGGGGCGCTGGGGGCTCTGGCGGGGACTCTGCTGTGTGATGGCACACAGGGGGTGCTGTGGGAAGCTGCTGCATTGGGTCCCATAAGGCCATGAGGCATCGCATCCCCAGGAGTTTGGAGCTTTTCACCCATTCCAGGGGGGAACTGCAGGGAACTGGAGCAGGGATGATCCTTTCATTGTAGAAGGGAAATCTCAGCTCCTCTCGCACCCCTCATCCCCACCCTGCTCCCCAGCACGGCACCGCAGCCTTCAAATACGCCTTGGTATCCCAGCGTTTGCAGGATGTGAACAGGTCACATGAGGAGAAGCTGCAGTGGGCTGGGAGTGCAAGAGTTTATGGGTAGAGTTTCTCAGTGTCTGCTTTGAGACTGGGAGGGGGATGGATCACAAGAAACAGTCTCACAAGTAACTCCCACTTAGACAGACAGACATAAATATGGCCCTAACTAGAATTTATTGAATAATTCAAAACAGATTACACTTGAAAACTGTCAGGTTTTCTTTCTGCCAGTTAGTGGCCTACAAGCACCCTTTGAGTCACCACAAGCTGCAATGCAAGCACTGAGATCGAAGCCCGTCAATCTCCCCTCAGTACTTTGTACGTTGGGAACTTCACAGCGTGAACCTGGGGTCAGAAACCACTATGACACCCACAAACACCTTTGAAGAGAGTTATGTGACACAGCGTAATACGTTTTTGTTAAGCAAAAAGGGGCCACAGTCTTAAAAACAAGGGTCTTTCCATCCGGGTCTACCTATGTGCTCCAGAACAATTCAGTCTCTCAGACCATCTTGACAAAATATTTTACAGAGCTTTTCCCCTGATTTACACCCTCTACACTTCCTTCCAAATAGATGGTGCAAAGCACTAGGACAAGTTTGCTGCCATCACAGAAGCTCTCTGGCAATGCAGGCTCACAGACTTGCACTCCACTGTTTGTTTTTGTTNTAACTGTTGGTAATAATCTGCCACCACAGTCTCCACACATTTTACCTGTAGGTGCCCTGAGCCTCTGTGAAATGCAGAACTGCCCAAGCCTGGGTCCTTCAAGGACCCCCTTTCTGGCTGGGAAGGATCTTGCCATTTTCACCACCGTGTTTTGGCACTGACAGCAAGAAAAAGGAGAGAAAGAAAGGAAAAGGGAAGGGGAATAAACTGGAGAGATTCTTCTGTTTACTTTGAGTGACTGATGAGCAGTAGGAAAGCTCAATACATAATTTTACAATACATAATTTTATTTTATGTGAGCTCAGTGATCTTCCTAACCAAATTTGAAATACATGTGGTTAAATGAAGTAAGTACTCCATCTTAATTTTTCTGCAGTGTCCCACAGATAGCAGGAAACATTTCATAACCTCCTACACAAGGATCTGCGGGGCATGGAAAGACCTGAGGCTCTTACCCTGGAGTACTCAGTTAACGTGGAGGCTGTGCTTCTTCCTCTGTAGCTAAGGATGCAAACAACGCTTTCACTGTAAGATGCCATCTGAAGCTACCACCAGCTCCTAAAAACAAGCTTCCAGGTGCCACCTTCACAGACACAGAATTTCTCCCAAGTGCATGGTGCCTTACAGTCATGCTCTAATTATTTTATTATGAGCTCAGCTTGTGTATCACTCTTTTCTTTCAAGGCAATCATGTTGCAAAATTATTCTGACTATTAACACAAAAGCACAAACTTAGCTGAGCTCAATACATAAACCAAAGTGAAGTCGATACTCAGAAACCCAGCCTAAACTAGCACTAATCCTAACTCTACCTCTTTAACTACATCAAAAAAGGATTTTTAGATGGCTGTTAATTTTTCTGCGGTTTTCCTTTGTTGGCCTGAAGTTATTAACAGGAACCAACTACACTGGAGCAGAGATGACTCCATCTAATAAAAAACAACGGTACCACAGGAATACATTCATTACTGCACTGAACTTCTAAAAAGGAGGCATCTAGGCATCTTCCTTTTTCTAGTATTTCACTTGGTTTCTGCTACTTAGTGAAGTAAAACAGAACGTGTATTTCCCTCAACTGTCTCATTCCTCAAGACATTCATAAGGCTGGTGCGGAAAATTGAGCCTACCTTCTCGGTCGTATAAAGTAAAACTGATTAAGAGAAAAACATTCTTTAAGTTCCTAGAAAAGGCTGTTGGCTTCTTCCATTTATGATCAAAAAGATCCTAGAAAAAATATATCCAGTCTTTAACAACACTAGGAAATTGAAATAACCAAAATGGGATGTGATTGGTCTTTTGACTTGAGGTGCCACTGTTACCTGCTTTTGCTGCTGAAACATAGTCTGGCTCCTAATGGCTTCTAACACTGTGTTCCTACCTACATTGATCATTTAATACCAGCATCTTCTTTCTGACAAACCACAAACACTTGCAGAACTTGACCTCTTCCCTTCATCGCTTTTGATTAAGAAGAGAACTATCTGCAGGAAATGCCTGGCAAACCACAAAGGATTATCAAAAATATAATGATGAGTGAGTGACTCAGGGACTCTGTGGCTCTGCTTGTGTTCCTGTGGTCTGATCTTGGTCACTCTTCCCTTCTCCGCTGGAGCTTTGCTGTAGTTTCTTCTAGTCGGCTTCTCCAAGCAGCAATAATGGCATCATCATCCATCTCTTCTTCCTCTTCTTTACGTGTGCTTCGCCTGTACTGAGAGACCTGCCTAGATGCAAACCTTTCTTCCCTTTGCTCCACTTTTGCCTCCTCCATTCCATCCTCTTCAGACTTTGAAAAGCTCTGGGTGAACTTTCTCTTTGCTCCAAATTCTGACACGTCTGCCCCGGCCTCCTCTTCACACGCCTCCACACGATGAGATCTAACTCGGCTCTGTGTAGATGGTTCAGGGCATTCAGAGTCAAAGGGTGGCTCAGGTGACTGGCTGAACACATGCAGCTCTGGGCTGTTTCCTCTGGAACTTGTCTCACTGACCCTGGACCTTGTGAACTTGTACATCTTTTTGTCCTCTTTTGCAGAAGCAGAGGAGAATCTTGACCTGGTTCTCAGTGAATCTCCTGTTGACTCGTAGGAAGAACAGCTGTCTAGCTCTTTTCTTTGGGATCTGCAGAATCTGTAACTGGATGTTTCAGAATCCATCTGTCTAATTTTGGATGATCTACTATATTTCTCTCTAGCTTTCTCAGTTTGATCATAATATGATGGTGGTTCTCTTTCTGCTTTCAGGCCATTGAGCCACTTGGTAATATCAGTATCCGTCTCTGACTTTGGTGCACCTGAAGTTGCAGGCCGACTGGACAGATTGAAGACTGCATCAGTTCTGTCAAAATCTGCTTGCAAGGGGCGCCTCTGGCTGTTTGTTGTACTCTCTATGTCATCTTCTGTTTCATTTTCCTCTGCTTTGGTCACCTTTTTTTTAAATAAAGTGCTACGTTTATTGTCTCTGATCACCTTTTCAATTTGATAGTCTGACATTTTTTCTCTCATTTCCATTTGCATCTCCTTCTCCTTCCTCCTGAGTTTCTTTAGGTCAACATCATCAGCAAAGAGGCTGTACAGTGGCTTGCTTGTCTGTGTCGTCTTCATGTTTGAAGTTGTCCCTTCTGTCCTTGCGCTCACAGAGGTGTTGCATGACAGCACAGACTGAGACTCAGCCCTGCGCAGGTCCTGCTGGTGGAGCTGAGAGGCGGCAAGGGATGAGCCACTCTGAGCACTGAGAAGAGAAACCCTGTCATCATCTGCGCGCCTGCCAAGGTCTCCTGACAGCGAGGCCATGGCAGATGACGGACGGGACAGCATCAGGATCTCATTTTGCTTTTGAGCAATGGTTTCACTGACCACATTAGCGATCCAGTTCTGAATGCTTGCCATGGATATTGTGTCACCTGGGCCAATGGCAAGATTGGGAAGGGGTATATTTGGCATCTGAGGCTGCATTGCTCCTGTACAACTCCTGGGCTGTGACAAAGATGAATGATTTGTCTGCATGCTCAGGGCAGAAGCTGCATCGTCGGCACCACTTGCAGAAGGTGCTGAAGTCCAGAAAGCTGACAGGGGAATACTCCCACTCATTGTACTCTCTGTCTCCCAGCTGCACATGGACTGGCTCTCTTCTAAAATTTTCTTTGAACGTTCAAGCAGCTCTACACGCCTCTGCTTCTTTTTAGCTGAAGCAGAATCCTCAGTTTTGGCAAATTCCACAAATTCCTCCTTGCTGCTTTCACTGCCCACCTTCTTCTGCCGCTTCATTTTCCAAGCCTGGTAAGCAGTCAGATCAATATCTGACAAACTCTTCCCTTCTGTTTCCTCCCGATCAGGCTGGCTGCCATCTTCTCCTGGAGATGGTTCTAAATCCTTCTTGTGAAAGCCAAACTGTATCCTCTTGACCTTCCACCTCTCTAGAGGAGTCAACTTGTCCTTGTTCTTTTGGCAGAAATTGTAGAAGGAGCTACAGGAGGAGTCTGAAAACACACTCTCCTCATCCACATCCCTCTCCTTTCTTCCCATTTCTGGGGACTGTCTCTCCCCACAAGTTTTATTCCTAGAATGATACCTCCGAGCAGCTTCTTTCTCAATCTCCAGAAGCCTCTGATTCCACATGTCCCAAGTGCTCTCAGAAGACACAGAGCCTGTGCGGCTCCTCCTCATCCTGCTAAAGCTACTGGCTTCCAGCTGTTTTTTTAGGGTTCGGATTTCAAAACTGCTCACACTCTCAGCATCACTGAATTCACCTGATGGGTAAGGTCTTCCTCCTATGCTGCACTCACCATCCTCCTCCCTGGCTGTACCCTCCATTTGGTATTTCTCATTTCTGCGCTGCCAGTCGTGGATCCTCTGTTCCACATCTTCATCAGATTGTTCCTCTTCCTGATCCACATGCTTTGGAGATGTTCTTCTTTCACAGTGAACTCCTGATTCCTTTGTGGACAGACCTTGTTTCCTCCTCCATTCCTCATACAACTGTTCCTCTTCCTCCTCAGTGATCAGGGTGGAGTGTTTGGAAACCCAGCTAGATTTTTCCACCGATGAAGAGCTCATAAAACTACCCAGCATGCTGCTGGTATCCTCTTCTTCTACCGTGATGGAGTGGGCTTTGGCTCCCTTGATGCTCCCTGAGTCCTCAGCTCCAGACAGCCGTGAAGAAGTCCCTGCGTAAGCAAGAGGACTTTGGCTCGGAGTCGCTTCCTCATCTCCAGGATGCTCCAGCTCTCGCTCCTCCAACAGCTGCTCATTGAGCTCCCGCAGCTGCTTCAGGAAGCCATCGTTGGGGTAGATGGCACGTTTCTTCCTCAGGGTCATCAGAGCCTCCAGAACGGTCATGTGGTGGTAGATCATCAGGTAGGCAGCCACCAGCACAGCTGAGCGGCTGATCCCCATCTCACTGCTGACAAGGATTCTGCCTGCACAAGTGAATATGAAAGGAATCAGCTATTTCCAATAGCACACAGCATGCTCTGGTATGTAGCACAAAAGCATTCTCTGAATAGTGTTAAAAACTACACAGATTATATGTTTCGGTGACTGAAACCAATACTAAATACTTGATAGCTTTGCCTTAATAAAAATCTAGATACATATAAATAAAAAGCACATTAGTTCCAAAAGCTGTGGGCAGGCACATTTCCAAACAATCTAAATAGTATTTGTATTTTTGCCTACACACTTCACTTACTCAAATATTCAAAATGCTTAGAATAGGTATTGGAAAGGTGAGTGAGACATTCTTGACTGGCTGGCTGACAAAGCTTCCCATGCTTTTTTCTCAATATGTAAAAAGAGAGATATTAGCATTAGCCTCCAGGAAGGTACTGGGAGGATAAGGAGGTAACTTATTTTTTCTATAAGGCACATTATGGGACTTAAATACAATTTTATATTCAATTAATTGTATTTTTGCCAGAATCCAGATCAGTTTTGCAAGGTACCCTCAAACAATTACATTGTAGACTGGCTGGAGGGCAAAGTCCTATTATGTCTTACAAGAGCAGAACCAAGCAACTATCAGAAAAGAGCTGATTTTAACTCTGACAAACTGATCCAGCTGCTTCAAACTACTGGGACCCACTGTCCTGTACCAGTGACTGTATGAGAAAGAATCAAAACTGAGGATCTGCTTTATTTTATGGCATTTACTACCTCTTGCAGAAAATTAAGCTTTGGCACAGAAAAATTGTTTGGGGTTTTTTAAGTTACTTGTATAGCAAATTACAGCTAGAGAAAACTTTGTAAATATGAAGAGAGTGTAAATGAGGCTTTGCTAGCTTGCAAACAACTGAAATGACTGTTTCTAAATGTGTGATAAACTCCAGTTCAATCAAACTGTTTGCACTGAAACTTAATGAAGCCAATTTAAATGCCACCTTTCTGACTGCTGATATGTTAACCACAAGTGTTTACTTAATGAACCTCTTCCCACAATTCTGAAATCTCTTTTATACCTTTCTTAGCATCAAAAGTCTTGGTTGTCTTCCAAGTGCTTTATCAGCCAGCAAAGCCAACCTAACAGCTCACAAAAAGGGGGAGGGAGATCTCCTTCCTCTCTTTTCTTCCAAAGCTCCTCTGCCTCAGTGCATCCTGTCCTGTGCGGGCTCTGCTACTGCCCAGGCCCTTTAACAGGCCAGTACAGATCACTAACCCAGGAGAAAACCATCTCTTCCTCGCTGGACTGTCATTTTTGCTGCATTAGGGAGTTGAAGGGTTGATAAACGCCTGCAGCAGGAAGCACCTGGACCATGCCAAGGACAGTAATGGGAGTTATGAGGAAGAACAGAGATGGGTAGAGTGTCCCTCCTTGTGTTGTTGAGCTATTAAAACTGGCTCAATGTTCTTTGCAGACAAACAAAACTTTACACTTTTCTTACTGTCTTTTCCACTATGAGGTAATCTGTTGCCTCTCTACAGAAATTAAATTAATTGACAACTTATATGAAGAGTATCATTGATATCACAGATCTTGGCGCTTCTTTCAATGCTGAACTGCAAAAAGATATTTCTAACTGTCCACTGAAGCTGCAACAAAATGACCAGTGTGCACTGGAGGTCCACAGAATAACAGTTGCCATGGAATTGAAGTCCAGCAAATCTGACAGTAACCTGGTGCAGACACCCAGAGGTTGAACTCAGCCATTAGGATTGTTCTAGTAAATCAGCCTGGTTTTTTGCATCATGACAAAACTGAAATGTGCAGGGTACAGGAATATATCTATCTATACATATATAGTATTAGACAGTATAAAAAATTTAAAAAATGTATTAGAGCAGGGCTCCTACTCTTTGCTATAGTTCTGTTCTTTCAAAGTAGCTGCAGGAGGTGACTGGCAGCCACTTTGAAACTGAAGCCATGGGGCTGCTGGGCTGCCTCCTTTCACCAGTTTGCTCCCTCCTGTTTGGAATGAGGCCTGGCAGAAATGGGCAAGAGATGTTCACTGTAACTGCATGCAGAGAACAAAGACTCTGCCTTCCACCCCATCACAAATGTGGCATCAGTTGTTTATCAGAGTAAGGCTTCCCCCCATTAATTCCCAAGCATCCTGGAACCACTGTGATCATCTCCTCTTACCTCTATAAGTCAGCAGTGCTTCGTCAAGGAACTCTGCAGCTGGGCGGAAGTGTTTGGAGATATCCATATCTGGAAAATCATCCACTTCAATGCCCAGGTACTGGATATTGAGACCATTGTAGAAACTTGGTCCTGTGTAAACACCTGTACCGTGAGCAGCATTCAGGACATGCGTGATCCCCAGTCTTTTCAAACGGCTTTTGTTCACTGCAACACTTCTGCAGAGAAGGAAGAAAGGTGTTAGGTATCAGTGCTCCCATTTTGGGTGGGAAAGAAGCTGCACGCTACAAGGTCTACAGAACTCCCAGCCCATGTTATGCATTCAGTGTCAGGCACCACTCAGACCTTAATGTCGTTTGAGAGTTCTACAGGTATTTCTTTCCAATACCCACTGGAAAAAGAAAACAAGAAGCTTGTATTCACCTGTAGAGCCATATGCTCTGTTTCCACTCCAGCTTGATTTCAAACTCATACTGTCATCCTAGGTTCAGGCTGTGTTCTTATTTATTAATTTTTATCACTCCATAATTGATGCTTTTCTCTATATCCCCTTGTAATTCTATCTGGTCACTTACAGGTATCTCAGACAGCAGAACCATGGTACAGAAGACCTCATCATATTTATTCAACATTTGCTATGGCATTATCTTTTTAACTCCCTTTTACATAACTAAGACTTTAGTTCCAATTTTAGAGCCAAATTCCAATCAGAACAGTGGAATTTGGGCTTATTTGTCTTTTCCTCTCCTAAACTGTTGAAGCATCTATAGCATAGGAAAGCTGCTGATTCTATTCCAGAAGTATTTACTTTCCAGTGCATAGAGATTTCTGTGAGCGCAGTCTGAGAAACACTTTAGGGCTCTCTAGGGATGAAAGGTATTAGATGC
Source organism: Pardalotus punctatus (assembly GCA_013400915.1). Classification (NCBI taxonomy): domain Eukaryota; kingdom Metazoa; phylum Chordata; class Aves; order Passeriformes; family Pardalotidae; genus Pardalotus; species Pardalotus punctatus. The sequence continues at coordinate 1,400 of VZTX01026439.1, read as the reverse complement.
TTGTAATACATGTTATGCCTTCAATGGTTCCATTTGACCCTTTACTGGGAATCTCATGCAACTTGATGACAAAAGCTGACACTCACTTCTCTGCTATGAAGACATTAGGCCAGACTTCATCCACAGCATCCCTGGGGGTCTCCAGCCTGTCCTTCACAAGTGCCCTCTGCAAGTCCATCACACACGGCGTGTTAAACAAGCTGGTGTCATCAATCTTTTCCTTAACTCGGTTGTACAAGTCTTCCACCATCAGCTGCTGCGCAGACTCCAACATCCTGGGACACACTGAGTCTACCCTGACGTCCTTTGTCTTCAGCTCTGGAATAAACTGACATTGTAACTAAAGGCACATAAAAACAATGCAAATATATGAGCTGTCATTACTTGTGCCTGGGACAAGCCTTATGGCTTTTTCTCCCCAGAAACATCCCCCCGTTCTGTTTGCAATGTGGGCACGTACATGGTCACCTAGGAACTGCCTCAGGGTAATTAGCAACAAAAGGGCACATTGCACTGTCCTCTCAGTCCCACACTGGCCAAAGGCCTGGGAGTTAAGGGCACCCTTATTCCAGCACCAAAAGAATGCAGCTGCTGCCTACACCCTCCTGAAGAGGGGGAGTGGAGAGGGAGCCGCTGAGCTCTTCTCCCTGGTATCCAGTAATCAGACATGGGGGAATGGTTCAAGGCTGAGCCAGGGAGATTCAGACTGGACAATGGGAAGCATGTCTTCTCTGAGAGGGTGGTCAAACACTAGAACAGGCTTCCTAGAGAAGTGGCTGATGCCCCATCCCTAACAGTGTTTAGGAGGTGTTGGACAGTGTCTTAATAAGATGCTTTAATGCTTGGTCAGCCCCGAAGCTGTTAGATAGTTGGACTTAGATGATCATGCATGTCCCTTACAACTGAAATACTATATTCTGTTTTAGTCTATTCAATTCTATTCCATTTTAATTTGTTGCAGCAAGCAATAAGCACTTAAACTGCATTTACCACTGCAGTACACAATTCTACCACAGATTCATTGCACAACTTCAAAGGAAGTCACCAAACCTTTCTGTAAGTTGTTATTTCTTTCTCTACTTCAGGTGGAGTTTTCTCATAAGGGCTTTTCTATCATTTAGGATCTGTAGATGAGAAAGGCAAAACAAGTGTAACCCAGGTCTGTATAACATACACAGTTCTCTTACCTTCACTGATGATTTGTTTGGCAGCCATAGCAGATGACAGATGGATTGGCTCCATGAAGATGCTCTCTGTATCAGTGTCTGATATCACTGAATACCTGCCAACCAACCACACTGCCTGTTAGGCAAATTCCCTTCACTGGCATGCCATCCCCAGGACTTTAGAGCTTTTCACCCATTCCAGAGGGGAACAGCAGGGAACTGGAGCAGGGATGA
>VZTX01026420.1:19400-57981 GCA_013400915.1 Pardalotus punctatus | reverse complement strand
AAATTAGATTTTTAAATACCCTGGAACAGAGAGCAAGGAGGAAGAGGAACAGCAGACATCAGGAAGAGGAAGTTAAATGTGGAGGGAATCTCACAGAAGTTGAATGAGAAATTCAACAGAACATTTCTGATTTTTTGGGGAGGGCCATCGCTTTTCATCTGTTGTGGGGCTGAGCTCACCTGGGCTGTACCTCAGGCTGGGAACAGGACAGAGCCCCACGTGAACTTTCCAATTCCCATTTCCTTTTTTACCTTCTCCTCACGAAAGAGTGGCTGAACAGCAAATTACAGAGCGAGGAGTGACCTTGGCATTGCCCTGGATAACCAATATCTATCTCTGGTCACTCCAGTTCAGCTCTAGGCATTGGCTGAGTTAAAGGAGATAACTTTATAACTAAATAACTCCTCTCATGAGAGGAGGAGTTCAGGTTTCAGCTTGTTTATTTACTGGGTAAACGGTTCTTCTTTTACAGTTGGTATTTAAGCCCACAGGGATGAGTACAGGCTGACTGTTATAATCCTATGCAAATTTATTTAGTTTCTTGTATGCTAAAAGCGTTCATTAGTTTTAATAAACACAAAGACTGGGAAATTGAGAGATGTAATAATTGCTTTACACAGCATGGAACTTAATAATCAGGAAACAAACTCCTTTAAAATCTTTTCTGTTTATACTACCGGCAATGAAAGTACTGCTTTTACACTGTCTTCAACAGACCTGATTTTTAGTGTTGCCGGAGTTTCCTTGAGGCAATTACTTTGGAAAATTATCTGTTGGAATCATTGTGGTGCCTGGACTGAATTTAATTGCTGAAAACTGACTTGCTTTGTGACATGGTGTTATTTCATAAAGTTACCAGTGCTCTTAGCAGATGTGGAATGCTGCAGCTGAGGCCCTGAAGTGTTTACAGTGTCCGGTTTGTGTATAAATCCAGAATACAGAAATTGCACGGATGTCAGAATTTATGGTGCTGACCTATTAATCTGTCACCAGCTCTAAAGGCCTCTAAAAGCTCAATTACCACTGAGGAGTCTCCACATTATTCCCACAGTTCTGCGGGGTTGAATCACAGGGACGAAAAGGTGATGCTTATTTGGGTAATTTCTGTTGTTTCTGTGCGTTTGCTACGTACTGTTTGTTTTGTTTCTTAACATTTCTACAAGTGTGGAATTAGAAAAAACAACAACTCAATCAATGCTCCATCAGCCACTTAATCTAACCTCTTAAAATGATGTTTGCAAAGGAACTGTTCCTGCTGAATGGGGAAGACGTTCAGCTGATTTCCCTGGGTTTATTTTTATAGTCAGTGGTAGGAAAGAGGCTCTTCCCGAAGGTCACGGAATTTGCTCCTCTCTCTCCACTGACTGTAGGAAGATCCTGCTCTCTGCAGTCTGTTGATTCCCTCACACCTTCAGATCAGGGCAGGGATTTCTCATGAAGTTCATCATTTTCATGAGTAGGACTGTAGTTGCGGTGTTTTAGGATTTTCCTTTCTCTCTCATGGAGAATACAGATAAACTGTACTTTCTTAATCTCTGTGTTTTGTGTTAGAGGTGTACAAGCCATCACCAATAGGTCTTTGGGGGTGGATTGTCTTTGGCCAACAGACAATTGTTTATTACTGTGTATAAAAAGAACTTCTTGTAAATAAAACCTTCTTCTTCACCATCTTGAAGCCTGTCTGCCTGACCTCTCTCCCTGCTTCCACAAATCCCACGAACAGAAAAGCAAACCATACAGGACACGGTCAGACCCCAGGGATGGTGGGCAGAGCTTTCCCTGAGCTCCAGAGGAGGCTGTGGCCGGATTCTGGCCAAGCTGCTGACCTTGAGCAGTGCAGGAGTCATGGAGCCATCAGCCAGGGCCACTGGGGGCTGCAGTCGTATTTACCAAACCTTTCCCCCTTTCTCCATCAGTAGATTGGTTCTCCCTGCCAACAGCAGATCTCATTGTGGTTTATGTACCAATAAAATGCATCTTGCAGATTAGAAGTGCTGTGGTGTGCCGGCCTCCAGGAGTTGTGAATAATTTGCTGTCAGGCTGGAGCTGTTTTTTCCCCATCCCAGGAGCTCAGAGCAGCAGATGCTGGGGGCTTGTCCCCAATTGCCAGAACGCTTTTCCCTTTGAGCCCTGCACTCTGTGCTTTACAGGGAGCAGAGTTTGGGAGCAGCCTGGCATTCAGCAGTGCTGGGATATGGGGAAAGGGGAAATATTTTCTGAATTTTAAATTAATGCCCGTGAAAGTGCTGCTCTGCCTTTGCTTAGAGATGTCAGTGCTGCGGAGTCGAGTTCATTGTTTTCATTTAAGCTTTTATTGATTATTGACCCCAAAGAAATTACCCGCAGACTGGAGCACAAAAATCTCCACTGTGCAGATTTGTGTTTCATTTAATGTGATAGTAAATACAGTTATACCAGAGGGGGGAGCATCTTCAGGAGACTTGCCTGATGCTGCAGATGGCTTTTTGCAAATGTTGTGCTGGTGGCTGGTGAAACCTCTGAAGGATGGAGTAAAATAAGTGAGGGCCACAACCTCAATTTTCGGCACATGAAATTGGAAATGGAAAGGATTTTGGGGGAATGCACCTCTTTGGAAGGCACTGATTTTGTGTGTCTTGGTTTTTGCCTGTGTCTCTGCCCTAGTAATTGGGGGTGGCCCTGAGGATGTGCAGTGCTCCCTTCCCAGGGGCTGGAGATTGGGGCCGATGGATTTTTGGGGTTTCTCTGCATCCACAATGCAGGATTTTACCTTTCCAGATTTCCAGAGGGCAATGCTGCCCATGTCCCTAACAAAGCCATGGCAGCAGGGTGTGTTCACAGGGCTATTTCCATTGATAACCCAGTGATCTCCTCCCTGCTTATGGAATATTTACATCCCCCTTTGATGTATGTGGATCAATGTGCCCGTATGCTCTGGTATAGGAACTAGAGGCTGATCCACTGAAATAATCTTGTTTTACATACTAATTGCTGTACTATTTGATGTTTTCTTCAAAGCAGAAGCTTTTATCAGCAGTTTAAGTTGAGTTTGGATGGATTAACAAAGATTAGTATAAAAGTTTGAAGAAAATATGAAGTGTAATACATTACATTATGTTCATTCAGGACAAGAAAACACTTAAAAGATTAAGTAGCAGAATAACCATGAATTGTATTATATTTTTGCAGTTAATAGAATTGTACTTTTTACCTTCAACATATTCAATAAGCCAATGTCTACACTATAGATGTAGGAAGAACAGCTGATTCTGAGACCTGCATGATATTCTGGCTGTGGTTGGAAATTCAGGACCCTTGTTGGGAAGCAGGGTGTCTGGAATTGTTGAAGCTCTCCGGAAATGGCGTTCAAAGTGTGGAATTATTTGTGTGACACAAAAGGAGGAAGAAGACTCCATGCTGCGGTTCTGCGGTGGATGTTTTTTTGCTGCTCGTTGGAAATGTTTGTTCTGCTCTGCTTTCCTCTCCTGGACTGGGAATTCATCACCTGCAATTGAAGCACAGTTTATTCCATGGTCAGGGTGTTTCCTTGTGGATGCTACGGATGTGTGGGAGCAGACAAATTCATTTAATGTCACCTGGCTGGGTCAGCTGTGTCACTGAGAGAGACAATGTGGGCAAGAAGATCCTTTTTTTAAAATGCAGGACTTGCTCTGTGTACAAACTTCCTCCCCTGACTACTGTGGTTCTCTCCTTAATGAAATATTTATTTGAAACCCCGTTCCCATTTGATTTTTTTGCTCGCATCCTAACGAGACGTGACAGGGGGATAGCAGACTGCTAAAGCGTGGAGACCTGTAAATAAAGGAACTGTTCCATCTTATTAAATTTGTGAGGGGGAGAAAAAAAGAAAGAGAGCTGTTTCATATGCTATTAGATTATTTCCTCCCAGCCACAGGTATTTTGGTGACAGTGGTTCAGATTTAGTGGCTTTTTAATGTGTCAAACTTAATATTCTCGCTGTAGCTCTGTCAGTCATGAGCTAAAGTTTTCTCCTTTGCTTTTTAATTATTCCGCAGATTAATATATTGAAAATGGGCTCATTGCTATGCCTCAAATTAAGCTAGCTCCATTTCTGCTTTTTCTCAATTACTCCTGTAATTAAGACCCATTAACCCATAGCAGAGAACAAAATAAAAAAGTAGAAAGAAAAATTAAAAATGAGGGGAGAAGAGCCCCTATTTGGCTTCCTTAATCATAAATTACTTAAAACTCTCTCTGAAACAGCCACTACAAGGGAAATTATTAAGGAACTTGACAGCCTATATGTGGTTTTGAGAAGAACATAAAGTTTTCAGACAATAGTCCCATCAGGGATCCCTGTCGTAAACAGTCTGGATGTACCCACTTAATTATGTGAAAACCTGGCATGGTGCTCTGGGGAAGAATTCAGAACTGCTAAAGCTGCATCCCACACTGGAAGTGGAATATTTAATCAAGTCAAAAGCTTCATGGCACCCTCTAGCCAGCCAAGTGAAATGCAGGCTGTTACATATTTTATTGGAGTTGATGTTCATCCCACTCTCGTCCCCATCGCTCAGGCAGTGTGGGGCTCTGCTGGGTGATTTTCCTTGGCACTCAGGGTGGTTCCTGTGGAAAGTGGTCTCAAGGAGAGCTGTGCTGAGCTCTGGAGTGGCCCTGGCTGAAAGGTGAGAAGATGCTCTGGGTGCTGCACAGGAGGGAGCAGTTCCTCAATGTGCACCATTTTGTATTCTTTTTACACTGCCAGGCACCGTTAACTGCATTAATATAAAAAAATGAGGGTACTGTAGAACTCACTGACACACGGACTGTTTTTGCTCAAGCTCAAGGACACAGCTAAAAAAAAAACAGAGGGAAAAACATTGGTTTTGCTTCAAAGCAAGCTCATGTAACTGAAATATATAGGGTCCCTTCTATGATTCTTGTGAAAACAGCTGTACTATTTTTTTTTTTTTAAATTTTTTAACCACTTTTAGCACTCTTTCAGTGCTTTGGCAAGCAAGCTTGGGCACCACGTAAGTTTGTGCTGCAGTTCAGGTCGACACAGCCCTTTATTGGCTATAAATTATTTGTTGGGTATTCAGGGGTTTACAATGCCTGCACTCGAGGGCCACCATAAAAGCAGTTATGCACACAGGATGTCAAAAATACATTTTTCATACTTTTGAGATCTCCTAGGACACTGCTTAGGGATTATTGCACGGCTGCGTGGCGTAAAGTGAAATGATTGTCCTCTCCCTGAAATGTTTATCTCAAAACGCACTAAACTCGGGTCGAAACATTTCTAGACATTAATGATCATTACCGAGTGTCATTGTCTTCAGCAGCTCAGCACAGATAAGCGTTAAATGGAAAATTAATGGCTCTTTTGTGAGCAGAGAGCTCAGTTTAATCAGCTTGCAAGAGGCCGCATGCGCTGACAGCAGATCCTCTCAGAGATTCCCAGTGACTCTCCCAGTTTTCCTGCCGCTGGCCCCAGGTGACAGCAGTGCTTTAGAAATGCCAATTAATTGAAAGTCCGGTTGAACTGGGGATGGCTGAAAGCAGGGCACCCCGAAATCCCAGCTCAGCATTTCACTCATTGTCCGAGCGCTGTTCCCACATCACCCTGGGGCCAAGAATTGGCACAGGAAAATTCTTGTCAATCCGTGAATTTACCAGAGCAGGGTTCAATTTGTTTTCTGAAGAAGCAAGTCAATAACGTTTTATCTTCCTCTCACTTGATGCCTTTTGAAATCGCCACCTTCCTCCAGGATTCTGCAATAATGAGGTCTCCAGTGTTGCTCCTTTTTGCACATTTGTAACCTTTTTGAACTTCAAATGGCCTCTAGTTTATTATGCTCTACGAAATACAAATACAGAGGAGGGGAAAAAAGACTAATTACCTCACCTGGAAAATTATGAATACCACACTAAACATCCCTCTGACTTTTCTCCTTTCAGGGATGAATTGCTCCAGTTGCTGCTGCCCCTGAGCCGTGTCCACATGAAAAGTGTGGCTGAGTTACCTCACTGCAAAAATGTTGGAATTTGCAGTCCAAAGGGTATCTAAATATAGAGCTGCTGTATCTCCCACACCCCAAAACTTTAAGCTCTGCACCTTAATTGTATCATCATCTGTAACTTTATATTTGTTAATACCATCATTTTAAAATTCCATTGCGCTTCTCACATTCTTTATGTTGTTAGAAGTGGACAATGGTTGGTCGAAATGAAAAATGTTTTTTATTTCAAGAGAAGAAAAAGCAGGTTCACCATGACTGAGGACAAGCACTCAAGGACTTTTTTCAACAGATGTGAGAATAAAGTTACACTTGGCAGGAAGGGAGGGAGAGAGGGAGGGAGAGATGCTCAGGTCAGTTCACTTTTAACTCAGCTCAGTGGCGGCCAGAAGAGCAATTCCTGAGGCGCCGTTTCTTGAGATTTCAAAATACTTTCAAGTAGAATCTGAAGCAGCACGAGTTGTCAGTGCTGTGTTCAATTATTCCCAAGGACTTGTACAGAAAATATCACGTTAAATGACTTTTAAATACAAAATATATTAATTGAAGGACCGAGGAGATCTTGCTCAGCCACCTGGGAGCATCACTGTTAGTTTTAAGACCTTTTAATGCACTTGCTCTGAAGCCCGATTATTGCTCTTCACCTCACAGATGTTTTCTTTCGTGTCCCTTGGTGAACTCTCACAGCTCTACCTGAGTGTGTTCCGTGTCCTGCCGTGGATAAACCATCCGTGTGTTTCAGAACAGATATCACAACAGAGCCAAACAATGAGACCGAAGTGTGGCTAAGAGAGGATTTTTCAATGAAAGGACATGTCCATGACTCCAGCTGGAATCTCTGGCAGCCCTGCACGCTGAGATGGAGAAATTCTTTGTTTCATCATAATCCATGTGTAGGGAATTCGGGGTTGGTTTTCTGCTGCTTTCTTAGTCAGAAGCAATTGACAGCTAAGTCAGAAGATGATGACCATAAATGAAAATTCCTGCAGCCACCTGGGTGGGAATGGGCATTATTCCCCTTGGATAAACCCCTGAGGGACAAGGCTCTGTAATCCTTCGGGACAGTTTTTCTCTGCCCATGCCAGTGACTGATGTTTCATGGTTCCTCTGCTCTAGGTCACTGTGATTCTCCTCTGTTCATTTCTGCAGAGGAAATCGGGTCCTGATAAGCAGGTTTGGATCTTTTATCAACATCCACAGCCTTGGCTGAACTGGGGGTTTCCTGCAAAAGCGTCATTTTGATCTATGGATCTTCACTGTAATGAGAGCAGAGAATAAAGCCACCACAAGAAAGAAACTAATGAAAACAAAATCCAGCTGTAATGAGACCAGTAGGAAGAACAGGCTTTAGATAATTCCGCCTTCAAAAAGCTGACAGTTTAATTAAAATTCTTATTGGGAACACTAGGTAATATAGCTTTGCATTTAATAGGAATATTTTGCAAAACAAGTGTGTGTGACTGTGTTTCGAAATACAAATTAATTGGTTCCTGGCTAGAAAAATGACTGAGCTGAGGAGGTGTTTGTGCCATCATCCTGCACCATTTGGTGTCCTGCCATGCTGCAGGTGCTGGGAGATGCTGCTGTCACTTTGCATGGCCAGTTTTGCAAAATTGAGCTATTTCAATGTGTTCTTACTTCTAGAGAAGTCTAGAGCCTTATGGCATGAAAGAAAGGGGAAAAAAAATTATGAGAAAAAAGTAATTTGTTTTTCATTCCTGTTGACAGAAATCAAAGGTGTACATACTGTCTTAAATGCTTTTAATAAAACTGGGCTGAGTTTCAGGCAGGATTCCTTTGGAATGTGAAGTGTAAACCTTTCGGAAAGAGAATATTGATATTTTCCCTTCAAACCTCCCAGAGAGGGGTTTCGAAGCTTATCTTTGCAAAGTTCATGCAAAGCCTGGTGTATGTCCTGCTTATCTCTTGCATGTTGTGCTGCTCCAGAGCCGTGCATGACAATCCCTGATTTTACACCACCACGAGTGGGGAAGAATGAATGCAGCTTTGCAGCCAGGCTGAAGGAACAGAGGCAGAGTGATTTGCTCAAGGTCATTCAGAAGATTATTGGCAGAGCCAGGATTAAAACTTACTTTTTAAATCCTAAAACATGAGCATTTTTAAGAGGGCCTGGAAGTGTGGGTGTGGGGGTATCGCTTCTGTATTGTAGCAAATTGAAACTCTTTCTTTTAAGCTTTTTTTTTATTCCCAGCAAACCACTTGGGCACACAAGAAATGGCAATTTTCTTCCCTTTTGTCTTTCTTCTTTAATTTGTGGTGCTTAAAATCAGGACCAAATTCTTCAAAGCTTCCTTTCTTATACCCCTGTCAGGTGGATCCCCTTGGAATTCATGTTTGCATAAATGGGGAATGCAAAACCCTGAGCCTGCCTCCAAATTCACAGTTATGTGTGCTTTATTTTAACCTTCCTATAAATGGCAGCTGTGAGAAGATCAGAGTCAGTGTGGAAATTTGAGGGGTTTAAGAAATGTCTGTCTATAAATCTGCTTTGATAATTTTAGTTGGCTCGCTGCCGAATCCGGTTTGGCTCTGCTGGTGAACTGCTTCAAACAAAATCTGAATAGTCCTAAAAAAATCCCACCCCCTGCAAGGGATGTGTGTCATTAGTGAGATGATGGTTGTTGTTGAACTGCAGGGGTTAAATAGCAGTGATTTTCGGGGTGGTTCCTGTAGGGGTTTGGTTTCTATTTATCCAGTAAAACATGGGAAAGGAGCAGGGAGCTAAATGAGGGGAGAGACGTGATCAGCACTTGCTGCTGCTGGTTTGCCCCTGTTTCTCTGTGCAGCAAAAAAAGAATCTCTGTTCTGGTTCAGAGTTCGAGCAAAACTCCTGGGAAAAAAGAAACATAAAAGCTGAAAAGTATAGAGAGTTTGTTACAGAGCTGGGCCTGCCCAATACCTATGGAATATCTGTGAAAGCGTTGACAGGACAACAGTACTGGGGCTGGTTTGGTTTAAAATTTTATTGTGCTTGTTTCCTGCTAAAACCACATTTAAGGTTCTGACTTTAGAACATTTTGCAATGAATACTTCTTGAGCAAACCTTTAGAGCAGATTTCTTTATAGGTTCATTTGAAAGCTTCAAACCAGACTCCTTTTCAGCCTTCAGTGTTTATTCCTGTGAGCTGCTCCTTGATGCATTTTTGCCCCTCCTTGCCCAAGGAGCCCTGAAGCCCAGCTCCTACATCGTGATGCTGATAGTTCCAATTTTATGTGGAGTTACCAAGGGGATTCCTTGGTTGTTTTGCTGCCGTGCCACAGAATTTCCCTTCTTAGGAAAACCAGAAGCAACACAAATACTTCCAAATATCACCAAGAAGTCAAACGAGCAGTTGACAACTCTCGCTGCTCAGGAGCACCAGTGCTGTCAGATTTTTGAGAATATGTGGCTGTTTCCACGAGGAGAAACTCGTAGAAACTCTTGGTAGCTTAGAGTGCCTTGAGATTGTTACTGCATTGTTGGAGCAGAGTGTAGCCCAGACATTAAAACATCTATTTGTTCATGGGATCTGTAAATCACAGTTACACTAAGGCTGTGCAATAGTTCATTAAAAGCCCTGAAAGAATAAATATTTCTGTGCAGGTGAAGAAAGAGCTGCGTGAAATATCTGTTAATTCCTTGAATTTACTAGGATGGAATACTTGGGACTTTTGATAAAGAGAACCCCAGGAAAAACTATTCATCTTCAAGCTGATCTTTTGGTTATAATTTTGTGTCTTTGGAAACTCTACTGGTTTGCAAATATAATAACATCAGCAAAGCTTGATTATGTCAGTAACTTCCTGGGGATTCCACAACAACAATTTAATTAAAGTTGAGATTATTTGAAGATCTGGCATGAAAATACAGGAGTGCAGAGTGAGTTGATCTGTAAATTTTGGAACAATCTGCTTTTGCAGGTTGCTGAACTTGTCCAAACTGCACATCTGGCACCACATTTCTTCATACAAGACCCTGTCTTCTTCCTGATAATTTCTTAAAACAGCAGCTCCAGGCTTAGCCAGTGTCCACTTGGGCTGGGATGAGGACAGGACTGCCTCTGGAATTTTGGGTGGGACATTCTGGCTCTTCTCTCTCCTGAAAGCACTTCACGAACCACCACAAACTGAGAAGTGTTACAGAAATCACAGGAATACGTGCAGCATTTGTGCCATTTAACCGTGGCTGGTTGTGGGTATGGACGTGCTGACCCTGCCAATTCAAGCCCCAGGAAAAATCCCTCAGGATCTGACCTGAAGCAAGGGGGATTTTGCAGCTTCCGTGGCAGAACTGTGGAACTCTGGAGCTTGGACGAACCGGACTTTCATTTTTCATTTCAATGGTTTCTTAGCAGAGGGTTTGTTTCCTGAGGTCTGGAAATAAAATCAGATTGAGGAGCCAACAGTAAAGCCTGAACCTCAGCAAGTCATTAAATGTGCCAGGTGTCTGATTCCTGCTTGGAACAGAAACACTCGTTGGACTTAGGAAAATTTTGGACAGAAAGGAAGAAAATAAGTGTCCTGAAACATTGAACTGCGCTGAGAGCTGCATTTATTGGCCATTGTGCTTATGCCATATTTATTTAATTTTACAGAATCACAGAATCCCAGCATGGTTTGGTTTGGAAGGGACCTTAAAACTAATTTTTTTCCAGCCCTTCCACTGTCCCAGGTTGCTCCAAGCCCTGTCCAACCTGGCCTTGGACACTTCCAGGGATGGGAATTCTCTGGGCTTAAGTATTTTCTCCCAAGCCTTCATTTCCCCATCTTTCTAAGGGAAACAGCCTTTGTGTCCTTGTAACTCTGTGACATACATTTGCAGCTTTTGCTGGGTTCTTGCAAACTGTGATGGAGAATTTGACAAAAGAGAAAAGAAGAAAAGGTGAAAAAAAAGATTACTAATAAGAAGAAACATTCTTAAATCAGAGACCTGTCAATAGCATCGTGCAAACTAAATTTAACAGCTAATTTACCGGTGACAGAAATATAATCCATATAATTTATGCATCTAATATAATCTGTCATTTGTGTTTAAGGAGGGGAGCAAGGCAGCATCTAATAAAAAGTAGAAGAAAAATGAGTTTGTAAGGTGAGTGACAGAAATGTTCATTACCTCAGTTCTTTCCTGTGGTGCTCCTCTCTTTTTTAGGCAGGAATCTTTAGAATTTGATCCTTATAAAGCAGAAAATTACTACGTGAAAGGACGTTTTTCTTCCCCTTCCTTGTCAAAACCTAAAATTGTTCCAGCTCAAAACCAATGAAAGAAGAAACAGAAGATTCTGACTTCACCCCTTGTCCAAAGAGAGCAAAGGGAAAAGAGGCCAAGGGCTCTTTCCGAGCTGGAAGAGCTGTGGAAGTTGATTGGAAATCACCATCAGTTCTTCCAGGTCCCGTTCAGACTGAGCATTGGGGGCGTGCAGGGGCTTTGGACGTTCTGCAGCCTGGGCTGGGGGAGAGGAAACCCAAGGGCTCTGACATTATCTCCAAATGAGTTTGGGTTGGAATCCCAAAACAGCCCTGGAGGAGCTGTGGGGTTGTAGTTGCAGTGTTTTAGGATTTTCCTTTCTCTCTCGTGGAGAATATAGATAAACGGTACTTTCTTAATCTCTGTGTTTTGTGTTAGAGGTGTACAAGCCATAACCAATAGGTCTTTGGGGGTGGATTGTCTTTGGCCAATAGACAATTGTTTATTACTGTGTATAAAAAGAACTTCTTGTAAATAAAGTTTCTTCTTCACCATCTTGGAGCCTGTCTGCCTGACCTCTCTACCTGCTTCCACAAATCCCACGAATAACATGGGGTGTTGAGAAACACCCACAGCAAAAGCTGTGGGAGATTCTGGGCTGGAGTTCCTGATGGGTTTTCCTGTTGCTTTTGGACGTGGCACAAAATGAGGATTGGGGCACCAAAGTCCTAAAAAGCAGCACAAACTGAAGAGTTTCACCCAAATCCCAGCCCAGGTCTGGGATTTTGCTGATCGAGGCATTGGCCTCAGAGCAGTGAGGTGAGAGGGCTGTGAAAACACCTGCTGTGACTCTTTAAATGTTTTAAATTCTTTAAATATTTTAAATTATTTCAATGTTTTTGATGTTTTTACTGGGACTAACAGCTTTCCTGTTACACTCTGATTTGGGGTTTTTGCTCTCTGTGGGTTCAGCCGCCTCCCAGAGCTGTTTTCTGTAGTTACACAATAATTTAACACTGTTCATGTCACATTTGAGGGAAGGCAGGGCTCCTCTAGTTAAGAGCATCTCATAACAATATAAAATAAGAAGCTTCTCTGCGCAACTGCATGAAAGAAACTTCCTGAAAAACACAAATGTGGTGTAAAATCCTTCTGGCTGTGACAGACTTTAGTTCCTGTACCGATGTTTGCTATTTATTGCACGTCGGCATTTGGGAGCTCAGAGATAGCGCAGTACATTGCAGGCAATGTGATATTTATGTGATGTGATAAACACATTTATCCATAGGCACTTCTCTATTAGATTAAGACAAATTGTTGATTTTAAAAAAGGAAAAATGTTGTGTTTGTGGAATAGACAATGGAGCAGACACCCTCTGGCTTTTTGTTTATTTATGTTGTGATCCAGTGATATTATTCCTTTAAAGCAAAAGGCCAGCTCCCTTGCTAATTGTGTTTATGATATTTATCAACAGCATGTAACAAATACAGCACATTTTCTATAGGTTATTCTTTTAGAGACATGAAAACTCAGAACTTGTGTGGCAGCTTTTAAAATTAATACATCTAGTTAAGTATTTTTTAAAAATTTAAATGCCTCAAACAGTGAAATATTTAAGCTTGAGTAAGCACCACCTTTAATCACTTTTATTTGAAATAAAAGGATGAAGCTGGAGATGCAGTGTTCCAGCAAAATTATGGATGGATGTATCCCTTCAAGCAATTTTATTTCAGATGTTACTTTGGGGAAAGAACTCATTGCTCTAGATTTGCACAGCGCCTGTTTTTCTGCCTCCATAATCTGGTTTTCTGGAGGGTCTTTTATTATAAATCGCACTAAAATCATCACTTTTGAACTGGTTCCATACCCATCTCATTGGCCATTTATTATTATTAAATGGGCATTTATTTTTCAACACAGTTTTTGGGATTCTCAGCGAGGTTTGGGGTTATTCAGTTACAAAAGCAGCGATTCCTGCTTTGGAGCTGGGAATCCAAACGGGGACCTGGAGGAGAAGAAGAAAAAAGTGGCAAGAGCAGTGCAGTTATCAGTACCTGAAACCTTTCCAAGAACATTTTCTCACAAAATAAAAACCCACTTTTGCCGAAATAGAAACTTTCCACGAGTCCATACCAGCTTCAGGAAAACGTAGTTGTGAAAGAGAAGTCAAAATGAGTCATTTCAAGAAATGTCAAAACATTTCTGAAGGAGAACTTGTGGGTTTGTTGGGTTTTTTTTGTTGTTTTTTTGTTTTTTTTTTTAAAGTGTGTTAATTTTGATACTACGTCTTTTAAAAATACGGTACTGAAATCAAATCTTTCACTCAACTCAATATGACAGCTTTGTAGGGAATTCTAAGTGGCAGATTTAGAGATTTGGGATGAAAATGAATTTCATGATGGATGTTTTTGTGTTGCCTTTGGCCAGGGTTAAAAACCAGAATACCTTGCATTGTCCTCGGTGGGGTTGCGCTCTTTTGGGGTGAAATTCCCATCTTTAAGGTTTGCAAGGGAAAAGCAGAAAAACAAAAGGCAGTCAGGAGATGTCTGAGAGATTTCCAAACAGAAGAAGGAGGAAAGGCTAAAGGAAGGTGTGCAGGGCAGCTGGGGGGGTGCAAAAGGCGGCTGGAACAAGAGAGAGGGGAGAAAAAAACATTTAAAAAATCCAGCTGCCATTGGTGTCAGAAAGCCACTGCTTTGTCTGAGTTTACTCTTTAATCTCCATTTTGGGAGCTTTCTCACCTCCAAACCTCAAGGCTGAACATTTTATCCTGGTGTTTAATACCAAGTGCTTAATCACTGAACCCAAAACTAATGCAAAACCATATATTTTGATATTAAAACTCTCTGCAAAGTGTCTTGTTCTTGACCTAATGAAGAGGATGAGCTCATATCTTGCTGTGTCATCAGATTAAGCATGGAAAATGCTGTAAAAAGTCCTTTTCACTTCACATATCTTCAAAACTCTTTGTTTTATAAGTTATTTTGAATTTAATTTAAAAAAAAAAGGTGAAAATGCCACCGACCTGCACTGCAACATCAGCAGCCACTGTGGGCATCAGGGGGATTGCCAATATTATCATTTCTAATGGGCACTGGGGATAAAAAATATTTTCCAAACATTGTTCTAAAGACAGATCCAGCTCGAGCATCATTAGGCTTCAAAATTCAGAAGGAGCCGGTGCTGGAATTACAGATAGAGTTAATTTTCTTATGGAGGTTTGGATTTGGTGGGAATAAACCCGATGGGATAAACCACCCCTCTTTAGCACAATTTGTAACATTCACAAGGCCTTTCTCCAAAAGGGCTGAGAGCTTTGAGAACAGTTGCCTCAATGGGTGAAGTGTTCAGAGATTAAAGAAGAAATAAAAATAATAATAGTCCTGAGAGAGCCAGGGATGTGAAGCCAAGTGAATTATGAAAGGCTTTGCCTCATGATTGCTCTAATTTTGTAGAAAGTGAGCTTTTTTTTTTTTTAATAAAAAATCTGCCTTGTATTCAATTTACATAAAGTGTTTTAGCACCAGAGCAAGAGAGTTATAATTTGTCTCCCCAGAGGACAGTATTCTCACAACAGAAGATATAATGGGTAGAAATAGCGGTACTAAGATAGCAAAAGAAAACAAACAAAAAAAAACCTAAATAATCCACTTTTCTCACCTAAGCATAAAAAAAAAAATTAAAAAATAGAGAGAAACAACTGTTGTAGTGATTGTATTCATCTGAAAAATAGAGCTACCACTTTTAGATGTCCATGCTTCCCAGCCAGTGGGAAGTCCAAGAGACAATATTGCACTGACTGCAGGTTTTCCTCTGAACAAATATTCAGGACTCTTCAAAAACAAAGTTATTCCATTTACAGATACATCAAACCAGTGACTTCTTTGGAATGGAAACCTCCTGTCATCAGGGAAACCTTTCTCACAAAGAGGGGGAGAAGAGGAACAGTTTTGAGCTTCTGCTCAGTTTGATGAGTTTGTACTTTCTCCATAATCTGTCTGACAGTCAGATTCCTGTGTGTCTGACAATCAGATTCCTGTGTTTCTGACAGTCAGATTCCTGTGTGTCAGTCAGATTCCTGTGTGTCTGACAGATTCCTGTGTGTGTCAGTCAGATTCCTGTGTTTCTGACAATCAGATTCCTGTGTCTGACAGTCAGCCTGCTCCTGGCTGGAGCCAGAGGAGCAGTTCCCAAGGGCAGGAATTCTGGCTGCCACCAAATCTGCCTCCTCCTGCAGGTTCCGCTCCTTGGGATGGGGGTAAAATCCCCTTCTGCTCTGCCAATGAGCTTTTCAGGGCTCTTGAGTAGCCCCGAGAGCCCAGGGGTGGAGCTGGGTGCCGGAACCTGGGTGAAAATGTGAATTCTGGGTGCGCATCCTGAAATCCCAGCGGCTGAGCTGAGGAACTCGGATTTCCAGTGCAGCCCTGCCTGCCAGCATTTGAATTTGTGCAAAAGCTCTCTCGTGTTGGGAAGATTTCAGTGGCTCAGGGAGCAGGTGGTCATTCCTGCCTTTCATTTATTCTATTTTCCAGCAAGTTAAAGTCCTTTCCCTGTTTTACACAGCAAACATTTCATGTTTTGAGAATCCAGTGATAAAGCAATGTCTTTAAGTTTGTCTTAATGCATCAAGGCTGCAAAGAAAACAAGGTACCAAAGATTCCACTTTTTTATAGTTCCTGGTTTCTTTCCGCTGTTACTCTGTAAAGCAAAGCTGCATTTATTGCCTTTTAGAGCCACACATTTTATGGGGTTTCTGTGATGAATGGCTTCAGGCAGCACCATACATTTTCCTTTCCTGAGGTTTTTCTTACGTGTGTAGGGATGTCTGTGCTTAAAGGGCGAGTGGGCTTATCCCAAAAAAAAAAAAAAAGTGGAAAAGGAAGCAAAGGGATGAGCAGGGAACGTTTCTGCCTTGAAACTGAAGCAAGGGGAAGAGCAGCAAAAGAAGTGGTAAGTACACATTAGAATTTACATTCTGGTTGAACACTAAAGCACCCAAATGAGGAAAACCCAGCCTCAGATTCCTCAGCACTCGAAGTAAACATATGCAAACTGCCACTTAAAACATTCACTTGTCTTTTGGTGACAATATAATCTCTTCTTTAATTGACAATCGCAGTTACACTTAAAAACCCCGTTTGAGCACACTTACCTCTCTGCAAATTCATCACTGGGATAAAAGCTATCAAAACAACAGGAGCAGTTTTATTTAGTGCTTCATATCTAATTATTTCTGCGGCTTTAAATGGCTTTGTCTAACTGAAAGTAGCAGGTTTATGCCTTTTTTTTATTTTTTTTTTCCCCCAAACAGTCCCAAATGTCCCCATAACAGTCAATTTCTACCACTTTGCTTTGTAAGCAGAATCCAAGCATGGTAAAACAGAATCCCAAAAGTTTCACAACAAAGTGAGATGTCTCGTTCTTCTGATGCTCTCTCCTTCCACATATTTATAATTTCTTTAAAGGAAATGTGAGGAGACCATTGAAATGCACTTTCCTTACACTGTGTGGTTTAATATTTTCTGCCTAGGAAAATCCGAACAGAAGCATCAATACCTTGAAGAACCAGAATTATTAGAGAGAGAATTCATGACCCTGTGTGGGTTTGTAGATGTCACTTTTCAGATCTGCTTGTAACCGACAACTCCAACTAAAGGCTTAAATATATAGCAGAGAACACTGAATTTTTATTTATTAAGGGAGGAATTTTCAAAAGTAGTCTTGACTCATAATTAAAGTTGATGTTTTTTATATGATAAAGGATGGGAAAATGGAGCTGTTGCACTCAAATCCATGTGAGTATTGATCCAAATGTATAATGAAATCGAAATGATTACTTATTTTAAAAATTACGTATGTGCAGCTATAATTTTTGTAATTAAAGCACAAAAGTCTCTTCTCCCAGGTAACAAGTGACTGGAGGAGAGGAATGCTCCTGTTTCTCTGGCATGGTCCATCCTGATCTCTCATGGACAGGACAGGATTTACAAAAATGCAAAAACAATCAAATAACAGCCATGGAATCTTTGGATTGTTAAGATTGGAAAGGACCTTATATCATCCCTCAGCTGGTGGGTCAAGGCTGAAAAGGCAATAACAGTTACAAAATTGCAAGGTAGCTTTAATGGCTAATGTACAGGAACAAATTTTTTGTGACTCACATAAAAATGAAAAGATTAAGCCAAATGAATTCTTTCACTTCTGAATTTGCAGTTACAAGATCAGTGCTTAGCACACAGAGGGAGATGATAGTCTTTACATGTAATGGTGTTTCATTAGCTTCCCTATTTGTTCAAATTATGCTTTTACTGTTATAGAACTGTTCTGTTTATATTTACATTTTATAGTCTTACGTTTACTTAAGAGAATAACTTGAAACCATTCCACAGATGTAGCAGCACTGAAAACCTGCCACAATCCAGTGAGAAAGTGCTTAGTTAGTAAATGTCATTTAATCAAAACCATTCAGACTGTTAGGGGGAAAAACCAAAAAACCCACACACTTTTATGGTAATTGCATCGAATAAAGGATGTGCTGCTGTTTCTTGACTGGGGTGCAGTTGGGGAGCCAATGTTCATGGGTGGTTCAATGTCTGGAAGGATGTTTTAGGGAATATGAACCCTCTCCTGTCAGCTGTGACAGCAGAAAGCCATGGTGAAATATTCTGGCCGTCCCCTTGGTGACATCAGAGGGCGTCAGGATGGGGGGATAAATAATTTTAGTCTGCTCTGTGGCTCATCAGCATTTGCAGACGAAGCTGATTTGGGGCTGGGGTTTGGCTGGGAGTCAGAGCCTTGGGCACCGCCACACTGGGATTGTGCTGGACCCACTGGGTCGAGGTTTGGGGGTGTTTTCTTCCCAGGACTCCCAAACCTGCATTTCCTCACCAGCAGAGCTTCTGCACGAGAGGACAGAGTGCAGTGCTGGTTTATGGATTGTGGGAACTGCACTGGCTTCGGAATTAGGAACGATTTCCGGATTGTGGGAGCAGTGTGTCCATGGTCTGTTCAGGTCAGGCTGCTGCAATTCCATAAATTGTTCCTTGGCTCTGTTCCTGCTGCTCAAAGGGGTTTTTCTCCAGTCAGCAAGAGGGTTATGCAATGTTTTCTGTCTAAGGACCTTGAGACTTCACCTGTTTCAGAGCAAGACGAGTAAAGATCATGATGCATAATAAATGAATTTAGTGATTTATCTTGCAAGTCTGCCATGTTCTCATCCATAAGAAAGGGGAAACCTGAAAGCTTAATTGATATTTCTCATTAATTGACAACATTTGTAGATAAATCCCAAAGTATGAATTTTGGCCAAACCCATTAGGGGTGTCAGACGTTTCTGTGTGATTTGTGACTGAGTTCAAAAAGTCTTCATTTTATGTTTTTGGCTTACTGAGTCTTTTAAAAGAAAACTGAAAGTTAAAAAGCTCATTTAAAAAATGTATTTAAATTAAATACCATTCTTTCAGCTTCAGGGTTCATAAATGTTTTCAGTCAAACCAGTATCTATTAGAAAATATTTAAACAGACATTGCAAATGTAAGTATAGAAAGAATTAATTTGCAACATTTTATCATTTGCAAGGCATTTGCAAAGGCATTTGCAAATTGCTTCCTCCATTACTCGACTATTTGTAGTTATTTGTTCTTTTTCCACTGGAGCAGACTAAAATTCTTCTTTCCAGCTTCTTGCTGTTATCTCTTGAAATGAATTGTGCTCCCCACACAGCGCCCACGATCGATGTAAATATGCTTTGATTTTTTTCACCAAGCAATTACCCCTAAATACCAGAGTTCATTGCCAGGTTAGTGCATCTCCTGCTACTGATTTAGAACTGGAGGACTCATTTGTAAACACTTTCTTCTCGCATTATCATTTAGGAGGTGAGTGATGGGGTGCCTCGCTATCAGTTTATTGCCGAACGCGGTGAAATGTTTGACTCCATCACCTGAACACGAGAATCTCTCTTCCCAATTCCTCGTGAATGCAGCGCTTCTTCTTTTGATGTGATTTGGCTTGTGAGGTGTCTTAAAAACAGCGGAAAGTTTTGCCACTTTTGGATGAGTTTGACTTAAGTGGAGAAGCGCTGGTAAGGATGTTGTAAATCAAACAGCACCAAGGTGTGTTTTGGGCTAAACTCTGTAAAGTCACTGCAAAATGTGAATTTGAGAAGAATTAACTGATTCAGCTCAAATATTCCTAATCTGTTTTTAAGACATATAATCACAGAATTGTTGATGTTTGCAAAGACCTCCATGATCATCAAGTCCAACATGTTCTTTGCCCTTTTGGAGGATGCACAAATAAAAAATAAACAAAAAGCAAAATAAGAAATGTGCATGATGAAAACAAGGTCTTACCCACCAACCTCTGCAGGTCTTCCACCAAGAATAAAAATATCTGTGTCATAATATGAGTGGCTGCTATTTTCTATTTTCCCAAATAAATTTTTGAGAGAGTTTTGAAATGAAATTTGCACAGTGTTTGGGGAGATAAACTGCAGCTCACTGAACTCCGAGCACTTCAGAGACGCCATTCAATGCATAGTAAGGGGAATAAGAAAACTGTTTTCTTATCCAAGTGGAGGATCTTGGGTTTTTAAAGTGAAAAGTTTTCTGTTTCCCAAGTGAGGGCTGACTTCTATCAGCCTCCAGCTCCACTGGGGCACAGTGAGCTCCTTTGAAGGCTGCACTTCATCACAGATTTACTCCTCACATATTTCCATTTGTTTCATATCATTTCCTCTGTGCTATTTACAATTAATGCCAGGGCTGATCCCCAGATTAATGAATTACTTTAAATTCTTCCCCCGTAGGCAGCATCCCCCCTGTATTCACTTGTTTTGTATTTCTCCCCTGGAGCAAGTTATTGTTCAGCAGGTATTCAATCCCAAGGTATTTTCAAAGACAGGTACCAAAGTAGAGGTTTTTCTCTTTTGATATCCGGTATTCATTGCTTCAGTTGTAAAAGGAGTGGTTCTGCCACTTTTCTGAATGATATAGAAGTTGTTGCATTAAATCAATATCAAACCTGATAGACATGAGTCAGATGATTTCTCGGAAACTCAATACAAAGGTTTGACTGAGCAATTTTTGGGCTTAGCAATTTTTTAATATTCACCCCAGAATTATAATGAAGAAGACCAAGGAATATTTTTAATCCTGGATCAGTTGCATATAACCACTTTTTAAAGCTGTTTCACTTTTTTACAGCAGGTTTCCTGACCATTGTTCCAGTTGTTGATGCCTTGTCCTGGCTCTGGCACGTAACCCATTTGTATTTATCCGGGAAAACTCTGAACAGTGACGCACTAAATCATTCCTACAGACTCGTTGAGGCCGGGAAGTGACCATTTACTCACTTTTATATACCCCTAAACTTATCTGCAGGCCTGGCCGTGGACAGGGATAAAAGCTGAACTGCCCTGAGAAGAGAAACAAACTTGGTTTAATCTTTCCCTTGGCTCTTCTGCCATACGCGACTCCTCCAGTTCTGAGGAAAAGAGTTCCTCTCTCCTTGATCTCACTCCAGCTGCACTTTGGAGACCTTTTCTGAGGGACACATCTCCCAGGATGTAGATGTCACTGAGATTCTGATGAAAGCTTTTCCTGTGATTCATATTTCTCTGGAACCTTGTAATTGAGGTTCGGTCCCCAATGCTTTGGCAATCCTAATATCTGACACTGAAAGCAGTTTGGTTTTCTCCTCCCTTTCAGAAATGCCATTTCCTTCATACACAGGAATTTTTTCCCCCTTCCTTCCCTAATTTTGGGGCCTTGTTTAGAGCGGGTTTGGTTACAAGGAACCAAAGACCAGTGTGACTCCCTGAAATGATGGGAGGACAAAACTGACCCAACAAATCCGAGCCACCTCCTTCTATGGCTGTATCCCCACACAGCTGTAGAGGAAAGGCAGCTCTGGCAAGGTCCTGGCCTCGGGGAGCTCCCAGTGAGCAAATCAAAACTAGGTTTTTTTTACTCAATCTGCCAGTTTTTTTCCTGTCTAGCTGTTAAACTTCTCCAGCTTTAAGATGGAAGCAGTTTTCTTTCTTTTGTCCCTCCTCCCCTCGAACATGATGGAATTTTCCAGCTGCCCTCACCTCAACAATATTTTTTTTTAATTGTACTGAAGCTTTACCCTTCTTGCTTCAAGGAATGGGAAGACTTTTCAAATCCCTTAGTGCCCCTGGGTTTCCAAGCTTTGTAGTGTCCCTATTCCCGCTGTCAGATGCTGAAGAGCCCCGTGTTGTGCTGTGCAGATGTTCGGGGTCTCAGGCTGTAGCTGTGCTGAGGTTTTATCTTTGGCTGCACAGTGTTAATCTGCCAGTTCAAAGCTGCTTTTTTGGGCAGATTTCACATCTCTGCATTGCCCTTGTTCCTGCATAAAAGGGGAAGTGAGGGCACAAAACCTTCATGATTCTGCCTCCTCAAATCACGGTTCAGTTTAACTGCTGCAGACAAGGGATGTGGATAAATAACTCCATGGTTACTTTGATTTTTATCAAGTAAAAAAAGGGCTGAACTCTCTGATGTTTGCTTACAGTGACAGTCACGTAAACAATCTGCAATTTCCCAACTCGATCCCGTATTTTCTCCCAATTAGGTTTTTACTCAAAGCGCCAGGTTACAGCTGGAATTCAATGGGTTTGGCACATGTGGCTGGGGCAGAGCTGGGGATAAATCAAAATATGCACTCCCCACCCTGGTGGCTCAAGGCAGAATGGCCAGTCCAGCCTCGGGCTCCTCCTGTGGGATGGCTGGGGTGTTTAATCCTGGATGAGCCCAGGGTGAGAACCTTTCTCCCACTGCTGGGGATCCAGAGAAATGAGCCCTTATGGCAGCTCCGCTCCCAGGTCAGCACTGAGGGAGCTGTGGCTGCTCTGCTGCAGGCAGAGAAATCTTTCCTGGGGAAAGCACTCAGTGCTAATAGGGTGACCTGTGCCTGCAGTATTTTTCTTTCTTGTTTGTGTGATTGTAAAGTTCAGAGGTAATTTCACAAATTCGGCTCAAGGTTGTTAAATGTCCGACCACCCGCCGGGATTTAGCGGAATAATCAGATTAAACAGATTCTATATTGAAAAATGATCAAGCATTTCCTGCATTCAGCTCCCCAGGGTTTTCCAGGGCTTTTACATTTATGCAAGAGGAAAACTTTAATTGAAAAAAAAAAAAAAAAAACCACAAAAAGAACCTCATGGTTTTATTTAAGAAAAACAAGAAACAACCTACACATTTGTGCTGTTGTCCTAATAATTGCTTTATATTTTAAGGAGGCATTTTTCTGTAGTTAACCTTCTGCTGTGCACATTAAAATAAAGTTCAGAGGAAAACTTCTTTAGTGATGGTGGCATCACAGTGCTTTGAGCGTTCATTTGCTGCATTACCTGAAGGAGCGATATTTATTTGTAGAGGGTTTGCTTCTTGTGGGACTTTTTTTCTGAGTATTTTCTGGTTTGCCTGGTGAAAGCAAAAGCTGCAAAAAAGTCACCTTAGTGCCAATCACAGCCATGTTGTTGTTAATAACATTCTACCAAAGCAGATTTCATGAATTCCAGATTTTTTCGCTTTCCATGCAAATGTGTTGTTTGGTGATCTGAGCGCAATCCTGGAAGTTGTGGTTTTCTGCTACTCTGGAAACAGAATTTTGTTATTGCTCCTTCACAGAAAAAAATACTGATTGAAAATGCTGATTGAAAAGAACTGTCAACAGAATTTTGGAAAATTGGTTCTCTGTATTATTGTAGTGATTCATAAATATTCTCTCTTCTGTAAAACGAAGATCATTTCTCAATACTCACTTTACTGAGAGTGAATACTTGGGGCTTTTAGCAGTGAAAAGTTCATCACGTTTTTGACTCGGTGTTGCACAAAAAACTTTGAAAGCTGAATTTGAGAGGGGGACAGAGGAGCGTGGAGGGAGCCAGAAAGGACTGGGTTTGTTTTGGGGGAGTGATCAGACAGCACTGAAATCAGGCAGCAGAGACCAAACCTATGCTTCACTTCAACATTAATAAAATCCAGGAGAAATAATTGTGGCATATGCTGGAAGAATAATTTCCTTTGGTATTAAAGTTGGCCTGGGTGACAGCTCAATGTGTAAATGTCTCTCTGGGTTTTTCCTTACCTGTGGTGTAAATCAAAGAACGCTCAGCAGCAGCCAGGGCGGAATTTGGCTTTTCCTGTCCTGAGGATTTGTTTTCCTGGGGGTCAGGATCATATTTACCCTGCCAAGGAAGTTGTTTTCTGCTCTAGAGCAATTATTAACAAAATAACTGTGAGTGGCATCAGGAGAAGGAAAATCTATGATTGGGAAGGTTCTTGAAACATTTTATTGGGGTAACCCCCTTTTGTAAAGGTGGGGCAACTACATCTTCATTCAGGTGGGCAAAGAAATGAATTCATGAGGTTTAATCAAAAAGGTCAGAGCTCATCCAGAACAAGTTCTGGACCATACTTGGCTTTTGATGTGTAAAATATAAATTGGTGGGACAGTTCCCAGTTTGCTGATTTTCCTCACTTATAATAATTGAGCACTTTTAGAACAGGGAGTTTTGTCTGAACTTGGCAATGGATTCAAACTTAAACAAAAGGTGATGCATGTGGAGATAAAAAATTAAAATTTTATTACGTTCAGCTGCATCAATCCTGATATATTTTCCACTTCATCTTTCTTTCACCTGGAATTAAAAAATGCTGCTGTTCTTGACTAATTTTATTATTTTATAACTCACTTCAAAAATTTATATAAACTTCAGATGCTCAGCATTTTTTGCAGATGTTGACCCACGACTGGTCAATTTAAATTGCAACAAGGTCAGATCTACCCCCCATAATTCACATAATGAAATGCCTCATAAAATCCCAAAAGCCACGCACCAGGAAGTGCAGAGGGACCAGGCCCTTCTTCAGCTGTTGAAAAAGCAATAAAATGTTGCAGTATTTTCTTCTGTGAAGGAGCAATAACAAAACCTTTCCAGCCAATAGCCTGACTTGATTTTAAAGATTTTAGAGGACATTCAGTTTGCTTTATGGTGAAGACATTTTCTGCCTGTGTTATAAACGTGGGGCCAGCCTGGGTCAATAACGTGGGGCCTGATCTGAGAAGAATTTTCTGTAAAATCAGCTCTGCCAGGCTTGGATTTCCACAGATCAGTGCCAATGGCAGGGAAGAGGGGCTGGGACTAAAAGCAAAAATATGTTGTGGGTAAACAAATGCTCCCAGAACTGCTTCCAGAATAATAGCAGCATTTGTTTGATCATCACCTTTGCACTTGAGTGGCTCCTCAGACCACGTTGGAATCATCTTGATCTGTTGGTTTTTCTGGCTGCAATTAAAACTGTGGCTTAAGAATGAATATGGGGATTTTTTTTTTTTTTTTAATGCAAAAACTGCTCTGAAATTCTATGAAATTATGACCTGCAGAGAGAATGTTGTGAGTTTTATTAACACATTACCTGTGTCCAAATGACGGAATGCCACCTCCCCTGACAGCCCGGATTAATTTGGGCTTTCCTGCGCCGATGCTGATTTAATTGAGATCATTTGGGGCTCCCGCTGCTCCCCAAGGATGAAGCAGCAGCTCTAAGGACATTTGTTGCTCTGTGATGCCCTGCAGTTGCTACAGCACAAAATAAACCCTCACAAACCAACCCACAAAATATTGTCTCATCTGAGTGATTTCATATCTGTTCCAGGGCCATCTGTGTGGTACTCGTGTTTGTGCTTGTCTGGGGGTTGGAATTATATTTTCTTTCACGTGAGGCATAGGGAGGTACCAATAACTCATTTATATTTGCATATTGATAATTATCTTGATCTGGCAAACACATCAGTCCCGTAGTGATCAGCAGGATTTAAATGTGTGTTATCCCTTCTGCTGAGCTGCAGCCAGGATTGGCCGTGGCAGTGGGGACAACTCTCTTTTGTAAGCTGTTAAATAGGAAAATTTGTGTGAGGGAATGTCTTTCCTATTTTTCCAACACTTAGAATTATTTACATTTCCAAGTTAAATGGGTGGCTCCTGTGTAAGGGAAATGGGATTATTTTGCTTTGCTCTAAGGTTGAACAGGCTGTGGAATAGCTGTGGAGCCTTGGACAAAGCCTGAGACTTGAGTGGGAAGGGTATAAATGGTGCATTAGAGTGGCGTGCCATAAAATGGGTTTAAAAATGGATCCATTTGAGGAAAAAAAAGAGATGAAAGGCCAATAGACATAATGGCATTACTGTGATAGCAGTCACTGTAGAGCTGAGCAAGGGAAGGCAAAGATTCCACAGTTTCAGCAGAAAATACTCCCTGATTTAACATACTGGTTTATATATATCCCTATATACATATATATATATACACACAGACAACTCGTTACAGCTTCAAAGTTTTAGGATTTAGAAAAGTCAGCTGCTGCTGATATCACCTCAAACCCATCCTCCAAGCAGAGAATTTGCCATCCCCACGGAAAGGAAGTTGTTTGCGAATGTCAGAGTTGCAGAACCTCGCTCTCTCAGGATGGCGTGGGACCCGTGAGAGCCTCACGGGTGGCTCTGGCACCTTCCCTTCCTTCACAGAATTGTGTGAACCTCACCCAGAGCAGAGCCAGAGCAAACACATGTATCACGGGATTCCCAATCCTCGGAAAAACCAATTTATAATTGCGGTGGAACATCTGGGAAGGAGACATTGACCTCTGATGGGAACACCTGAGATGAGCTTGGTCTCAACCCCGTGGCTCATCAGCCTGAGGGAGACACACAGGTTCCTTCTGCCCCTTCCCAAATCTCCTGCTTGCTCTGCTGCTTTATGGTTTTTGTTTTCCTTGTCAGGAAAATTAATCCCCAAATGCCAGAGGTGTATGTCCAAAAAGGAGACAGAGGAGTCCTGTAGCTTTATTCATGAATAAAGGGAGACGTCATGGGCATTTCCCATGGGGTCTCTCAGATTGACAGAGGACGCAGCCTCTTTTATCCGAATTCCCGACCGCAGGTTCCCTCTCTCTTTCCCCATTGGCTGAGGAACTCGAGAGGTACAGATTTCCAGAACCCCTAATTAATGTACATCCCCCCTAATACAGACATCCCCAATATACATCCCTCTTTTCTTCTTCTTCTTGTGTCTCTGTTCTTGTAGTTTATTAGCACAGTTTTGGGTAAATCTAACTAGGGAAATTCCTATGGAAATCCTACCCATTGTTCCTTCTATCTCTCAGTATCAAAGTTACCTTACCAGCAGACTCAGGTCTTACCTTTACCAGCCATTTTTTTGTAAAGACACTCCTTATTCCTTTCATCCTTAAAGATGCAGCAATTTCCAACACACATTTCTTCATTCAATGTCCCCAAGTGACACAGTGAGGATGAGGAAAAGCCTGCACTTTTTGTAATTGACAGAGGAATATTAGTTTGTTAGGAACCGAATGAAAGGATTTTTTTCTATTTTGCTTAAATGATTACCCTATTTAAGAAAGTTTTCAGCTCCTTCATATAGTGAGATAAGATGCCCTGTGGAAAAAGCTGAATTCTCACAAGCTTTAGTTATATCAGCCCAAATTAAAGAACTGGAATTAGGATACATATTTTTTTAGGCTGAAATCTGTTCCCTCTAGGTGAGTGCATGGATCTCCCTTCCAGTTTTCTCCCAGCTGAGAGCTGTGCTCTCTTTCCAGGCCATTACAGGGAGCAGGAAAGAGCAGGAGCACTTGTCCTACAAAGGTGTCAGACAGACTGGCACCTTCTTCTTGCTCGGATTGCTCTTTCTATCTGAAAAGAAAAGGAAAAAGGAACAAACCAAGGGCATCAGCTGCTGTGTGAAATCAATCTTCCTGTCTGTTGCAGAACGGAGCTTGCTTTGTAAGGAAGGAAAAACGCCCTCACAGGGGATGCTCCATTTCTGGGTGTGCTCAGGGTCCTTCTTGGACTCCTCTTTCACCACTGCCTCAGACACTCAACACAAAATATTCGATGTAATTAGGATGTGCAGCTGCCAGGGTGTTAATGATGGAGTCATTGCCAAGTCAGTCATTCCCTTCGAGGAAGGATTCCAGCCTGAAGCTCCCCTGATTGTCCATAGAGGCTGTTTATTGATGAGTGTATCTTCATACTCATTTTGAGAGAATAGTTGAGAGGTGGAAGGTGTGCTTCTGCCTTGATGGAACACAAGAAATCCTCTACAAGCTGTCCATTTCTAATTATTCCCTTTGTTAAGTCCTGCTGAATAATACAATATCTCCTTCATCAATAGCAGGAGGAATCCCGAGGAACAAAGCTCAGCATTTCTGAGCTAGGTCCTTAATTAGGAGCAAATCAAAGCCCTCCCAGGTTGGCCTGAGCATCCCGGAGTGGGGTCCCATTTAGGAATCTCTTCTTCTGTCAGCTCTGCTTGGGAACTTTTCAGTGGGATGAGAGCCTCTTTCTTCTCTGTAATCCACGAGGTTTAAGGAATATGGGACCTTAGCAGGGAAAAGTTGGGAGAATGGGGAAAAGAAAAGTTGGGAGAATGGGGAAAGGAAAAGTTGTGAGAATGGGGAAAGGCAGAGAGACCAGTGCTGCCTCATTTTAGTAATATATATTAGAAGCTTAAAGAAATTAATCTTCTAAGATGATAAATAGGGAGAAGAACTCTGAAGTTCAGCTCAGAAATAAATGCCTGATGTAGAAACAGGTCTCTCTTCCAAGGAACTGGAATCCAGACTTGGGTTCTTGGGGTAGATCTTTTGGGTCTCCCCCTTTTTTCCACTTCAGAAGAGTGGCTGATGTGCTGAGGATTTTGGAGAAAAGAGCAATAATGTCAGGCTGGCTGTGGAACAGGGGAGAACGTCCTGTGTGTGGGTTTGCCATGGGATGGATGGAGCAGCACCCAGGTGCTGCCCCTGCCTTCTGCTGATCCTGCCCTCCCAAAAGGAATTCCTGCAGGGATGAGGATGGCCTGGCTATTTCAGGAAGAGACAAACTCAGCTGTGCACGAGCAATCAAAAAAAAATCCCCCCAAAGTGCACGAGGCCACGCAGTTCCATGGTCAGCAGGCACCTGAGTCATTCCTTACCTGGTATCAATTCCCCCTGTTCTTTTGGCATCCTGGATAAAATTATCTTCACTTTGGATCTCAGCTTTTTAGAATGCTGGTCACACAGGCAGAGGGGAATTCTGGTGGTAGCACTGTGATTTCCCTTGTAACTTTATATATGTAGTAAAATACAATGCATCAAACAGAGAATTGCATTCTCCATCTCGATATTGATAAAAATAAGGCAGCCAGATCACTTGTGATCCCTGGGGTGAGGTTTGTTTAGAATTTTACTCTTTCCTGCCACTTTTCTACAGATATTCTTCTGCTTCAATGGACCAGCTTGGTTTTTGGCTGCCCATTTCTGGAAGGAAGAAATTCTGCAGGGCTTGAAATTGCATGGACATTCTTTTAAAGAAGATGAGAACAAAAGTGAAGACACCTCGCTCCTCTCCCACTTCTGCCCAGCCAGCTTTGAATTTTTCCTTTACATTTAGCATCGGTCTTGCATCACTCAGTTCAATTTTTTCAAGCTGTTGTGAAATTTTCAGCCTTTCAATAATCTTTGTATTAATTTCCTAACCCTGAAAAGAAGTAATTACTCGCATTTTTCAAAATGTGATCCAAATTAAGCAGCTACACTGCATCTTCTTTTGCTGGTTATTTCAGGAGAGCTAATCTACAACGTGGGTGACCTTTTCCAAATTTGGACCCATCTGGCATTTTCAAATGGAATTGAGTATTGATCTCCACACTGTTAATTTATTGTTTAATTAAAAAATCATCGTGCTGTGATATGGTTTGATTGCACATCCTTTCCCACATCAGCCAATTAACGTGGAGAGCCATCACAAAACTATCACTTTTTATTATTTTTTTTTTAATGGAGCTTCCCAGAAATGGAGGTGTCCTCTCGTGGACTAATGGTTTGGAATGCATTTCAGCATAAATGACCTGCAGGAGCTGCTGGGAAAGTAAATTCTCAGTTTATATCGTTTGGGTACGAGCGAGGTGCTGCTTCCTGCTCTTGATGGAGTGTTTCTGGAATTATGAAAGCCACAGCTCTTCTGTAGTCTGCATTTCTTTCTCATTAGTCAGTTTTGGGGCAAGAATTAATAATATTTATATATTTGTCAAGTCATTTCTGACCACAATGAAAAGTTACCCATAATATTTTGATTTATTAAGGAGAGATATATTTTTTAATCACCAAATAATTTAACAGAAACAATATGAGCACAAAAGCATCCAGAAATAAATCATGGTGGTGTTAAAATTAATTTGGCCTAAACATCAAGCAGAAGTCATTATCAGATAATAACTCCAGCTTAGTTATTCAAGTCATTTTTGCTTTTCCAAGTCCACTCTAAAATAAATAGCCTGTCAAAACAGCACATTGTTAAGAGCTCAGCCTTCAAGGAATTACCGCACCAGAAGCTCCCAAATTATGGCACTTTTGAAATGAAGAACAAACGACATCATTTCAAGGAATGTTATTAGAAAACCTGGCATCACCCAGGTGTGGAAATGAAACCTTGGCGTTGTTTTTTGCAGATAAAGGGTTTGTGCAAAATTAAGGGGCTTTGAATTCAACCAATGAGGATCCAATGAAAGCATTTTATCTTTGATCTGAAGATCAAACCTGCAGTTTGGTGTTATTTAATATCTCAACTGTAATTGGAAATAAAAGAGGACAGGAATCTGAAATAATCCCTCTCAATTGTATTTCTCGGGGAGTTTCAGCTCTTGAAAGAAAGAAAACAACAAAGTTTTACTTCTGATTGGGATAATGCCCTTTCTTCGGAATGAAGATCCCTCAGGGATGCAGAACTGTGACAAAAGTGCACAGGGAAGGGATTGAAAGCCTACTGCTAACCCAAAATTATGATCTAAAGCCCTCTGAAATGGAGAAATGGGATTTCTCCTATTGACATCCCTGGCTTTTAGATCAGGCCCTTGATTTATTACCAGCAAAAAGTTGTTAAAATTTCCGATGCAGTGTCAAGAGCGGGTTTCCTTTTAATACCCCATAAAGCACGGAGGGTTGGAAAGCTGCAGAATGAGCAGCTAAAGGAGAAAAGCAAATGCTTTTTTAGCAGGTCAGAGGAAGGTCACTTGTTTTGCAGTTAAGAAATAAGCCCTCAATTGAGAGTGACAGCAAGACTTTTACTCCTGCAGCCCATGGAAAGTGATGGCTATCAGGGTAAACTGCATTTCCAAGGGACTTTCACCACTCTTGTGGCTCAGACATAAATTTCAGTGAGGGGAGAAATTGGACAGGTGAGAAACGGTGAGAAGAGCTGGTTTTGAGGAGGGCAGGAAATCCAGGAGTTGTGGAGGTGGCCAGGGCTGGTTATCCAGGATTTTTGGCAGGTTCTGGGAGGAGGCTGCAAATTCCCTGCTTCCTCAAGGACACAGAGAACAACAGGACAGAATCACGGCAGGTACTGGGTGATTATTGTAAATATTGCTGGGTTTATTGCACGTGGGATTGAGAGATATGGATGCACCACAGTGTGCATTTAGAGAGCATTCGGATCATAAAAACTCACTTTTCACAACCATCTGAGTAGGATTAATTGTAACAATACAACTTATTAATTAAACTTGGGAAGAAGCATAATGGGAACGAGCGTTCTCAATTCACTTGAATGAGTTTCAGCGTTTATTCTGCAGCTCTTTTAATGAAATGCTGGAATCATCTGCGTATCAATCTATTCATTACCAAATGAGATGAATGCAACAATCCTCAGTATTCATGGAAATATCTTCATTAGAAAAATCATATAATTAACCTGGAGTGTTCTCTAAATGAATCACCTAAAATGTTACATATTTTCTTTCATAATTGCAATTTGAGAATATTAGTTCCTCATTCTCCCTGATTATATTTAAAGTAAAAATAGCATTCAGGATGATTTAAACCTTTTGCACGAAAGAATAAACCTCAGGGAGATGTAAACAACGGGAAGACTTATCCTTCCCTGTTGTTTTTGCTTTATTTGCTGTTAATGTCCATTACCAAAGAGAACAGCAAGAATTATGAAGAATCAAAAATTATCAAGAATTACCATTATTATTAGCAAGAATCGATCTGGTTGTGGGTCCCATCTTTTGTGCTGAAATCTGCCTGCAGCTCTGCTCACACCACTGTTACTTGAAAAGTTTATCAGTTAATGACACTTCATTGCCTTCCCTCATCTCCCAGTACTTCAGTTAAAATGTAAAAATTGCCTTTATTCTGAAATTTGCCAAGAAATTGAGTCAAAGTCCATGTCAGCTCCTAAGAGCCAACATCGTTTGTTCTCGTTGAAAACTTTGAACATCTCACACGAAAGGGGAATTGCAGCTTCACCTAAAGCAGAACGTTTTGCCCAGCACGTCCTCACCTCTCTTTCCCTCCCCAGTGCCAGCACAGAAAATCCCTGCCCAGTTCTTGGTGGGAAGCGTTTCTGGGGTGTTGGGACTGGATCCTCCCCAGCTGGAAATTCATGGATCATCACTGACAAAGGATTTCCCAGCAGCACTCGCAGGGCCCTGCAGCTGCTGCATGGTCTGGGTTCCTCCTCCTTCTGGGTGTTCCATCTCTCTGTAATTTGTGTCCTTCCCCTCCTGATCTGGTTTTCCCTCTGACATGGCACATGATGTGACGCGATCCCGAGTTTCAGATCCATCCCAGCCATGGAACAGCCAGCTATGGATGGGTTTGGCCTGTCTCAAACATGCTCCTTTCTTCTTTTCCATAAGGAAATGAAGGGAGCAAGTGGAAAAGCTGTGCAGGGATTTGTCCTGGTTCATTGTCATTTAAATTTGCCAACTTCAGTGCAGCATTCCTGACTTATTCCGAGGACCCGGGGATAACCAAAAAAAATTATGTTAAAAGTGGAACTAAAAAAGACCCCCCACAAAAAAATAAAGACAGCAACAAACTGCCTGAAAATATTTTCATTAACCACAGCAAGCAGGTGCTGGCATTCCAAGGACACCTGCTCTAAGCAAAGACGATGTGAGTGGTGCAGGGATCCTGTTTATTTTTATCCTGAGATGAAAGGGGATGGAGCATTGGAAATGGGGAAACGTGACAGGCACAGCATACAAAACCTGACAGCTTTAGGAAGTCTGAGAGAGAAGCAGCACTGCTGATGTAACTCCGAGCTTCATTCCTCAGAGGTGGGTGGGGATTTGTCTGGCAAAATTTGTAGGGATGCAGAACCGCTTTAGATCTCATCTGAAGATCTCCGAGTACTTTGCAAACGGTAACACTCTGGTTTTCCCACCCCTCTTAATGCAGAGGGATTTCACTGACTCTTCATTAAGTATTAGAGTATGAGGATGTTTGTATATTAATAGCAGCCTTGTCTCTACAAGTCTGCAGAATTTTTATAATAAGAATAGAGTTTAAAACATCCATCCCTGTTTATTTGTAGGGGTGCAGCACATGAGGGGTTAATAGAAGGAAAATTTTCATTTCCTAGAGGGAGCTGTGAACATGACTTCAAACAAATCTGTGCCCAGCTGTAACAAGTGCCTGAATATTTCTACTGTACCTGCTGGATGATTGTGATCTCTGTTTAAACAAAAGATTTCTTCTTTTTGATCCATCTATTTATCCTCCTTTCAATGAAAGATTTTTAGCTCATTTAATTAGAAGCTGCTCTCTAAGAAATTATTGGGATGCCACATCTCAACATTACAACTTGGAACAATGATAATGAACTCCCTTAAGGAAATTGACTGAAAGGCACTTCTTAAAATACATGTTATCATCAATCATTATCATCAACAGGTGAAATTTTCATGTTCTGGTGTCATTTTTTTATCTAATACAACATGTTATCTCTTGCCTTTTGGTTTCATAAGGAAACAAGATTTATGAATTCACCGTCTCTTTGTTCCTCTAATAATTTTGATTCTATTAGCTACTTTCAATGAAACTTGATAAAGATGTAGTGGCATCAAAGAGATTTTCTGTTAATACTCCTGCAAAAGGAGGCAATTGGGCAGGGAGAAAAAAACAGCCTGGTCTGGTGTGAGGATTAGAATGAGATTATCTTTAAGGTCCTTTCCTACCCAAACCATCCCAGGATTCCATGTTCTTTTTAGTATCAGACATCAGGGAATCTGCACAGAGAGGTGGCCAAGATTTATGAAGGCTCATGAAGGAGCAATTCCTGTTGATAACAAGATAAAGAGTATTTTTGTGTAGATATGACATGTATTTACTACTCCTATTAATTCTACAGACTTCCTACACCATCTTGCTGAAATAGGTGTTCTGCATTTTGAACTCTTCTCTGAAATATTCCAATTTCCTCACTTTGGTCACTTCCGCCTTTCTCTGAATCTGAATTTCGTGTAACTCCTACGCAAAATCAGGGGAAATTTGCTTCTAATTTTGGTGGGAAAAGAGATCTGAGGACAGTGAGAACTTATAGAATCCCAGCTTTGCCGTGCACCAGGGCTGTGTGGAGCAGGAAGACAAAGCCAGAGATGACGGCAAAGCAGGTCCTGTTCAGCTCCATAGGAAGCAGAGTTTAAGTTTGAATGTTCTGCCAGGCAATTAAATCTCAACCTTGTGAAATCAAAATGTGCTTACAGAAAGTTACTGATCATCTTGATACAAAGGTTTTTTGTGAGAGCTGCAAAAGGTGAAGACTTCCTGGGAAAATTCCTCTTTAAAGATCTGAAATCCTTGGGGCTGGTGGCATCTCAAAACCCAGAGTCCTTGAGCTTTACAGGGCATCATCTTCTCAAGCTGAGAAATCCGGCAGCAGTTCCACAGCTAATTTCAACCTGAGGAGGAGAGGGAAAAACCAGAGTTTTAAAACTGCCATTCGCTTTTTTGGGGTAGATCATCTGCTTCCAGAAACAGCTTCAGAGCAACCCAGTCACGCTTTTCCCCTCGTGTCCAGGGGCTGGGAGCCAGTTCTGTGCAATCCACAGGCAGAGTCCACACTGCCTTGTTTCATCCTCTTGACAGAGCTTTGTTGTCTCGCTGGCTCTGAAGGGATTTCTCTGCTGGCCACAGAGAAATGACTTTCTAAGCACTGGTTTTATCTCCACCCCGCTGCCTCTCATTTTCTGTGGCTCCAGGATTTCTCCTGCGTTGATTCCGCAAGGTTTTCCCTACCATGCTCTGTTGGCTTGGATGCTTTCCCCACTCCAAACACTGAGCCTGCAAAATAAAGTAAAATAAAATAAAATAAAATGCTGCAAGCCACTGATTTGACATTGTGAAATTCGTTGTGTTTAATGAGTTTTCTGCAAGAAGGGGTTGTTGAAGGCTTTTTGTCTCTTGGTTTTCCTGCAACACCGTGGAGTTAAAATGCTGCCAGAGCAACATTTTCAATCAGAGAGAAGCTTTTTATCTTCAGGGCTATAGATGGAGCATTCTGAGTAGCCTTAATCACACACATAAAGGTTTTAGTTTTTCTTTTGTATGGCACTTTATGTGCCAACGACTGTAGTCAGACCCATTTCTGAGATTCACATGGATCACATCGTGGAGTTGAGATGAGTAATTTACATCTTTATGGAAGATGTAAAGAGACCTGGAATATAAGAAAATGAGGCGTTTTATTAAATGATGCATTAATGAGGCTTTATATTTTCAGCCTAGCACCTGTTTATGCTGACAGCACTGGAGTTCATGGGTGTAACATTCCCATATTGAATATATGGCTTGTTCCTGCTCTTGTTACAGCCTGATTATTCCCGTGTAAATGCATCACTGCAGGTAGAGTCTTTTTTATTGTAGAACAGCCATCTGTGTTTTTAAAATCTTGATGAGGCTCTGAAAAGCCAAGCAGCGTCAACTGCTTCCAATAGCCAATTTTGATCACTTTAGAATCAGGGCATTCAAAAATAATCTCCAGCAATAAGTGAAACTAGATTGTATGGTGCAATGGGAGGCTTCTGTGCTGATTGGCTCTGTGTGTTCTCCTCAAGCATCTTTTTCCCTCTGCATGCCAAATTTAGATATTAGATAAAAGATTTTAAAATGGTGCCCTAGGCTCCACTTTGGTGGTCTTAATTATTTAGTGCCTCCTTGCACACAGCCTTCCCCACTTAAGTAATTGCACTAACAAATTGCAGTATTAAAATGTCTGTCTAAACAATTTGTAGGTGCAGCCTGATCTTTAGATGCTCAAAGTGCTTCTCTGAAATCCAGTTTATTGTGTGTGTGGAATTACACTTGGAAAAGAGGAGTGTCCCTGAAAAATCAGGGTCATTTATGCGAATATACCCGGTGGTTGTAACCGAGGTAATTTGTGTAATTAGAGAAAAGTGCTGTTCTGGAACCCAGGGTGGCCTCACCTGGGTCTGTGGAATAAGGTACATTATAGTCTTTGCCTCTTAAAAAACACACCTGTAAGTGATGCCTTGTCCTGCTCCTGCCTCTTTCCTGGCTGGATCCAATGCTGGCTGCAGACATTAATTTTACACTGGGCACTGCTATTCCCTCTTATTTCTTTCTCTTATAGGAAGCACTGGGGATCCTAACCCAATAATAATAAAGAAAATAAAGGGCCTTGCCCAGGGTGACATGCACAGTCAGGGACAAACCCAGGCAAAGAATGTGGAGGTTTATTTTACCTCAATTACTGCCTTGGAAAAACAGGTCTTCACCCCCTGTCCATGTCCAGGTTCAGGTTCAGCACTGCAGAAAGGTGTGAACTCTTTTTCGGATGCCCTAAAGGAGAAGGGTGGAGTCCTTGTCCTGAGATAGGTGACTTCTTCAAGCTGGGTCTGGCAAATGGGAAGAGAGTCCAGAAGGTGATGATTCCATGCCCAGAAAGCCTGAATTGCTCCCTGGAATTCCCTCTGTGTCCCTGGGGGCAGTGGGGATGGCTGGCTCAGGCCCAGCTCAGCTCAGTGCAGCAGATAAATTGACTTTCAGCCTCAAGAGACAGCCCAGGTCCTCACTCTGTGCAAAGCCAGGGGTGGAAAAGAGCTCCCAGTAAATCAATCAAGCCAGGATTTAAGGGAGAATTCAGCTCCACTGAGCTTCCAAATAATTCAGTTTCATCACACATGGTGTGAATGCTCAGAAGCCTCCATGGCAATGTCCACTGGGGGAAAAGCAGAGCCCTCAGTGCCTCTCCCTTTTTATAAGCAGGAAAAATTCTGTGACTGCAGGCTCAGAAAGGACAGTGCTGGAAGCTGCTGTCCAGCATTCCTGTGGGAATTCCTGTTGTCCTGCTGGAGGGGCTGCAGGGGTGATGGAGGCTGAAATTGGGACATCTCCATGTCCGTGCTGAAGGACAGGGAGATGTCCCCGTGTTGAGGACAGGGGCTCTGTGTGAAAGCCCTCAACAGCAGAGACTTCAGCACAGTAAAAATAAGCACAAATACAGCATGAAGTAACGAGGAGTTGTATTTTGGGGAAGGGTTGGAGGGGTGATTGTAGCAGAGATTGTGGAGATTTATCTTTAAATAAAAGTATCTTGATATAGATCTGTGAGCAAGTGGGGGGACAGTATAGAAAAGGGGTAAAAATTCAGCAAGGCCTGTTTTTTTTGTCTGATTTAGTATTCTCAACAGCAGCAGCCGATGTTTGAAAGCATTTGCATTGCATCTGTCCTTAATGTTCACGATGAGATAACAGAAGCAGCAGGATCTGATCAAAGCCTCCCGTTCTGAACGCAGCAAAACCTCTCAGAGAAAATGAGAAAGCTCAGGCAGGTGTGCACGAGGAAATTCTCAGCAGATATGTGATGGCTCAGAGGAGACAGCGCAGATGAAAGAGGTGAAAATGGGAGCTCTGGGTTTCAGCTTTCTGGTCAGGCTGGACAGCAGACACTCCATACTCAGCAGAGCTCGACAGGGGAAATGTTTGTCCATCCCCTGCAGGTGAGAGGGGCCTGTAAACAAATCAGAGGGGGAAAAAAGCAAGGACATGTTCCTGCATTTAGAGTGGGATATCACCAGTGCAGCCTGTGTGTGTTTACAGTCCTTTAGGGAAGCAAAGATGATGGGCAGGTGATAGTGATCTGTGATTCCTTTTCCCGGCAAGATCATTTTGTACTTCTGCACGGCTTCTCCAAGGATTTGTGGGTAAAGAAATGGAGGAAAGGCCAGTTCGGTTCCAAATGTATATACTAGGAGTTTAAACTATATTGATGTTTTTAATATAGGGTTTTTATGCTGGATATTTCCTTTATGGTCTGTCTCTTTCAGCAGAAATACCAAGTTACCCAATAAAGTTCGAAGCAGTAGTGGTTTGGTGTTTTGGCATCACCAGTTGGACAACAGATTTAATCTGTGTTACAGCACCGTGAATCAAAGAGAAAATTCAAAAAATCATTCAAAGAATTCAAAGTTAATGAAACTAAAACCTGTTACTAAAGCAAGTGTGCTTGTTAAAAGCAAAATCTTGCTTTGTCTGAGGAAGGGACTCCTGTTTCCTGAGCTTGTCAATGCTGGAGGAGCTGCAGGGCTGAGTGAAAGAAGATGACACCACCCAAGGCACTTTAATGTTGTCTTTCCAGGCTATTGAAGCTGAGAAAGATAAGACTGATGCCAAGAATAAAGTACTGAATGAAGAGCCAAGGGGCATCACTTCATTTCCCAGCCCTGATACAGTTTTCTTCAGCTGTCTCAGGCCAATCACTTAATGTCTGTGTCTATTTTCCCCCCTGTAGATTTGCAGTGGTGTTTTTCCACCTCATTGTGGTGCTGGTTTGGTTTCTGAAGATTTTCACAGTAGCAGGGTAAAGCACACAACACGGGAAATATATTTTAATAAATGACATTTCATCAATAAGGGCCGTGAGGAAACATTACGGCCTCCAGGGATTTCTGGCGGAAGAACTGTACTTCATTCCTCAAAACTTTTAGAATATGTTGGCAAGTTTGAAATCGAAAGGTGCAGCTTAACCGAAATCAAGGGAGCCCTCCCAAGAACTGATTTATTCAAATTGTTTGCAAAATGAGATACTTGTGGAGCGGTGGCTGAGAGATTGGGAAATATTGTGAAAATCAGATCCGAGGCACACAGCACAGAAATCCTGAAATAATCTTTCATCTCCCTGAGCGTGGAGGTGGCACCTTTACCTGATTACCTGAGAGAGCTGGTGACAAAGGGAATTCATGCTCGAAGGAACCTGCCCTGGGCGTGGTGTAGAATTGTCCTGTGGTGAAAAACTGAAAACACCTGCAAACAACATCTGCTTTCTTTTTCTACCTTTTGGTTTGCTTGAAGATTTCCAAACCCATTGTCACCGAAACTGCAGGAAAACCAAAAACTCTCCAACAACATTTTAATGTTAGAGAGTCAAGGCATTACTTTATTTTCTGGCCAGGATGTACCACAGAAATCATCTCATCCACACATAGCTGGGTGTACAGAGAGAATCATTCCATGACACATAAATTTTACAGGATTTTCCCCAAAACTTTATACAGTCAAAACCCATAGAGATGC
>VZTX01026420.1:0-19082 GCA_013400915.1 Pardalotus punctatus | reverse complement strand
AAATTTTTAAACTGGTATATTTTCCAGCACCATCGGGGCAAGGACAAACAAACCCTCTGACCAAAGTTATACCAAATTTTTAAACTGGTGTATTTTCCAACCCCATCGGGGCAAGGACAAACAAAACCTCTGAACAAAGTTATACAAAATTTTTAAACTGGTGTATTTTCCAACACCATCGCCTCTAAAATGCTGGGGAAACAACCAGTGTTTCCAAACGTGCCTCTTGTGCTCCTGCCTCATCTTTTGAAATGTTGTCAGCGTGGTTTCTGTCCCTCCCGCTGCCTCTCCGTGTCTCCAGGCAGGGGGCTGTGGGCAGAAATTCCTTCTGACAAAGCCATATCCAGCAAACTTCCCAGGGAGTTTGAAGAAGGCTCCCGGAACCGAGGGGACTGTGGAGTTTGCCACGGTGACAGCGATTTCTAAGCTGTGAATAGAACACTGTGCTGATGATATCGATTTTGAAAGCTGCCACCCAGGCTGCTGTTCATCGACGTCCTTGTTGGCAGCGCGTCTGGGAGGCTCCGTCCGCGTTAAAAGTGAGATGTTTTAATACTGGACCTGTCAGATTTGTCTGCTCTCCAACCCACACAGAGCAGCCTTCAAGAAGCTGCCCCGTGTCCTGGGTATTTTGGATTTTCCTGGAGGTTGTTTTTTGCTGTAATCTGCATGGAATCATCTGAAATATTTCCTTTCTTGCCTGGGTTGGCAAAGTAGGGCAGGGCTGTGGCTGCTGTGCCGCCCCCAGCCCACCCCGAATTGCCACCAAGGCAGGGAATGAAATCAATTCCAAAACCCCTCATGGGGCTGGGACTCTCCCTCGTCTCCCTGCAATATAACTTTTTTAATTGCTTCCATTTTTTTTCTCCTTGATGGTGACATTTCTTCCCCAAGCGGCTCCAATGGTGGTTCATTTATCTTTTTTTTTCCCCTTTCCCAAGCCCATGTGACTTTGTTTTCCTTAATTTTATTTAATTGATTATAACTAATTGACTCTCACTTCAGGGAATAGAGGTTTCTGAGCCTGATCTTAATTTATTTTTGGTGAAGTCTTTTTCCTCCAGTCTAGGCCTGAGCTACAAGGTTATACATTTAATAAAGAAAAAGTGCTGAATGGAGAGATGCCCTACCACAGACTCAGTCTCTGGCCTTGGAAGGCAATGGAAACTCACCTTAATATCAATTAACTCTTCTGGCTGCTTTTAATTTCACCATGCCTTGGATGCAAGCACAACCAGGTGTCCTGTGAATCAGGCTTTTAGATTTTATCTACATAAGCATATATTTTCTTTTCTCTCCTTTCTGGAGTGTGCATATGTTGTATTGAAATCCAGGAACAAGGCACAGTCACTTATTCCAAGGCTTCATCTCCACAGCACAATAGTAGTTTTGCTCTTTTAAAAGGGAAGGAAAACAGATTGCCTTGGCAGGGAAAATAATTTAAGTTCAATCTCTGTTATGTGGATAATTATATTTATTTTCTTACGTAAAACACTTGGAGATCCTTGAGAGAAAATATTGTTTATTTAAGAGATGCATTTAAAAAACACATTATGGTTTGTTTTTTTGATTTTTTGGTTTTTTTAAACATGGGGTTTTTATATTATCACATAATTTTCCTGGGAGAGCATCCCACACAAATTATTTGATGGCTGAGGGGATTGCTGGATGCGCCCTAAATGTTTGACCACTTCCTTCCCCACACCATTTCTGCCACATGTTCTGCTCTGGGTTTTACAGGACTCCGAGTTGTCCCTTGATTCTGAACAGCTCTTAAATGGTTTCTTTTTGCTGTTTTGCGGTCTGTGTGAACCATAAGGGGTGAGGGGCATTTCTCAGCAGCACAGCCCGGTTTCCATCCCCTGCCTCCCGAGCCTCCCTCTCTGCTGCTGGCGATCATCTCAGGGCTTCCTCTGTGCATTGAGAACAAGCTCTGCAGGAATCACTGCTACACCGCGAAAGCCGAGGCAATCTTAATTTTATTTTTTTGAATTTTTTTTATTCGGTGCAGCCGTTGTGCTTTGCCCAAGAGCACCATCTCCTGGATGTCCTGGCTCTCCATTTCTGGGAGCTGAGTTGTGTTCTGCTGGAAGGGGAAGATGGTGAGGAGAATTAAAGCCGGTAAATCCGAGCCTGGTGGGACAGCTGCTGTCATTCCCCATTTCAAAACACCAAAGCTCTCTCTGAACCATTTTCTCTTGCTTTGGTGGCAGAGCTGGGGAGGGTCTTCAGAATTCCTTGCATTTCTGGGCTGACTTTGGACAACATGTCTGCATGGGCCTGCTATTCATGATGTTCTTGCAGTGAGTTCCCACTTCATGTGGTTGCTCTGGCTTGATTTTATTCCTGAGAGCTGCTTTCTGCCCATTAAAATCAGAGAATCTTAGCCAAAAACTGAACACCTGAAGAAGAAATTCTCTTAAGACCTCATTTTGATCCAATATGAGATTATATTGGCTTATATTATATCGATGCAAGATTGGGGAGAGATTGTTTTGATGGAAAAGATGCTGGTTAAGGTCAAGAGAAACCAAATGAAGAGCCTGTCTTTAAAAAC
Organism: Pardalotus punctatus; assembly: GCA_013400915.1. Lineage (NCBI taxonomy): Eukaryota > Metazoa > Chordata > Aves > Passeriformes > Pardalotidae > Pardalotus > Pardalotus punctatus. Next base: position 16,525 of record VZTX01026420.1, on the reverse strand, counting down.
AGAATGCATGTAAGCATGATTTCCAGAAGGATCTCTTTTGAATCAATGCCTCTGTCACAGCAAAACCTGGTGGAAAAATTAAATGTGAAAAGGGCCCAATTAACAATCAGGTCAGGATGAAATTTAAATTCATTTCAGCTCATAGATGAACTCTCTTTACAGACACTAATTTAATTTTTTTTTCCTGTTGTTCCTTCACAACATGAAAGATAAAGCCACAACTGGGAAGAAGTTCATCACAAAATTCCTATCACTCGTTTGTGTCTTGGACAGACAAGGAACTGGGATTTATCAAATACATCCCGACCATGTGCTGTAGCTAAAAAAAACCCAACAAACCCTTGCAGCGCAACGTGCAGGATGGAGATGCTTTGCACGGTTTTGCTGTTTCATGAGTCATTTAAATCAGGGCAGATTTCACTTCCTGGGAGAAACTTCAGAATTGCAAGGGTGGTTAAGCATGGAAGAGATTTCCTTGGGGGCGGTGAAGTCTTTTTCCTTCGAGGCTTTCAGGAACAGATTAGAGAAAGGTCTGTCAAGAGCAGTTTGTGCAGCTGAGCCTGCCTGGGGCAGGCAGAGCCTGAGTGACCTTTGAGGCTCTTTTAGCCCTGTTTGGATGATGAATCCTCGAATTAATCACACTCTCAGTGCTGCACTGATCCGGGCCAGGCTGTGAGCATTGCTTGTCTGGCTGAGCATCACTCGGGAATTGTGCTCCAAGTGTCTGCAGTGCAGAATGAGGAGCTGGTTCTGTCTGAGAGGGAAAGCCTGGAGGAGGCTGGACAGCCCAGGATGCTCTCTGGCTGAACCCGGTGGTGCTGAACCCTGCATCAGATTTGGGGTAGATTCTGCTAAATTCAGCCACACAGCCTTGCTGCTTTGTCAAAAAGTTGCTCAGCTCACATTCATGCCAGTCAAGTCTTTATTCTTTATTAAATTGTTACTGCTCCCGATACAGACATTCCACGTTGTCCCAGCAAGGCTAAATGAGACTGAGCTTCCCAGGCCATGTGTCTTCATAGGAAAACTGGAGAATTTAGCATGGCAGCTTTTTGGAAGCCTTTGAGCACTATTACAAGCACGTATTATCACATGGGAAGAGATAAAATGGAGAATTCCTTTTGGAAGCACTTGGAGACCTCCAGCGCTGCAGTCATCACTCCCTATCGCTCTGAGTGACACAGCTGCAGAGGCAGAATTACAAGATCTTATCGCGTGAATCTCATTAGAAAATGCCCACTGAAGTCTTTTCAAAGAGGTTTTTTCAAAACACAGAGCCTCCATCTCCCTCTTCTTAAAAATGCATCCACCATGGATCTGAATAAAGTCAATGAGAATGTAATGCATCCATCATTTTTTCATCTTTTTTTTTTTTGGTAGTTTCCCTTGATAAACCAATATTTCATTAACATGAGCCTGGAAGAACAGTGCTCAAGTTGAACATGGAAAACATTGTTCAGCAGGACTCACTTTGGGTCTTACACGCTGTAAATGAGGTCATATATTCAAAAGGGATCTAAATGCTGAGGTTTAGGAGATAGGATTTGTATTATGCTCTTGACAGGCACTATTTATGCCTCTGTAAAAAAGTTCCTTGCAGATTAAAATTACAGTAACTGGTACAACGAGTTTCTGGGTCTATATTTAAGCTGCATAATGTACTGCTCAATATCCTTTGATTATAGCAGAGATTCAGATTTGATTTGGAGAACATGTCCGTGTGTGAATGTGCTGCACGAGTTGCAAATCCATTATTTACAGCAGACACAGGGCTTTTCTTCATTGCTTTTTAAGCCAATTCAGCCTGGTCCCTGTGTTGCAGCTCAGTGTGGCACCATCTGGTAGCTCAGTGCTGATCCTAGACCTGTGTGAAAGCCACGAGCAGAAGTTTAAAATTGTGATGTTTGGGTTTATTTTAGCAAATATCCTCCAGAGACATTGGAGCTGCAGGATAAAGTTTCCTGTGAAAGCTCCTTACAAGCGTCTGTTCAGGGCTCAGCAGCAGCTCTGTGGGTCCATCCCCTGCTCAACTTTAAGAGGGAAAAAAATGAAGAAAATTCTAATTTGCAGCATTTGGGACTGAAGGTTGAGGATCCACCAGCAGGATCTGGGCTTAGATCACTCGAATAGCAGCACCTCAGTTTCATAATGGTTAAAGTATATTTCAGTTTAAAGAGACAGCAGTGACTGTTACTTAAATTTGTTTGGATCCTAAACATCCCAGAAGCCTGAGAGATATTTGGAAATAGATTTAGCCTGCACCTGACCCCTGAAGTGTTTGAATATTGAGGTTATTTTAACCCCTTTTGTTCCCTCATCTTGAAATATCTTTCCCTATCCATTTTTCTTCAGGGTGCTAAGGATTTGGAGAAATATGGAGTTACTGTTCAAAGAGAGGAAAAGAAAGGATTTTGTCTGGATGTCACAAAGCTGGGAGGTCTGAGAAAATGAAGTTATGACAGGAAATAGTTTGTGTGTCTTTGAGGAGCTGTCCCTGGAAGAAGGAGGGAGAGGGACCAGGGGAAGGGAAGGGAAGGGANAGGAAAGGAAAGGAAAGGAAAGGAAAGGAAAGGAAAGGAAAGGAAAGGAAAGGAAAGGAAAGGAAAGGAAAGGAAAGGAAAGGAAAGGAAAGGAAAGGAAAGGAAAGGAAAGGAAAGGAAAGGAAAGGAAAGGAAAGGAAAGGAAAGGAAAGGAAAGGGAAGGGAAGGGAAGGGATGGAAAGGAAAGGAAAGGAAAGGAAAGGAAAGGAAAGGAAAGGAAAGGAAAGGAAAGGAAAGGAAAGGAAAGGCTGTTTGCTCCGGTTCTGTCCCGTGTGAGCAGCACCGAGGGCAGCCTGCCCTGCCGAGCCCAGCGCCTGCCCACACAGGACAGGACCCTTCCCGAGTGCTGCTTTTGCATTTCTTCACAAAACCTTCTCTCCATATCATGTGCAATTGCATGGCAAGCGTGCTTGTGTTGCTCTTGATGAGAGTGTTTACAAGACCAGCATTTGTAATGCTTTTAAACCCGACATTATCCAGTCTTCTAATTTTAGAGCTGTTCCCTTCTCTCTTCTATGCAAACCTGGTGTTACCACTTGGAAGTCGGCTCCAGCTTCAACTCCCAGAATTTAAAACAGTATGAAGCTGATTTTTTAAGATAAGGAACTATTCTTTTCCTTTACGTTGTCTTTCATGCACACTGTGGGCAGTAAGCACATCATAGATTAAAGCTCCTCACGAGGTCCCAGCTTCCCCCTGAAGGAAATTTGGGGAAACACAAAGGTCTCATTAAGTAAGGGTTCCCATCAGCAGACTCATAAAATGGGGAGGTGTTCGTGTGACTGACACCCTGCACCGGATTTGGGCTGGGCATGGAGAGCTCTGGCCATCAAAAAAAGCCAACAGTGCAGCTCTGGGCTGTGTCCGTGTGGAGCAGGGAGCTGGGATCGCGTGTGGAGCCAGGATTCACCTGCTCCACATCCCTGCAGGAGCTGGGACACGGCAGAGAGGTTAAAGGCTGGCTGCAGAATGTCAGCCCTCTGCTCTGTGTTTGTCCTTTTGCCAAAACAGATTTCGTGCTGGGGAAAGCTGTCAGCTCCTCGTGCTGGAGAAATCTGTCTTCTGTAGTACAGCCGCTCGGGGAGCTTCCTCTCACTCTTGTTTTCTCACCAGACGAGTCTCTCTCAGATCCTGTTTTTAATGAGGTTTCTTGCTCCAGAGAGTTCCCACTGAAGGCCATTTCGCTGAACCTCTTCACACCACAAAAATTCATTAATAATTCAAGCCCTTTAGCATTCATCCACCTCCCTCTGAGGTTGTTGCCCAACCTGACTTACTCCTAACTACCTTTTTTCCCCTCTTCTTTTTCTCTCTTCTGCTCTACCTTCCTCTCTTATTGAAAAAACCCCCGTCTGTCCCGGCTGCCTCTTCCATGGGGTTCCACAGGAACGCTGGCTGCTGCTGTGGAGACTGAACCCCTAACAAGAGCCAGGTTACCGCTGCACAGTCCAGCTCTGAATTCTGCTTTAAGCTCAGAAGTGGTTTTGGCAAGGGGCATTTCTCAGCAGTGCTGCTCCTGCCTCTGGATTGTGAACCCCCCAGCAGCAGCACAGCAGGGAGCAGCTCAGGGACCTTCCCCTCAGAAAGCACTGGCTTCTATCCACTAAAACAAGTATTTCTGCTCAAGGCCTGCTGCCTGTGCTAGCTCTCCTCTGGTGTAATGTGGAGCAGGAAAGCTCTGAACTGAAGAAAAGCTGTTGATGGAGACACTTCTTTGTTTAAGGCAAATTTCTGCAGAGGTTGTTGTCAGATTATTGCTTTGCTCTGCTATTGGTCATTTCTTAGCAGTCTGCAGTGGTAAAAATAGGCTAAAGCCATTGCTGAGATTTTGGTGAGGATGTTCCCATTTCTGACCTGTGACACCTCAGAACCTCTGGCTCTGGGTCTTGTCTTCACCATCCCCCGTGCCCCTCACTCCACAGCAAACCCACCTGCACACCATGGCTTTTTCTCCCTTTTCCCTTCCTGTCTCGGTGGTGTTCATTTTCCCAAAACAAACCCTGTAAAGATAAAACAGGTGGGAACACCAACTTCTGTTTGGGCGGGTCGGTTTATCCCGGGACAGCAAAGCTTTGCCTTCCCTGTGGCACAGGGACTCTGGCAGTGACCGGCTGAGGGAATTCATCCTGCAGGGACCCCAGTCAGCAGCACTTCAGTCCAATGGGATCAGCTCCAGGCTGCTCAATTCCTGCTGTTATAAATACATATTATAGTGTTGGCTTTTCGCAAATAATAAATGCTATGTGTATAATATTAACCCTTATGTTGTAGGAATGTAACCATTATTAAATGCTTTTTCTTTTGTTCTACCTTAGAGATAGTTGAAAAATAACTAACCAAAGATATGTTGAAATGCAACTAACAAATTATAAGCTNAATCCTTTTGCTCTATCCTTTGTCCCTTATTGTTATTCTCTATTAAAAACCTTTAAATTTGGCAGGAGACTGGACCTCGTTTTTAACACTGCCATGTACCCTGGGAAAGGCCAGCCCAGCCTGTCCCTGCTGGGCTGGGTATGAATGGGCACAGGAAAGGTGAACTATTCTGTATTCTATTACTGATCCCCTCGGGCCGTGCAGTCTTCCCCTGTAAAGTTGAACTTTAAATATGATAGTTATTAAGGCTTGTCCAGCCTTGAGATTTAGCTCATATAAATTCTGGCAGGAACAAATGACTCTAAATTGTGACCAAATCTTTCTTTCTCCCCATTCCCTTGCCCTTCCAGGTCTGCTGCTTTCTCTAAACTGAATCAGACCAGCTCAGGAAGATAAACAGCTGCTTTAAAACAAAGTTATCCAGATCTCTTCCTATGACAAAAATTTACTGCAACGTGCCATGCTGCAGCTGAAAGGAAGATGTTTGTGACAGATACTTTTCTGTTTTAAATTGGCTTTTAGAGCAGGTAGCAAGTGGAGGGGAGTGGAGCGTGGTGAGCTGCACGCAGAGCTCAGGGGAGAGGGAGAAATGGTGGAATTCAGTTTCCTGGGTCAAAGCTCCATCAGATAACACAGGACAGTGCTGGTGGGAAAGCAGGTAGACCAAGACAGAGCAGTGGGACCTGTCAGGAAGCAGCTGGATCTGGGAATTAGGGCTCTGGGAATTGTTTCTGATTGTGCTATTGAAGGGCAGATAATTTCCCCACTTCATCCCTGCTCTGCCCCACCGTTTTCTTTTTCCCATTCGTGTGTAAGTGCCAGAGAGCAGTGACTGCGGGTGCTGCAAAGGTGGGTGATGCAAGCTCTGGCTCCAACTCACATCAGAGAGCTGCAATGGCAATGGAACAGCAGGGCAGGGCTGAGAGGCTGCTGCCACCGATTTTTGGGGTGGGAGGAGGCACTAACATCACCACAGCCCATCCCAGCCCTTGTCCAGCCCTCAGGAAGCAGTGTCCAGCCAGTTTGGTTGGACTTTGGCCAGTTTGGTTCTCACAGCAGTCCCAGCCCAAAAGCTGGCCCTGAGAAGGCAGCCCTGCTCAAGGCAGCCTGCAGAGCACATTTGTCAGTCCAATTAAATCAGCTTAAAAAGATCTCTTATGTTAAATAGATGCAGCTTTCCTCCATATTCAAGGCCTGTTTTCAAGGACTGTGTGTTCAGCACCAGCTCTGATCTCATCGGGGATCTCGAGGCACGATCAGGAGCTAACTAAACACAATTTTACTGAGGTTGGAACAACATGTCCTTTGACTTAAGATAATGGTGCTCTGCGAAGCTGCCCGAGTCTGCTCTCAGTCAATGGTCCCGGTAAAAACCCTCGGTGATGCTGCAGTGGGAAGAGAATAAAACCAAAGTGTCCTGTGCCAAGTGATAAAACCTTTTGCATATGGTTATACTACTATCGTTTGCCCTTATAACGCCTTTCACAGCAGGATCTGCAGACATTTTCCAGACGTTAGTTAATTAATCTCCATAACATCCCTGTGAATTAGGTGACTTATCTACTATTTTACAGACGTGGGAGCTGAGGCGAGTAGAGGTTAAGTGTCTTTCCTGAAGTTGAACAGTGAATTAGAGGGAAATGCTGAGAGTGAAACGAAGGGCCACAATTCTGGTTAACAGCCCTGGTCTCTCACCAACACCATGGTAGCCCAAGAAAGCTGCCTTCTCTCTACACCTTGGACAGTGAAGTGGTGAAGTTCAAATATTTCTGTTGGGGTTTGCAAAGCATGAGCTCATTAGCGAGTGTTTTACCTGTAATTTAAACTCCTGACATGGATTCGTGGGTATCAAGTGGTAGGTTGTACTATGTAAAACAGTGATTTCTTACTTGAGGCCAATTAAATCCTTCTCACAGAGGAATAAAACTGAGTTTAGACACCAACTGCATGTGTATATTCTGACATGAAAGCATTAACACCTCAAACTGAAATGTATATTTTTTTGAAAGGCTTCCAGGTTTGGCACTATAGGCTCTCTTGTTCCTGAGAGAAATTGATTTTCTGCAAATGTTCAGCAGGATTTTTTTATTATCCTTTTCTTTTCCCCTACCAGAAAAAGGAACTACTGATTTGCTTCATATTTCAGCAGACATTCTGGAAGTCTGAGAATACATGGTTTATATTTGCAACCTCTGACAACCTGGGAAAAGAAAATAAGTATTCCATACCTGTCCCACATGGTATTGCTTGTCCAGATGAATAAAAATGCAACAGGAAGGGCAGCACTCTTGTAGAGAGTTGCAGTTATAGTTGCCACCTGCTTTTTGGCAAGTATTATATTTACTGGCACAAAGCCCATTCATCTTTGAAATGCTCCAGCTGCTGATGATCTATTCTATTTTAATAAGGTGTTTAAAAATCTCCAGCTGTTTATGAAGAAGCAGCTCAGAAGAGATGATCAATCTGACAGGCACAACGTGAGTGTGGGCCTCACAAACACTCCACTGTGACTTTGGTGATGAATATTGACATGTTGGATTTGGCAGCTCTCAGGGACGCAATCTCCTGCCAGATGGTGGGAGGATGGAGAGGGGCTGGAAGGGAAGGCAGAGGGAATTTCCACCTGCACATCCACCCTCAGCTGGCACCCAGCAGGGAGGGTTGGGATGCACATCCTGCTCCTGCATCCCACCTTTTGTCCGTGGCAAACCCACGGTCATCAGTTCCTCTCCCACAAGGGAAACGAGCGTCCATGGCCTCATTCCAACCCACAACAAATTACCTTTGTTCTCCCAATTAATTTAGCCTTCTGCTTGGTGTGCGGCAAATGCATAATTAGCTCCAGAAAGACAGAAATGTTATTTCAAAAAACTGTTTGAAATATCCCAAAGAGGCACTGCAGCAGGCTTTACCCAGTGTTCCTTTATCTCCATTCCCACTTTAATTACCAATGAGCCTCCTTGTTTAATACTGCTTTATGGAGCTCTTCTTTCCTTCCCTGCTGCTATTAGAAAGTTGCTGATGTGGAAAAAAAAAGAGGGAAAGTGTCATGAGAAGAATCATGGCAGACTAAGCTCACTTTGAAAAATCCCTATTCAAAACTGAAGTGGAGGCTTGGTTTTTTTTCGTGTGTGAAACCCCAAAACCCCAAGGGACAGGGATGAATTCTCAGCAGAAGAACATTGACTCTGCCATTCTTTCCTGGGTTTGCTTGGAAGAACAGGAGCAGCATGATGGGTGGAACATCACCTCTCTCGATCACTTGTTCTGTTAGGAGAGTGGCATAGTGCAGGAATAAAAATACAACATCAATTTGACTTTCACTGTAATCAGAAAATATACTTATCCTGTGTTTGTCAAGGCAAAGTTTGAAATTCAAGTGAAGACAGGAAGGCAGAAGGTTGTTATCATCCAAAAGTGAGATAACAGTGTGATCTGTGGCTTTCTTCTATGGATTCCCTGTCTCACCAGCCAGGGAGTTATGGGTCTTTAATATTCCAAAGTGTCACCTGAGCTGGGAGCAGGAGGGAGACATCAGCAGTGGCCCCATCCATCCACCTCACTCATGGTGCCAGCCCTCAGAACAAAAGATTTATTCCCTCACATCATTCTGATTCTGCCTTATGGAAGTGAGCTGGTTTTGATTTGTGCTGGGATAATGAAACACAAGAGGATTTTAATTTATTTTTTTTTTCCCCCAGGGGAGCACAAAGATGCTACAAATTCTTGATTTGCTTGGAAAGAAGCTTGAGCTCTTCTCTGTTTTTCTAGGATAAAGTGGGCCAGAAACGCTGCTCCCCATTTGGTCACCAACACAATCTCATTGCTGAGCTTCTGGCTGAGTTAATACTTCAGTCATCAAATTTATGGTCAGTAAAATCCCTTCTGATTGTTGTTTTCACCCATAGCTGATGTTCAGCCCAGTCCTGGGTTGGAGGACTGCTGGGACAAACTGAAGGTTTATATCTTCATTTTCTTAATGATGTAATTTGTAAAGTCCACTCCCAAAGCCCAAGGAAAAGGTGAGAGACATCACTTCACCCACGGCTGGTCACCAGAGGTCACCCAGCACAGCCTGGGGGACAATTCCCTGATGGGCTGGCACTGCAAGGACCTGGGACTTTGGGACAGAAAATGAATGATGCCACTGCCACTCTGCCCGATTTCCACCTCCCAGGAATTTGGGGAGTGAGATGGTCAATACCCAACCTCCAGCTGGGCTATCGAGCCTCAGAGCCACCCTGGCTCCTGCCATCTGCTCAGGCTCGGCAGTGGCACTGACCCCATGGGATGCCAGCACCTGATGGGCACCAGGAGCAGGGATCTGAGACCTGATGGGCACCAGGAGCAGGGATCTGAGATCTGATGGGCACCAGGAGCAGGGATCTGAGACCTGATGGGCACCAGGAGCAGGGATCAGGGCACCTGATGGGCACCAGAAGCAGGGATCTGAGACCTGATGGGCACCAGGAGCAGGGATCTGAGACCTGATGGGCACCAGGAGCAGGGATCTGAGACCTGATGGGCACCAGGAGCAGGGATCTGAGACCTGATGGGCACCAGGAGCAGAGATCTGAGCTGAGTTTCCATTCCAGAGCCCGATTCCTCCCTCAGCACCGTGCTGATTCCATAGCAGAGGGGACAGTGCCATCTACAGCCATGGCTCAGCCCGGCTGTCGGACCTGCCTCAGACACGGGAGAGGATCTGGTGGATTTATGGATTTATCCTCGTGCTCTCTATTTACGACAACACTTTCTGAGCCCTCCTGTGGGCTCTGAACACACAGACAGTAAATAATGGACAACAACACAATAGTCATGCGAACAATTCAGGATTCACGTTATTCCAACCACTCGCTATGATTTTGTGTCATTTTAAAACTGTTTGACAGGGTTCATAGGAAATGTCTGATCTTTATCCAAATCACAGATATTTTCATCAGGTTTTGGGCTGTTTTGAAGGTGTATAGCTCTTAAACTCTGCGCTATTTGTGAATGATTATTGCAGATATTGTAGCTGTAAAGCTTCCCAGTCACACTGACAATGACACAGATCACAGCTGTTCTGAGAGAGGGAGGGAACATGGAATCTACTTGGTGGGCCAAAATCCCCCAGTAAATGCAGATTGATTCTCAACTCAAGCAAACATTGAGGATTTCTTCAGCTAATTAATGAAACAGTGCTGTCCTGGCTGGTTTTGAGGGCCGTACACACCCGTCATCTAAGGGGGAAATGGATGAGATTTGCTCTGTTGGTGGAACCTGGGAGGTTTCTGTCCCACGGGCTCTGGTGCTGATGGTTCTAAATGATTTAGTGCTGCTTCACTTCTTCCCTTCAGGCAATAAATCTGTTCCTGCTCTTTGGAACGGGGAAAATCCAAGGGATTGTTCTTGCTGTCATCAGGAGGCTCCGATTCCAATGGAACAACTGCACATTTGTAGGTTGTTGAAGTATCTTGCTAAAAGCTGTAGAGAACAGGAATTTTGGCTCTGTTTTGTACCAAAATTCAGGGGTAGGTTTGGTCTGGCCCATGTGATCCCTTCAGAAGATGATCAGTTCCCGCAGCTACACCTGAAAAGTGGTAAAATCAAAGCAATGGTAAAGAAGATTTATAAGTTTTCCATACAAGGCAGTTTACTCCCCAAAACCTGGGCAAATTTCATTCTGAAGCGAAACTTCACCTGCATTTATCTCCTGTAATAGAAATGTAGCACCAGTCTGCTCATGAAAAAAACAGATTTCTGCTGCTGAACCTATAGAAATATCTCCTTTGTTAGCAAAGGTTTTGCCACTCAGTTGACAATTCAGTTCTAGGCAGTGGAGAACAGTGGGAAGGGAATCAGATCACATCACCCTAGGAGCAGGATTTAACATTGTAATGAGTGAGATGGACTGATGTTTAAATAGCAAGAGATATTTGGGTGAAGATTAAAGGATTTTTAGTCATGGATCCAGATTCCTTGGTTAAATAAAATTTCTAGTGGCATTTGTACAACAATTCTGGGGAATTACACTGTGAGTATTTAGTTTGTGATAAAGCTTAACCTGTAGGATGTCCTACAAAATGCAAGAGCCTTTTATATCATAAAAGGTTGACCTGCTTGACCTGTTCCCACCATTTCTGGTCTTTGACTTTGGCATGCACCATCCAAAGCCCAAAGAATCAAAGGATAAGCACCATCCTTGAGGCTGGCCCAGAAGGATGGCCAAGCTGGAGCGCTCCAGGATCACAAACCCACTGAGATTTCTCTGACTGAGCATCTGTAACAGTGAAACTAAACCTGGCAGCCTTCGTGGCACAGTTATTCTTTGGAGCAGGCTGAGGGACAGCAGAATCCACAAGGTACTTTCTAGTTTTTTCTATGATTCTAAAGAGAATTAGAGCAAACAAAGCTAGCAAACCCTCCCTGTGGCACATTTGTGGCTGCCAGTTCCAATTCCCCACGTCACAGAAACAATCAGTTTTTGAGTTGGCTGGTGTTGTGTGGCCGCAGCCTTTCCCATCTTTAAAGAACATTTCCAGTAATTATACATTTATGCTGTGCTGTGAGTGCTTGCTCACCCATCCCCTTGGAGCTGCAGATACTGTGTGCAGTACCCTGGGGTGCAGCATTTATCATCCCTGTCCTTACACAGAGGCCACGTGCCCTCGACCCTTCCTCCGAGAGCTGAAACTCTGTTTATCTCCAAACAACAATTTTTCCACTCAGATTCAGTTAATACATGCTAACCTTAGTGTAAACATTTTTTTTTCATAGATAAACTCCCTCAGGAAAACTTTCTGCTTAATTTTTGCGGAGTTGCTCGGCTGTAATCATGCAGAATCCTCGCGGTTTCAAGCCGTGTGCCTCCTGCAGAGGTGTTCTGCTGCTAATGATAGGCACTCCAGCTGCTCATTCTGTTCAGGCAAGGCCACTTGAAGGACAACTCTCCACTCTCGCCACCCCTTCCCATCTTGTGCACGAGAAACTGCAGAACTTTTGCAAAATGTCACAGTCCCTCTGCTTAGTAAAGCTTCCTTGGAAAATACAAGGATGTTGCTATCAAAAATGAGCTGCTTGTTTCTGTGGGTTTGGAGAGGTTGTTGGAGGGAGATATTTCCATCTTTTTCTGAAACAAGCTGTAAACCAGTAAGAAAAAGACTAACTGATACCAAAAATGAAAGCTTTCTGCCCTAAGAGTGAAGATTCATTATATAAACACCAGGCAGTCTTTAAGAGGAAATTTGGAGTTCACAGTGAAAATAACTGCTCACTTAGTTCCTGGCAGAGCTGCCTCCAAATTATCTGCTGCTTTTTATAGGAATCAGGCTTATTTAGCAGGGTTTTTGAGACAGCCCTGCTGCAGACATAGAAAAGGTTGTTGCAGTCTTTGTTGTGTCACTGTGGAGCTCCACACTTCAATTCTGCCTCCTCCCAGTGCCACTGTGAGTCCCTCTGCCACCTGAAATGGGCACTGCCCAGGGGAGGAGTGGCACTGAACTTTATCTACATCTTCATTTGAAGGGGGAAAAGCTTGGATCGAATGCAGCTGGGGTTTGAGACAGGGATTCTCGTGCTGCATTGTCCCCATCTCCCTGGGCCTCAGAAATATCCCTGTGAGGGAATTTGGGAAGGACAGGAACAGTTCCCCCCTGTGCCCGCTGCAAAGAGCACAAGTGTGTGTTCTACCCCTCTGCTGGGCAAGAGGGGTCACCTCAGATTTAGTCTGAGATGCTTGGCAATGCGGATTCCAACATTAGACTGAATTTACACAAAATGTCTTGGACTGGAAAAGGTAATGAATCACTTTATGGGCTCTGTGCATGCAATTAATAAGGCACTAATGATACAGGGATGGCAGCCCCTGTGCTGGCATTGCCTGCCAGCTAAATTCCTACAGAGAAGTTCTCCTCGAATTTCACACCTTCCTTTGCCACTGCTTGGAATACAAAATCACTTCCCCTGCACGAGCACCCCGTGCCCGTGTTTATCCAGCGTGTTCTGTGCTTTGGTGGGGAAAGAATGGAACCCAGGGCTGTGTCAGAGGCTGCAAACCCTGCTGGGTGCCCCCCAGTGACCCCATCCCAAATTCCTGCTCATCCCAGGCCTGTGCCAGAGGCTGCAAACCCTGCTGGGTGCCCCCCAGTGACCCCATCCCAAATTCCTGCTCATCCCAGGCCTGTGCCAGAGGCTGCAAACCCTGCTGGGTGCTCCAGTGAGTGCCTGAAGCTCAGAGCCACAATTAATGCAATTAATTAAGTTTCAATCTTGTGCTTCACTCCACAAACTCACGTAGGACAAGGCAAGGTTCCCATTTGTTGGGAGCCACTAAATGCTGAGCTATCAAACATGAAACGTCTAGAAAAGTACAGGAAAGAGAAAAAAGTGACTCCACAGAAAAATACACCCAGGAGTTGAGATCTATAAGATCTGTGTTTTACTAACACAATCAAGTGATCCTCATAACAAGAATTCAAAAAGTGAAATTACAGTACACAAACCAAAATAGAAACTACCCTACCCCAACTATACAATGTACATTAGGAATGCAAGCTCTGTAACAATATAAAAATGCTTTTACACACAGGACTTGCAAAAAGCCATTCTTTAATTCCAAGGATTTGTAGAAAAAAGTCTTCTTCCATGATTCATCTTGAGTTACTGGTAACCTGTTGGGGGGAAGAATAATAAGAAAGGAGATTATTGAGAATTGAGAGAATCACGCTCATCACAGATTTTTCATTTGTGGGGTTCAGGCTAATGTCATTTCCACAGTCACTGGAAATGACATTGAGGGCAATAAAGCCCATAATAATTTGTACTTTTGACAAAGTAGCATAAAAAATAGGTACCTTAACATGCAAGAATCTATCTGTTCCAAACACAGAGGCCTACTGTAACATAGGGGCAAGTTAGCAACCAAGACAGGCTGTCAGAATGTATCATACACAATTTCCCTCTCAGTCAATCCCTTTCTCCAGGGAGCACTGCCCTGGGACATGTATTGCCTCATGTCTGAGTGCTCTCCTACCCTGCCAGGACCTGCNCAGGAGCTTGCAGAGCCCCAAGACCCCCCTGATCCCCCTTTTCTCCAGGCTGAGCCCCTTTCCCAGCTGCTCCTGGTGCTCCAGACCCTTCCCAGCTCCATTCCCTTCCCTGGCCATGCTCGCTGTGTACAGAGCACAATTCTCTCTCTCTGTAATTCTGCTCTGCACAAATCCCTGACCACCTCACAAATAAAGAAACAGTTCCCTCTACGTTGAAGTCAGTAATTCCAAACAGCCAAGGAGCAGCTGTCTCACTTTAACCCTTGTTGGAAACTGGGGTCTTGTTCTCACCTCAAACTCCTCCATGCCAACCTCTGTCATGAGGTCACTGATTTGCTCCTTCATGTCATCGATGTCACAGCTCATCTCATCGATGTTCACCTTCAGGTCATCGATTTGATAGCCCATGCTATTGATGTTCCCCTCCAGGTCATCAATGTAGGAGTTCACGTCATCGATGTTCCCCTCCAGGTTATCGATTCGGCAGCTCATGTCATCGACTGCCCAGGGGTCAAGGAAATGACAGCACTGCAGCCGTGCCTGGGGGTCTGGAATCACAGAAGGGAACTTAAAGCTCATCCCATCACACCCCTGCCATGGGCAGGGACACCTCCCACTATCCCAGGGTGCTCCAAGCCCCATCCAACCTCGCCTTGGACACTGCCAGGGATCCAGGGACAGCCACAGCTTCTCTGGGCACCCTGTGCCAGGGCCTCCCCACCCTTACAGCCAGGAATTCCTTCCCAACATCCCATCTAGCCCTGCTGTCCGTTTGAAGCCATTCTCCCTCATCCTGGCACTCTATCCCTTGGAAATTATCTTGCCCCTGCCCTCCTGCAAGTTCCCTTCAGTCACTGGATGGGCACAATTAGGTCACTCTCGAGCCTTCTCTCCAGGCTGAACAATCCCAGCTTTCTCAGCCTTTCCTCCCAGCAGAGCTGCTCCATCCCTCTGCTCATCCTGGTGCCTCCTCTGGACTCTCTCCAGCAGCTCCACATCCTTCCTGTGCTGGGCCCCAGGGCTGGGAGTGGGCAACATTATTCTAGAAATGGGTAACATTGGTTTAGTTTAATTGTTTTTTTCACCACAGCTTTGCTCAAACTCTTATGGTCACTTTAAATTTCTCTTACAAACCCCACCGGCAAACAAGCTTCATGGTACTTGTGATCCTGCACCTATCTGAGTTTGGAAAAGGATATTTCTTCCATTTATTTGGTCAGACATGGTTTGAAATTTGTCCTGCATTTGCTGGAGCAATGTCTGCAACTAATAGAAAAGGAAAAGAGAAATATTTTGTTTCCATCAGAGGCTTACAGTATCCGATCTCATGTAATAAGTATCATTTCTTTCACTGCTGAGCCACTCTGCAGTATAATTACACAAATATGTAAAATATTTCAATATATGTACACAGTGGAGAACTGAGGCTTACAGGAAACATCTGTAAGATCTAGAAAACACCCACGTTCCTTCAGGACCAAACCCACAACAGCAGCAACCTGTTAATCCCATGGAGGCACTTTTTTGGGTGTTGTGGAGTGGTGTGGGATGAAGGGACCCGATTCAAAGGGATCTACTCCACAGTGAGGTACTGTAAATAAAACACACCTTTATTGGCCCGGCCGGGAGCAGGGGTTTGCACCTCATGTGCGTGTCCACCATGCTCACTTTGCAAAGGTTACTTGTACGTTTACAAATTCAGCATCTGCCCTGGTTTTGTTCATTTATCTACAGGTGCAGTCTTTAAGGGCTGGGTTCTTACATAACTTGTAGCTTCCTCATCTTAGGGCTAGAGACATGGCACGCTATACACTTATTCCACACTTATTTGCTAATACACACAGTTAACTTCACTATTAAATACTTCGTCGCTATATTAGTTATACTTCACCCATAATTCCGTATTGATTATGTTCATGTAATTTTCTATTACATATAGAAATTCCATTTTTCTGCTCTTTTGTGATGGCTCTTTTCTCATTTGTCACTCAAGTAGCTTCCTTCCCCTACAGCAGTCAGCCTTCTTCTCCCTTATCACTTAGCCCATGGAGGAGCTAGGTCTTTGTTTTGCAAAAAACTGGTTATTTATGCCTACTAGCTCACATTCCTTCCTTATCATCCTAACGCCTTCCAGGGTTAGGACTCTTTGCCTTATGAAAGCACTTTTATCTCTGCAGAAGCAGTTGTGTTTCAGCCTACCACTTAATGTTTATTAATCTACACTTTATACTATGTTACTGGCATACTGAGGGGCTTATGTTAAAAGAATTCTGTGTTTCAGACCCTCTCGATCCACCCCCTGCATGGGCAGGGACACCTTCCACAGACGGGACATTTTCCACAGAATGGGACACTTTCCACAGACCGGGGACACTTTCCACAGACTGGGACACTTTCCACAGAACGGGACACTTTCCACAGAACGGGACATTTTCCACAGAATGGGACACCTTCCACAGACTGGGACATTTTCCACAGACTGGGACACTTTCCACAGACTGGGACATTTTCCACAGACTGGGACATTTTCCACAGAATGGGACACTTTCCGCAGAATGGGACATTTTCCACACACCGGGA
>VZTX01026399.1:2239-18560 GCA_013400915.1 Pardalotus punctatus | reverse complement strand
AAAGAAAAAAGGCAAAAAGCATCTTGCATCAGTTATTTTCAGCACTTAATTTTCATAATACAGGGCTTAAAGTGAAAGGTAAATGCCTTACAGAGACTTTATAATATGGGGTTTGTCCCATTTGAAACTTTCCTTCTCTATTATGGCATCTTGGTGATAAGTCTCACAGGAGCCTTTTGTATGCAGAATATATATTATATATATATTTATATCTGAAAATTCCTTCTACTAGTTACAAACATTTACCTTGTAGCAACTTTAAAGTTCCAGCTGATTTGTGATGTTCTTTTTAGGGAACAATAGTTAACAGAAGACTTCTTTATTTTGTTGACAATCTTGTTATGGTTTTTCTAGATTAAAATGTAAAAGCTGCCAAAAAGTGAGGGATGAGACATATGTTGTTGGCACTGATTAAAAATAGCAAGGAAAAGAAATGTGGCTTTTCCTTCACTGTTTGTTTAAAAAAGATATCTTAGATTTTCATTTATATAGACAGGTGAGTTTTAAAACACTAAAGGAAATGGATACTTTCCATACTGGCACTCAAATAACATGAAATACCTAGTCTGCAAAGTTGCCACTGAAATTGCATAACAAATACCTAATGGCAGGAACATATTTTCATAATTACTACTGACTTCTATGATTTTATTCAAGTAAAACTTGGCAGGTATTTTAAAGAAGTTGCATGACTTCTTACTTGCATATACCATTAAATCATGTATAATATTGCATCAATATTTAGGATCCAGTTTTTGTATCTGTTCACCATTTCTACTCAGGGCAAGATGGCAAACTTGATTTTATAGCTCTTGGTTATTTTATGCCCTATGCCATCAATGACCGTATCAATTGGCAATGATTTTGTATAGAGAATTTATAGTAAAAAAACCTGCAAATGTATTGACTGTATGATAGATACGTGTATGCTTTCTCTCTAGCTAATAGTATAAATAAAATTATTAAAAGCCTGATTTTTATAAATTTAGTTTGCTTATATAATGTAATTCTGCATTTTGAAACCATTGATCTTGAGTGATGGATTCCTTTCCTTTGCAAAACCTGCAGCAGCCAATAGTGGTAGGAATTTTTGTTGGTTTAAATTTGCCAGGAACAAGTCCAATTTTTCTTACTTTCACTGCTTCTCAATAAAAGCATGTCCTGAGAATATATCTTTTTGGCTGTTTAATGGGGTATGGAGAGAGAGCAGGAATTCCTTCTTTTTCAGCATGTGTGTAGGGAATTGGAGCTTAATTAAACAGGCTTAGAAAGACATACTCACTGAAGTCCTTCAAGCGCTGTAGGTTCAGTCTGCCTGCTGTGCTGAGCTGACCTGGCAGCACAGCTGGAGTGGTTAACAGAAGTCTTGGAAGAGATTATTCAAAAGCTTTTGGACAAGTTTCTTGCATAGTTTCAGGAATTTGTAGAGGGCTGTGGCACACAGTGTTTAGGGATTGCTTTTCCCATATGCTGGAATTCTTATAAAGGAAATCAGCACTCATTGTTTCTCTTAGGTGTGGAAGTACAGAAGACAGATGGCTAGGGAGTGATGGCCAGAAATTGATCCATTTTCTCTGTATTTTCACTAACAGTGCTGTCTTCTTCAGACTAACTTCTAATGAGATCATTTTTTCTTTTCTCTCATGTGGCAACTTCTTGATGTATGGAAAAATAGTGTTTGCTTTTCTCAAGGCTTTTAGTTTAAAACCTTTTTCATTTTGCTTTCTCTCCCAAGTGATCTTTTGTCTGCAAAGCAAGCTGCTTCACATTCTTGAGGAACACTTTCAGTAGAGGATTCAGACTACATCCTCAGAGAAGCTTATTAACCAGCAGTTTGGTTACACTTAATCCACAACAGAAACCTTGATTTGGGGGAAGAAATTAAAAGCCTCACTACATGTTCTTCTTGCCAGCCTCCCTATTAGATTGTCTGCCCTGCACTTAATGCTGGGGTCAAGGTGCCTTGGTGTTTGGAAAGTATGTAACCTTCTGACTGATGAATTGCTTATAACAGGCTGTTCATTTGATTAGGAGTCCATGAGCTTACTCCCTATTTAACTGTGGTTTTGCAAGGTGTTTTTCTTGGTGGATGACTGATCTGTATATGACTGCTTCACAAAAACCTTTCTGTACCAGTTGCTTCTGTTTTGATTGTGCCAAACTGATAAAATAGTGAAAGATTGCTTCCGCCTGTTGGTGTATTGGCCTGTACTATAGTCTGAAAGTATTCAACTTTTAAGATTAGTTTTCTTTGCAGATGTTTTGCAAGTCTCCTTAAGTCTGTACCTACAGTGTAGTATTTAGATGGCCCAAAATGTTTGAAATAGAACAACAAAATAATGTCAGATGAGTTTTATCAGAAAAAAGAAATTGCAGGCTCCATGTCAGGAGAAATCTGAGCATTGTGTGAGGCAGTACAAATACTGAAAAGGCATTCATCTTCTCTACCAGGCAGTTTCTGATAAGATGCTGTTGTAACTGTTAAAGGTCAAAATGAGAGAATCTAATTCTTAGTTCTTAATATGCCTTTAACTTAATTTTTTGTACTTTTATGACAAGGCATAAAAGGCAGTGTATAATGGGTTAGAAACCCTTCACTGGCAGCACATTGAATCTTTGAGTCTTGCATTTATGTCTTTTTCTGAGAGTTGAAAAAGTGCTACAGCTACTTGACAGCTGTGATGACCCCCATACATGCAGCAGGCAGGAATGTCAAGAATGCCAGAATCACATCTCCTTCAGCTCTGAATGTTTTGAATTCAACAAGAATTTTTTCAGCTGGCAGTCTCCTGCTTACAGTCTTGTTTCCATGTCTGCTCTGCTTAGTTCTTTCAATGAAGTAATTACCTCCATGTTTCTCACCCTTGATTATGCGCTCCTCAAAAAACACATTGTGCTGGAATACTTTGTGATTTCACTTCGTGTACTAGTGAGCTGGGAGTAGCACCAGAAGGTTTAGATTGCTTTATCTGTGTTACTGTTAGTTTTGAAAGCGAGGGCATTTAAAGTTAACATGGTAGAGATGTAGGAGATGAAAGCTTTTTTTCTGGAATGGTTTAAAAATACATAATTCTACAGGAATCCCTTGGAAGGAGCCATAACCACTAAACAGTGGCGGCTAAAAGTGGTTGTTCCTTTCATTACTTTTCTGGGCTTGATGAGAATGATGTGCTCAGAGACCTGGAGCCCCTGGCTGTGATATAAACAACTTCATTTACAGCTCTGGCCTACTGAAGACCTGGGAAGTACCCTTCTGCTTTCTAGAGAGGGACCTACACTGTGAACAAGACAGTGGTCTCCCCCAGTCACCAAACAGGTCTGTAGCAGCAGTAGTCATCGAACCTGTGTCCAACTCCTGTGCCTTACCTTTGAGACCATCTTCTTGTAATGCTTCTGATGACAGCATTCTCTCTGTGTAGCTCAGGAACAACTGCCTCTGTTCTTTTACTAGGAACCATTACAAAATTCATATACCAGCATATCTAGGAGGGGCTTCTGCCTCTAAAGCCTTCAAATGTTGTCTTAATAGTGGTCTTTATTGAGGCATCTTTAATCCCTTCTTTGAAGGGTAAGTGCTTTAGAAAGGACTGTCTCCTCAATTCACATTTTTACTCTGTTACAGTGACTGGGTTTGCTGGCCACTTTAATGCAACCAGTTAAAGACAGCCACATGGATCTTCATCTAAGTGGGATTGAGACTTCATTTAAGAAATCTTCTTTCCTTCCCCCCCTTCTTGTCAGACCCCATGCTAATTAACATCTCTATAAAATTGTAAGATGCTTAGTTGTCAGGTATTTTTAAGGATGCAATTTTTGAGGCTAACTTTTGGTTTTTGAAAGACTTTAAAAACAATGGTCTTGCCTGGTCCTGCTGTTAACAGTATTTCCATGACTTGGTAACAGGTTTTTGAGGACCATGGCACTGTTCTTGGGACTGAGATTTGCAAGTTGCCCATCATAGGCATGTGTGTTAACCAGCTTTGTGCTCATGCTTCTAACCTCTGATGCAGCTCATTGGCACTTTGGTCCTGAACAGGGAAACAAAAATGGAAAGTGCTTCTCCACCAGTCATGTAGGAGCTGGATGCTGAACATCTCATTTTGTTGTCATTCACTTTCAAAACACTCTTCTTGATTGTGTGTTTCTGAAAATTATATAAGGGGTGTGACCATGCTGACTCAAAGCTGCTGCACATGATGCTGCTGAGGTCCCCAAGAACTGACTTGACTTTTCAGCAATGTGAAAGTTTCACTTGGTGAAACCTCATGAAAGCAGAACTAGTCAACAATATCTCAAGAGGTTTTGGCACTGTTGGCTGCTGTGCCTTTTGGGTGATGCATTGCTCCTAAATTTGCAGGACTTGTACAAGTTCACCAAAACCACATTGCATTTTCTTGCTCCTGTACCTTTTTCTGTGTCTTTCTGGTGAAGTTTGGTAGCAGGACAAAGTGATTCAGCTGGATTGAGAGCTGTGAAGTACCCACAACCCAAAACCTGCTGTGAGAGGGTTTTTTTGAGCATGAAAGCCTAGTTAAGCATTTCTTCTTTCAGCCATTGCCTTTTGATAAGCAGTCAACAAAATTCCCAGTAGTTCCTTTGTAGCTTACTGTATGTTTTTCATTAGACATAGTTTGTGGATAATATACTGTAGTTAACTTTCCTGAAATTCTGTTACAGAATATGTTTTTGATTAAAAAAGATAAAGGTTCAAGTCTTTGGCTTTTTTATTTCATTCAGTGGAGAGCTTTTATCCTGTTTCTGGTCAGCTGTTGGAGCTGCTAGCTGCAGTCTTGAACTGTGTCAGGGCTAAGAAAGCTTGCTGGAGCAGGGCTGGGATTCCAGAGGGTCCCTCCTCAGAGTCCCATGTCTCAGATACTTGGGTGCAACTAGTATCAAATCCAAAGCCAAGGTCAGTTTCCAATGTAGAAATGTCTCTGGGCGCCTGCAGGTGTGCAGATACCAGTCTGCCTTAAGCTGGTGGGGAACAACAGTTCTGTGGCTGTTCATGTTAATGGAAATTGCTTCATTTAAGCTACCAGCCAAGCTGTGTCTGTGTGGTAGGGTCTCAGAGGAAGGACCAGAAATCAGAATGAGTGCCAGGTGTGGGTGAGTGATTGCCATCCCATGTTAAAGGTGCACAGGAGCTCTACTCCACCTCCTCCCACAGTCATCAGGCTGCAGAACTCTTCCCAGTAAATGAATAAAATACCAACCATCACAAGTCATGCAATGTAGGAATAAAGCAGGAGGCAGGTGATGCATCTGTAATGCTCTGCATCTCCTCATCTCCATAAGCAGCTGCATCCCATGGGGAGAGAAAGGGAAAAAATATATACCAACCTTCTGAACTCCAGTGATTTATGAACATGAGGCAGGGTGAAAATTCCTTCTCCATTGCAGATCTGGTGCTCTGAGCAGGAATGGGTACAATAGAATGCCTCAGTGCCCACCCACTCTGTGTTTGGGGCTTCATGGGTAGCTGTGGCAGGCTTGAGGGCACTGATGCATAAGTTGTGTGTCCTGAGGTACCAGACTAATAACTGTAATGTGAAAGATGATACAAACATCTTCCTATATATACAGAAACATCAAATTCTCTGTGGCCAAGATGTTCCTGTTCAGTTGCAGTCCCTCCATAAGCCACCTTAAAGCAGTTTTAGCTCCATACCTCTCTAGAGAGCTTTCTAGATGCTCCCTCCTGGTACTGTTAGCAACTATTTTGTAACTGGTGGCTGGTCATTGTTGTGGCCAGTGTAAAACCATTGGATAGCACACTGGTATTTGCCTTTAGAACACTGAGAAACTATATACCAGCATATGATGCACGTTTAAACACTCTGATACAACCACATGGCTGTAGACATGGAATAAATCCATGTCACTGTCATGTCATGGTTTGATGCTGGCCAAATTCCAGGCACCCACAACAGCCACTCACTTGCTCTCACCTGCCACAGCTGGGCAGAGGAGAGAAAAAAAATTAGGAAGGGGTCATGAGTCAAGATAAGGACCGGGAGAAAACACTCCAAGGGCAAAACAGGCTCAACTTTGAGTTACAAAGTGAATTTATTACTAACAGAGTCAGAGGAGGATAATGAGAAATAAACCCTTAAAACACCATTCTTCCCCCCAACCCCTCTCTCCTTCCAACCGACAGTGCAGGGAACAGGGTGTGGGGGGTTTGGTCAGTTCATCACCAAGATCTTCTTCCACTGCTCAGGGAGAGGAGTCCTTCCCCTGCTGTGCCATGGGGTACCTCCCACAGGAGACAGTTCTCTGTGAACTTCTCCAGAGTGGTTCCAATCTCACAAGCAGCAGTCCTCCCAAAACTGCTGCAGCATAGATCAGTTGTCCACGTGATGCACTCCTCCAAGGATGATAGGCTGCACCAGCTTGAAAGCAGGGGCCCCCTCTCTCCACCAGGTCTCCCACTGGATCACAGCCTCCTGCAGGCATTCACACACTCCAGCATGGGCACCTCCCCCACGGGCTGTGAGTGGATCTCTGCATCCCCTGNGAGGGCGGGGAGATACAACAATCCAGTGGGGAGAAGGGAGGGGAGGAGCGAGGGATCATGCTGAAACCAACCAACACAGAGGGATTAACATACAAAGGTTACCATGGTTTTGGGACAAACCATACAAGAAACATCCAAGGGGTTTTAACTGTCCCACCAGCGTGCTTCTGCTGGCTTGGGACTTCTCGGATTCTCTGAGATGGTAGAAACCACTCCAACAGACAGCCCCATGGTCTTCACCACGGCCTGCAGAGGAATTTCGGCTTTGGCGCCTGGAGCACCTCCTCCCCCTCCTTCTCCACTGACCTTGGTGCCTCCATGTTGTTTTCCCTCACATGTTCTCACCTTCTCCTCTGGCTAGAAAAAAACTGCACCTCCCTTTGTTTTGAATTTCTTCTTAAATATGTTATCACAGAGATGTAACCAACATCTCAGCCCAGGCTTGGCCAGCAGCATGTCCATCTTCAGTCATCAGGGCTCTGCTGGACATGGTGGAAGCTTCTAGCAGCTTCTCAGAGAAGCCATCTTTGTGCCCCCCTGCTACCCAAAACCAGGCCAAGCAAAACCAACACAGTTACAAAGCTAAAGCTGGCCCAAAATGTCTCAGTCTGAGCACCTCTGTACTGCCCAAGGGGCTGAAGGATGGCCCCATGGCAGACCCCTGCTCATGTTGCTATTTGCATGTCCATGGGGGTACTGGAGTGGTCCAAGGGACACAAGGCTGGGTCCTGCCACAGGGTGATGGCTATGTACCAGGGGGTTCTGTAGCTGCTTCAGGGCCTCTGGGGTGGGTGTCACTGGATGTCCACTAATGCTCCATCTTCCATGGCTGAAAACATGGAGGGGAGAGGGGGATGGCTTTGGGAGCATCCCACAGATAGTGTGGGTCATGTCTCCTTTTGGTCATGTTCTTCATAGATATAGGATGGCAGCAGAAGATGGGGACATCCTAGGGCAGACTGGCAGTTTGGGTTGATTTGTTGAATCAGGGTGAAGCACTGTCTTGAAGTAAATGCAGCCAAAACAGCACAAAGCAGCATGGCCATGCTCAGAGCAGGGAAGCTGCATGGCCAGCACGAGGATGGTGGGTTTGGGTGCTGTGGTGAGGCTGCCTCTGGGTGTAGTGACATGACCAAGGACACATAGCATGGTGGTGGCAGAGGTGGGAATGGCTGCTGTGGGTAGGGATCCATGGGGACACGTGGGCAGCTGGTGTCAGCAGCAGGCAGAAGGGATGCACCGCCAACATGCCGCTCAGGTTAGCACAGGTTGAGGGAGCAGACTCCAAGTGGGGAGCAGGCAGGCATGGAACATCCCAAGTAACAAGCAGTAGGATGAAAGAATCTCATGTTGTGCCAGGGGCAGTTTAGATTGTAGAAAAAATTTCTTCCCTGAAAGGGCAGTGGAACAGGCTCCCCAGAGTAGCAATGGAGTCACCATCCATGGAAGGATTTAAAAAGCATGTAGATGTGGCACTTGGAGACATGGTTTAGGGGTGGATTTGTCAGTGCTGAGTTAACAATTGGACTCCCTGATTTTAGAGGTCTTTTCCAACCTAAGTGACTCTATGGTCGATATTTCTTTTTACCATTGACCCAGCCCTGCCAAGTCCACCACTAAACCATGTCATACCCTGGGGCAGGTACCTGCCAGCCTCAATATTTGGGATTTCCTACAGCTCCTGGTGCAGCTCATTTGCCCAAAACCCATTCGTTTTCTTAGCAACAACCTGCACCCTCCCCTCAGCTACTTCAGCTCCTTTTGCATAAATTTAAACTTTAACCCAGCAGCTCCTGGAAACTTTTTCCTGCAACTTTGGGAAAAATTGGGCCAAGGCTATTTTGGGGAAAAAACCCATTAAAAAAAAAAATCCAAACACAAAACCCCTCAATTTTTGTTTATACCAGTTAAACTTCATTTGGGAGTGGAGCCCTGCAGCACTGGAATGGGATCCCACCAGTCTGAGCCCTGCACATGAAATACTAAGCACCAGGAACACCCCTGGTTGGGTGGGGGATATCAGCCAGCCCCAGCCTGCCTGAGCTGCTACAAGTGACAACCACGAAGACACCAAAACATTCAAGTTAATGGAAACAAGTCTTTGTTAGGTAACTTTTAATATCAGAAAAATAAAACTCTTATAATTCTCTTTACAGCAAATATATAATATCAGTGCTTTGGCCATCATAAAGGCCCTTTATCATAAAATATATAGTTTTTAAACTTTACCAAAATTGAATTTATAATCCCTATGACCTCCCTACATATACATAACAAAGAGTGTAGTAAAATTAGCAAATAGTAAGCTAGAGCAATAGTTTATCAGTTTATTCTTAGTTTGTGGTTTATAGAAGTGGTACACGCACCTAATGTCTGTTGATTCCTTGGCTTATTAGTTGCAGTGTACAATGCAATAAAACAAAATACATGCTCAGTGAACATTTGTTCACATCTACAAGACTGCAGCTAGAGATCAGATTTTAATACTGACATGTAACTATCCTACAAGCAATTATAGTATTAAAGTTATGCGGTACATAATATGCCTTCAAGGCAACTCCTAGTTGTAAACTTTTATATGAAATGTAACTCAAGTGGAAAGAAAAATAAAATTTTCTGTATATATACTAGTTTAATACACAATTTCTTTTTTTTTTACACTGAGAAAAAGTTTGTCTTGGGAAAATAATACTTTAAAAAATAGAAAAAAGTACATTAGAACTCTACTTTTGTGTCTTTTTTGTTTGTTTGTTTGTTTTTGCTGTTTTAATATATACCAGCACAGCTTTGGGAATGTACTGAGGATGAAAAAGCTAGAAACATCCACAGGTTGCAATGTAAGAAGCCCATCCAAGAGACCTTTTTTTTTTTTTTGGAAAGAGTTTTGAAATTACGTAAACTGATTGCAGGGCCACTGTCACAGCTGCTGTCATGAATAATACAAGGACATTTACACAACTCCCCTTTTTTCCTTTCTCTTACTAAAAATATATATTTATGTGTAAGACATGAATTGAACATAAAAATGCTTCACATTTTGAAATTAATTACCTTTTTAGAAAGTATATAAGAACAGCTTGATCAGAATAATGAACAGAATGTCAGCAGCATCACTCTAAGTCAAAGTATGTGCATCCCTAAGCCCTTACTGTAACTGGATGAAGCCAGCCAGACTTTTTCCACATTACACTAACAAAAGCAGTGGGTAGGAAATCACAAATTGAGACATTCCTGATCCTCTGGGCATACTGCCCTTATCAAGGACAAAATGGAGGTGCATCTGGCAGCTTCTCTCTTCCCACCTCACTGTAATTTATTATCTGAACCTGCCAATAACACAATCCATTTCAATAAATCAAACTATGCTTTAAAAGATATTTGCAATGCTGAAGAATTAGGCATAAGTTGTCACACAAACAAAAAAAATATTTCTTCAAAACTGGGAGAAGACAGCACTGGAAGTGTTGTTTGATATACTGATAATACCACACGTCCTCCATAGCAGACAAGTACTGTTGCATTTAGGCAACAAGGTTCATTGCTGCCAGCACACAGAAGCCAAACAATTAACAGAGATCCTTTAGAAAAGCCTGGGAAATGTGGGGGGTTTTTTCAGTTGTGTAATTTATGAAAACTTTCTCTCACTGTGCCATAACATGACACCAGATGTATCTCTGCTAAACATGCCATCTGTTTACACTGAACCAGACAGAGACCACTTAAGTTTAGTGTTACCATAGCAGCCTTTTGAGAAAGTAAAAATTTATTAATAACTTCAGCCTAATCCCAAGAAAGTCCAACAGTCAGAATTCATTAGAAAGTTTACTAGAGAGTACCATTACACCCATGCCTTTAAGAGTCTTTAAAAGTCCATATATAATAACATCTCTGTATATTTAAGAGTGAATTTGAATTGCCTGAGTAACAGCTATCTGGCAAACGGGACACAATGGGATTTCCTTTTCACAGATTTTGTTGGCACACTCCAGGCAGAAGAGATTGTGACCACAGGGGACCAGGGCTGCAACGACTTGGCTCTCGAAGCAGATCATGCAGTCGTGCTTCTGTCTCAACTCAGGGGGCGAGCTGGACGTGGAGCCACCATTGGAAGATGAATAGCTGTTGGTGCCACTGGAGAATGCAGGAATGTAGATGGGAAGGCCTACTTGGTGGCCAGTGCTAGGTGGGTCACTACTCACTCTCCCAGACAGCAGGTGATCCAGGCTTTCTGGAAATGTGGGTGACAAGCAAGGAGTAGATGGCTGGCTCCCTCGGCATTGAGGCTTGGCATTACTAGCAGGGTCACTACCAAAGCCAGGGAGAAGGTTTACAGGTTCAAAAGGAGTCCAAATGGTTTGGGAAGGCATTGGTAAGGAGTCATATACAGGAGAGTCAACCGCGAGGTCTTCCATGTCCACTGAAGGCAACGTTTCTCCAAACCAAAAGTTGCCTGTACTGAACGGACTTGTTGGGCTGAAGTCAGCTAATCTATTGCTTCCAAAATAGGAATCTGTGGAACTACTTCCCAAGGAGCTGGAGCTGTCATTCCTATAATTAGAAATCATTCTGGTGCGGCTAGGAGGGACAGGATTAGAAGCAAGCCATGCAGACCTGAGAGTGCCTCCTTCAAAGCTCACATCTGTACCATTGTAGTGGGAATCATTCTCTTTATTCAGTTTAATGTAGTTCCCAGTACGCATGGCTATATGCATCTCTATCTCCTCACGTGCACAGTTGACATTTTCAGGCATTCCTGTGACTTCAAAGACTGGCTCCTTGTCCCTGCTGGGGGTGACTATGTAGGTATGGGTCTGCTGCTGAATTCTTTTGATTGTAGCTCCTTTTGGTCCAACCACCAGCCCAACTACACGGTAAGGCACCCTGAGTTGGACTGTCATTTGACCTGGCAGGTTAGGGGTACACAGCAGGCCTCCCAGGGCAGGATCACTCTTGTTGCGTGATGCTCTGATCATGGAGAAGTGTTCGGCAGCTGAGAGAATTTCCCTTTTAGCCATGGCTACGTCCTCCTTTCGCCCAGTGACAACAAAGACAGGTTCTTCTCCACGAACAGGGGTCTTAATGTAAGTATTTGTCTTAGCCCTTAGTGCTTTTATTTTGCAACCTGTTTAAAGGAAACATATACAAGTTTAGCAAGACATCCAAGTTTAGCAAGCCACATGAAAGCCATCTATTTTAAGCTGTTTGAGAGTTTCAAGAAACCATAGGGTGAAACCAGAAGCAGCTGTTTGCATCTCTGCAAGCCACATTAGCAAAAGTAGTAACAACTTCTACCTCATTTCCAAACAGGCCTCTAGCACTTATAGCCACAAACTATTTTAGCAATGTTTCTGGGGCTGGTTTAGCCCAGCAACTCCTCAATTGCTATTAGATGGTGAATAAACATGAAGGGCTTTTTCCTCT
The DNA here is from genome assembly GCA_013400915.1 of Pardalotus punctatus. NCBI lineage: Eukaryota > Metazoa > Chordata > Aves > Passeriformes > Pardalotidae > Pardalotus > Pardalotus punctatus. The sequence goes on along the minus strand of VZTX01026399.1, from coordinate 6,622 downwards.
GTCAGCTGCCTTTGTGATTATCCCATACATACTGGTAGGTTTAAATTTTTTTCCATTGATTTGGTATACTTCAGTTATTTCTAAGATCCTGCAAAAGGAGTAAAGGTTCACACACAAGTTTGCTGATATATTAGCCTTCCAAGCGTGACATAAAAGCAAATTAAACATTTACAAGTGAGAAAAGTGTCTGTATTGCAACCTGTGTATGGTATAGATAAAATTGATTAACTGAGAACTCTTCATTTGCTTCCTTTTATCAATAAGTGTTATTTAAAACTTTACTCTTCCCTGTGGGATGGAGGAGCCACTCCTTGAACTGTCAAGTAGGAGTTCAAGCAGTTTGTTGCATGCAAACAAGGCTTACTATATAATAGTATGTGCCTATGTGGAATTTCTCTCATTCATTAACTGAGTAAATACAGACTGAAATAGAAGCAAAAAGTTAATGAAATATTTGTCTTTGATTTTTGGGGTCTGAATTATAAAGTTTGCTATGACAGAGTGACAACAGGCTCTTTCCAAAGATGCTCAAGGCATTTTGAAAAGCATGGTACATACAGAAGCCCCTTTTACCTGTGACAGGACCAGGCATTGCAAAATGAAGAGGCACAAGTAGGTCCATGACATGCAAGACAGTCTACTGGATTCAGTCTTAATTTAATTTATCCTATTTTATAACAAATTCAAAAGCATGTCACATTAAATGTTATTTTATAGTGAACCTCATATTGAAAAAAACTCTAAGTAACATTTTTGAAGATCAAGTGTTTTAAGCATCATTTCAAGTTACAGAGATTTGTTCACCTTTTCCTTATTTACTTTAAGCATCTCATAACTGTTTGGGTACTCAAAATAGTCTCTCAAAATAGTGTTTTGTTAGTCCCTTGCACCCAAGGTATCACAATCAATAAATTTTACAGTTAGATGCACTTTATTCAGTACTATCTGCCAATAAAAAGAAAGTAGCAAACATGCAGATGCTGGTTGGAATAGAGGGGAGGAAGAGCTGCTTCTTGAAGGGCCCCTGTATGCAACAAGGACAAAGGCTGAACACAACAGCCCTTTGTTTCTCTGACATAGCTTGAAAGAAAGTTCATTAATCTTCAATAGCTAGTCGTGAGGGCTCTAAGAGGCCCTACCTCCACCAGAAAGCACATGGAGGAGCACAGGAGAGTTCCTGCAAGAGAGGGTGTGAGGCACAGACAGATCTGTGCAAAGGAGGGGATGCAGACCTAAGAGCCAAACATGCTGATCAGCAAGAGCAGCAAGTGTCAGCAGGAGAGAACAAACCCATAAGCCTCAACCTCCCACTACAGCCCACTGAGAAGTGCACTAGAGCTCTACTAGATAAGAAAAAGGGAAAACAGACATGAGCTGCCTTGCAGAAGTAGCAAAGCACACATCCTTTGAAACCATGCCATTTCCCCACATGTACCAGAGAGCAGCATCTCACTTTGGCAATTTACCTTTACTCCTTCCATCTCTTTGTTTGCATTTCTCCCTGTAGTAAATCTGCTTGCCCACTCCATTCCCATTCCTTCCCAGTTAATCAGAAAAGATAGTGGGCTCAAACATTAAACCCAAAGGTTCCGTAAAATGGTGCCACTGAAGTTTTCACACTATTTTTACTGGAACACCTAAACCCAAAGTCAGTCTCCTGATGTGTATCAATTATTCTCCAATACACACAGACTACTTGCATTTACTCCATTCCACCCAAGTATATATCCTTATTTCCTGAAAAATTAGAGGCAACATTTAAAGAATACTAGAGGCATTTAGACATAGACATCTAAATAGCAATATCATTCTATATTATATATTACAGTTCAGAGCCCACTTAATTCCAGATTCCAAGCAGCCTTACCAAATCTTACAGCTTACATTTTAGACAAGATTTTTCTGATATTTTAGAAATTCAAATCAAGTTAGAATTATGCACCTTCATTCCCTGCAAATTCCCAGAGATTGCTTTTCCAGTGTCACATTTCCAAGCCTTCTTGCTTTTCTTCCTCAGGCTGCAGAACAGCACAGACCAAGATGGGTAGAGCTTTGCTTTTAAGGTATGAGTCACATACCTAGAAAGCAGAGGCCAAACACTGCCTCAAATCCCTGTAGCAAAAGAACAAGACTTTTAAACATCAGAAAGTTGTTTTCAGTGGAAAGCTGACTCCCCAGACCATCAAGATCAACTCTCAATCTTTATCTGAAAAATTAGAAAGAACTGAAGAAAGTCACCACATACAAAACCCAATATTTCTGAACAAGTCAGTCAATACCCACTGGAATTTGTCTACAAGGAGTGCTGGAAACCCCCACAACAGATACTCATGTCAAAATACAAGGTCAGTAGCCCATTATACCACTCCAGCTGAATGACCTTTCTATTTGCTTTTACTTAGCTGCTCTGGTTTCCCACCCTCCTCCATTAGTCACTACTGAGGCAATGCTGCAAAGCACAGCTGATCCCATCCCCTTACCAACAATTCTGCAGCCATGATGACAAGTTCTGCCAGCTATGAAATCACATGGCCAAAGGATAAATCAAGAAGTTTCTTTATCTAAGCTCAGGAGACTGGGAAAGACAAAGAGGATGAAAAAATTATATCACCCACACTTTTGCAATAAATAAGATTTTTGTATCCAAGATTTTGAAGTACATATATTTTTAAAAAGCCTGAAAAGGGAACTTCTAGACCAGAAATTTTATTTAATCAAACCTTTTCAAGGGATTTTAGTGTGGTGTGATAACAGAAGTCTACTCAGTACCAGTTACCATCCTTGGTTCAGCAGTATAAGCATTCCTAAACAGCACATTCAGCCATAAGTACATACAGACACAGTTAAAACAAAACCCTTTGGGTTTGCTTTCATTTAGGCAAAGATTTAGTGCTTGCCTGCCCAGACACCTGATGAGGAGCCAAGCCTGAGACAAGTCCTGTAGGCAATATTCACCCTGTGCTGGCTGATTTATATCGTTCTTCTCAAGCCTCCTCCCCATTTTTTTCCCCTTAAGAGGATTGTTTGACTGTACATTTTAACCACACTATGAACATTACACTCCCCAAGAAACTTAAGGGTAGCTCTAAAGGAATAGTTTACCTCATACACTGCCAATTTAAAATGATCAAATACTTCCTAATTAAAAAGAGATGACAGGAAGACAGATTATTTTTTTTTCCCCTTGAAACGAGTTAAGTGTAGCAGCCATAGCACTGGCAGTCCTCACCCATCATACAGCAACAACCAGCTCAGCCCTCACTCCCACTTTCATCTTTGATTATCACTAACAGGATGAGATACATCAAATCCAGTCTCAGGCCATTCAATCCATGAGGGAAACTCCCCAATGGAGCCAGCAGAGCCAAGTGACTGCAGTGGGAACCCTGTGCACACCTGCTTCACACCACACCAGCCAAGCTGCTGCCATGAGCCAAGAACCACCCCAAAAAACCATTCCAGACTCCTGTTCTGCACAGCCATGGAGAAATGTTACCTTCTCCCCCTTTCTTTCTTCTGCTAAATTCACCTCCATGTCACACAGTGGGAATGGGACAAAAATCAATTTATAGATGAGGTTCCCTTTGTTGTGTGGTCTCCCCTCTCTCACCAGGGGACAGAAGTCCTTCATCCTTCTCATTATCAACAGTGGCAAGATGCAACCTGTCACAGCAGGGACACACACCTTATACCCACATTCCTCTTGCCAAGTGCTGCAAAATTGGGGTTCAGGCACACACAGGAACTTAAATCTTCTTACTATCATGTCTGTTTAAGTTTGCCTCCCCAATTACAGAGGACTTTAGGGAAAAAAAAAAAAAAAAAAAAAAAAAAAGCTGAAAGGAATTTATCTAAATAGAAGCCTGGAAGTCATAGTGGGTAAAAATTCAGTGAGCAGCCCCTGTGAACCACAATCAAATGACAACACCAGTTTGTTTTTCTTCCCTGCTCCTGACAAGTAACTAGCTAAAGGGATCAAAACTGAGAACTTCCTGCAGCTCTTCAAACATACAAATCCTGTGTGAAGCCACCAGTACTGCCTAGGCTGGAAGAGCAGCAAGCAGGGTGAAGTTGTATTAGCACCAACTCATCTCTTACACAGGAGGGAGGGCTGACAAGCAGCCCTGACCAAGTCTGTCATCCTTTGATTTGTTCCCAGAGCAACCATAGACCTCTGTCTCGGTTTAAAGACAGGTGTCTGCTAAGGAAGGTGTAAAACCTCCCTTAAAACCCACAAATGTGAACCCCCTTCCCTCCGAATTATTATAACTTTGAAATCAAGGGCTTTCAGGCAAAGATATGTGGAAAGGAATAACAGTTCTTTACTAGTATCTATGGCAAGGCAAACAATCAATAACAACAGTAGCAATAACAAACAAACAA
>VZTX01026397.1:0-11864 GCA_013400915.1 Pardalotus punctatus | reverse complement strand
TTTGGCTCTGCTCATTGGAGAAGAGAGACTCGGGCTCCACAGTTCACACAGCCCTTGTGCAAGGCTTTTCCCCACTCAGGTTTTGGCTCTGCTCGTTGTAGAAGTGGGAGACTCGGGTTCCACACCTCACAGAGCCCTCGTTCAAGGCTTGTCCCACTCAGGTTTTGGCTCTGCTCGTTGTAGAAGTGGGAGACTCGGGTTCCACACCTCACAGAGCCCTCGTTCAAGGCTTGTCCCACTCAGGTTTTGGCTCTGCTCATTGTAGAAGCGACAGACTCCAGCTCCACACTTCACACAGCCCTCGTTCAAAGCTTGTCCTGCTCAGGTTTTGGCTCTGCTCATTGGAGAAGCCAGAAACCGACGGCAGCTCCCGGCCTCAGCTCGGAGCACTCGGAAAAGGCCCCAGCGTTCCGAGACCTTCGGAGCAAAGGTGTTAATTTTCATCCATTTTTAGAAAGGCATGATTATGGCTGGCCTGGCCATTTTATGTCCAGTGCTTTAATTACTTGAGAACAAGCTGCTTTACACAATTCCCACAGCGATACTTCGGGAGCCAAATGCTCTGGCAGGAGGCAGGATTGGTTGTTCTGAGAGCAGGAAAGGGGCACAGAGAATTCCATGGAAAGCTAAAATCGTGGCCCAGTGTCCATTCCACCCCTCACCAGGAATCCACGCGGAATTTCAGCTGAGATCTGTGTTTTAGGGACACATTTGGAGGTTTTATTGCTGCTTTAGAGTGCATGCAGATCATTTTCCTTTAATTCCAAGTCACATTACACCCAGCCAAGCCTGGTGTCATTTTACAGACATGAAAACATAGAATTTCTCTTCTCAAATTCCCTGTTGTTTATTGGTGAGGATTCTCCTTTCTTTTACAGCAGCAGTGGGGAGGAATTCATTGCCTGAGCTGCTTTTATTTATATTATTTATGTTCCTCCTTCAGTGTTTGTTAATCTGAAATCAGATAACATCCCATCTGATTTAAGGGCATGGAGAGATTAAAAAAAATAGCTGTAGCATCTAAGCTAATAATTCATAATTAATAAGCTTGGCGTATTTCTGAGGTTGGCAACATTCTCAGGGCGGTTCAAAGGTTTTATCCTCGTTTTATTTGTTCCAAATAATGGGATTTTTTTCAACTTTCTATTGAATTGGGTGAGACCCTCCAGAAAAAAATGTATGTTAGGATGAGCCGGCAGTTTTGCTGTTGTCAGGCTGACGAGAGGAATCCATTGAAGTGTGTGTGGGGCTGAATAATATTGGGATTACATTTGATCGTCAGCATTTCTCACAATGTTATCTGGAAAGCTGGGAGCAAACATTTTAATCTCTGCTGGTGAATCAAGAAACACTGGGAACGGGGCTTGCTCAGGGCACAGATGGAGGTTTGGAGTGTGAAATGATGCTGTGCTGTTCACACAAATCCGTACAAATTCCCAGTTCCCCTTTGGGTGAAGTGAAAAATAAACCCATACATTTATTTCTGGTATTAATGCAACTGTTCCTCCAGGAATCTTGCTAGAATTCCTTTAAAAGAGAGTGAATTTGAGGTGGGTTATTGCTCTCCTTTCCAGAAAGAAACATGAAGAAAAGGGAGACGGAGGAAATGTAGGAATTTCAAAATAAAAATCAGAAATAGAGATTGCAAACCCCGGAGTTTGTTTCTCCTGCCGTGAAAACCGGTGTGGTTTTCTGTCTGGGTCCAGAGCAGCTCACCATCAAATTTCCAGGATTTTTCATGGAAATTTTCCAGCCTGGAAGTGCAGAGGGAGCATGTACAGACAGAAAAGGATGGAAAAGGGGTGGTGAAGTCCCTAATAAATCTGCCAGTAGGAAAGGCCCTTGGAAGGAGCTGGGTTTGTAGCTGTCTCCAACTACCACATCCCATCTTTTAACAGCATAAATAGCTGGGTTTAAAACTCAATTTCTCCTCTGAAAATGTTAAATTTGCTGGCATAAGATGGCAGCTTCTGACACTGGAATATGGGGCCATTCCATGAGATTTACAGTCTCCAAGTCCATATTCCCTTGAAGATTAAACCTTCATTAAGTTCCCCCTTTTTTCCCCTTGATTTCCTGCCTTTTGCTCACATCACACTCTAACTTTCATAAGCACTCCTGGGTTTAGTGCTTTAATAAAAACAGCTTTGGTGGAGGTTTAAAGGCCCTTCAGATTCCCTCCAAACCTTTTGGAAATTCCCCCCTAAATCAGTAACTCAACCTCCCTTCCCCATCCCCTCGTCTCCCGCCATACATCTTCATTAAGATGCATCCAGAGGAAGGCATCCTGTAATTTAAACAATCACACCAAGGCTCGGTTTTCCCTTTTTCTCTCCTTTTTCTCGGGTTTTTCCCCCCATTGTTATGACTAGACAGAGGATCATACTGAGTGCATTAGCCAGGCTCTGACTCAGGACACCTACTGCTTGGAATGCCATTGCTCCCTGGAAGGGAAGGGCTGAGCCCTCCTCTCCTGCAGCCCTGAACCCCTCTCCCTGGCCATATTTCTGCCCCAGGAATACTTTGCTGGCAGCTCCAGCCAGGCAGCGTTGGAGAGCTGCGGTAGTTTGTTGTCAAAATGAAAAATGGTTCAGTGCAAAAGGTCCCGGAGCCGGGATGCGAACAATCAAGGAGCACTAAGTCAAGCATTTGACAAGGAACTTTGGTCTTGCTGTTAAATACCACTTAATATTGTCCTGCCCGATAATCCCTGCTGTTTAACAGCCCTGGAATCAGGGCTCAGGGATGGCATCCTGCCTCTGCTGAGGGGAAAAGCCAGGCCAGATGTCAGGGATTTGCCGGCAGAGGGAAAGATGTGTCTTTTAATAGCCGGGGGAAATTGAGATGTTGCGAAAAGAAGACGATGGCAGGCACGCTGTGGTCTCGGTTCTGCTTTGGGGTTTGTGTCCAGAACATCCAGGAGTGTTGCAGTTCCAGCTGAGGGGGAAAATGGGGAATTTCCACCTCTCATGGAAGCTCACGTGCACTGGGAGCAACCCCAGAGCATCCCAGCCTCTGTTGGGAGTGGAGCTGGAAAATTTTGCTGTTATCACCTCCATCTTGGCAGCTTCACCTTCAGAAATCCTTCCCCGAGGGACAGGTTGTCTTCTCCAGTGAAGATTTGTTGCCTTCGGGCCACGACCTCTCCTGTGTCCCTGCTTTAACTGGTCCTGCTCAGATAAACCTCAGATCTTGGGGGCATTTTCCTCCCTGATCCTGGGCAATCCCTCCTCCTCTCTCTGTTTTGATGGGCTTTTTTGGTGGTTGGGTTCTTTTTGTAACTGATTTTGATTTTTTTTGTTTTTATTTGAATATTTTTTATAAATAACAACCTTTCTTTTTGTGAGTTTGGTCCCGTCCTGAACCTAAACTTCCGCATCGTGAACTGGGGACTGTGCTGGGAAGAGATTCCTCAATATTGATAGAAGATGAACAGACTGTTCACCTGGAAGTCAGGAGAACATTTTTTCATTTCAGCTTGGCTACAAAGCCAGGCTGGAGCCAGGAATAATCACATTCACACTGAGGGGGAAAAAAAAAAATAAAGAAAGCTCTGCCTCCCTCGGCCCCGATGGGCCCCGAGGGAAAGCTGGAAATGGGGCTGGGAATTTATGGCAGCGAGGAAATGATCGTCTGCCAGCCCAGCAGCCCCAGATGGGCTCCGATCCTTCAGCTCCTGGGTTTCTCCAGGGATGGGAGCTGCTCCCGGTCCTTGGGGCGGATTGCTCTGGGCCTCCAGGGGCTGAACTGGAAAATTGGTTTGGGGTTTCTGGGTTGAGATGGAGGGGTGAAAACCTCCATGGGCTGAACTGGCATATTGGTTTGGGGTTTCTGGGTTGAGATGGAGGGATGGAAGCAGAGGGATTTGCCCCAGGCTCACCTGGAGATGGGGGAGTTCAGTTTGGGGGTTTCACGTGGGAAGAGGAAAAGGTGGGAATGGGATGGGAGCTCTGAGTGTCGGCTGGACCGGGAGCTGTGCTGGGTGCTTCACTGGCAGCGTTTTCCCAGGTGGAATTCCATCCTGCCAGGACCTGAGCCAGGTCCTGGATGGGCTGAGGTGTCACTGGGACGCTCACAGGGATTCCTGGGAGCTCAGCCTGTCCTGCAGGTCTGCATTCTCCAGCTTTCCCATCCCACAGGAGCTGGAAGGGCAGGACAAGCAACCCCAGGGGCGTTTCTAGGACGTTTGAGCTGACAATTCCCTAAACAGCCACTTCCAACAGCCAGGGGAGCAAAAAAAACTCCTTAAACTGCCAGAGTTAAAGCTCCAAAATCACCTGTGGTGCCTGCAGCCCTCCTGGAAACACCAATCCCAGGAGAGCCTGCGGCTGGAAAGACCCGGGCTGTTCTAGGAAGGCAGAAATATCCATCCCCGTTTTTCCCAGGAATTCCCAGGGATGGATGCTCTATCAGCAGCTGGAGGGTTATTAATGGAGCATGGGCACAAGCCAGTGGAAATGTCTCACTCTGGATGAAAAAATGAGGTTTCCAGGATCACTCTGGATTTCAGCCCAAAGCTTTGCCTTTTGGGTTGTCAAACCGAGGTCCTTCGAAGCTGCTGTGGTTGTTTTGCTCGGTTTCTGTCATTAGCGATGGAAATTTCAGGATGTCGAGGCCGTGGGCAGCCAGGGAGCAGTGGAACCTTGTCCTCAATTCTTCTCCATCAGGCTCTAATCTACCCCAGTTTGCTCTTGAGGAATGCTTTGCAAAATTCTTGTGGTGTAAGAGTAGAAAACAGTAAATCAGAGTTCTGGGCTCCTGCACTCAATTCTTTCATCTCCAGCTATTCTATCTCCTAACATTTCTCAAAAAGAAATAGAAAATTACCTCATTATACACTTTCTCAAAAAAAACCCCAGCAAAAAAAAACCAACCAAATTGATTCCTGGACCCTTCCAAATTCATCTTCATTGTCTGGGAAGTTCCCTGTTCTTCTTTTCCATCTGGCCAAGTGACTCCAGGAAAAGCACTCAGCTCATTTTTAGTAGTCAGTTTTTCAGCTGCAAGGAAAGTGATTGGATCTTTCTCAAAAATGATAGGAAAACCCCAAGGTTTGCTGGAATCAAACTCTCAGCAGTGTGGTTGGAAAGGAACGACTTTCTCTCATCTTCTTTTGAAAGCTTTGGGCTCTCATGGTCACTGTAAATCCTATTCCCTGAACATCCCTTTTCCACCAGATATTCGGGAGGAGATCGGAACTGGAATCCAGTGAGGGAGACTGGGAGCAGATTGAGTCACCCAAATCACTCTGCACCTTGGGCTTTTCCTCTGCTCCACCAACAAATATAAACCTTATTATCCTGAGCTGCTTCCTGAACTGGCTCCTTTCCAGGGCTCTCTCTTGCCAAAATTTCCGCCTGTCTGTGGGGACGCTCTCCGTGTTTTCACTTCCTGAGCTGGAGTTAATGGGACCCACCTGGTCTGCTTTGGAGGTGAGTCAGCAGAAGAGTCCAGCGTTTTTAGAAAGCCTCCCTGGAAGCCGTGGGGAGCAGAGACTCCGTCCCAGGGAAGACAGGAAGCCGGGATTGACGTCACGGAGATGAAAATTGCGTTTGGAGCAGAATGGCTTCACTTCGAGAGGCAAATTCTGATGGGGAGCGCAAATATATCCCTGAGTGGCACTGAGGGAGTGAATTCTGATGGGGAAAACAAATAAATCCCTGAGTGGCACTGTCTGAGGGTGTAAATTCTGATGGGGAGCCCAAATAAATCCTTGGGTGGCAGTGNCCTGAGTGGCACTGAGGGAGTGAATTCTGATGGGGAAAACAAATAAATCCCTGAGTGGCACTGTCTGAGGGTGTGAATTCTGATGGGGAGCACAAATACATCCCTGAGTGGCACTGTCTGAAGGAATGCACTGCAGGAGTCGGTCAGGATCTTCCCAGGAATGTCCCACATGGAATTCAGGAGAAGCTTTAGGTAAAGAACTGACTGCAGACAGAGCTGGGAGTGGAGGGGAACTCCTTGGTCTGACAATGATTCCTGCCCTGCAGAATCCCCTCTGCTCCAACCCCGAGCAGCACTCGAAGCACTCCCAGGGGAAGAAAAGGAGGAACAGGTCTGGAGAATTCCCAACACAGCCTGTGCTTGTGGATATCATGGGTAAATGTCACACAGCAGCAGCCTGCCGAGGTTGTGCTGGGAATTTGAACTCCTCGTCCCTTCCCAGAGAAACGGATCCAGCCCTTCCCGGGTCAGGCACAGGAATGGAAGTGGCCACCTTTCCTTCCTGCTCCTTCTTCTCCCCAGCGATGGAAATGCTCAGGCTGAGCCAGGATGAAGCTCCCCGTGTGTTTGTTTGTGGTCTGCAGAGAATTCCCTGCACCAGTGATCCGTGTTTTGGAGGGAGGGGGAGAAATAAGTGAGGGGAGGATGTTTCCTTGGAGGCAGCGAGAGTGTGAGCCCTGAGCCAGCTTCCCTGGGAGGGGGGATTAAAAACTGTGGGAGGGGATTGATAGGAAATTGTCAACTCTAAAGCAGGTTCCAAAAGCAGACAGATCTTTAGGCAAACACAGGGAAGAGGCCGGGATGGGATGGGTTTTCTCCAGTTGTGTCCTGGAGGGAGCTATCCATGAATAAATTGGAGTTAATAAATGTGTGAGATTGATATTCAGTTTTCCCTTAACTGGAGATCTACATTTTCCAAAGGTTTTTTTTTAAGGTTTATGCTGAAATGAAAGATACTTTTGTGACCTTAATTTCCAGCTAGCAACATTTCCATGTTCACCTGGGAACAGCACAGAACTCTGGCCTGGTTACGCAGCCAGCACCACGTACGGATTTCCAGACAAACCCTTGCTCCTAATTAAAATAAACAATGGATTCCTCAGAGCTATGAGATCTTCAATAAAATTTACAAAAAAAAAAAAAAAAAGAAAGAAGAAGAGAGTGAGGGAAGATAATAGTTTAATTAATAGAAGCTGGCAGCTTCCCAAAGTACACGGTGGCAGTTGGAGTGTGGGAGGTGGGGGAGCTCGGGGTGCTTGGGATGCGGAAGAGCCAAATCCCTCAGGATGGGTCTTGCAGGGAATTGCTTCAGTGAACTCCGTCAGGTGTCGGGGTGGGGCCACGGCAACCTGGGTGCGTTCCCCTCGCACCCGGAGCAGCGCCTGGAACGGATCCTGGGGTTGGAGGGTATGGTTTGCTTTTCTGTTGTTGGTGGGATTTGTGGAAGCAGGTAGAGAGGTCAGGCAGACAGGCTTCAAGATNGCCACTGCCGAGGGGCTCGGAGCAGGAGGTGTCAGATCCACTTCCACCTTGCTGAGGGATCAGCTGCTGCCTTCCAAGGAAAATATTTTCCCTTCAGGTTTCCAGAGGCAAAGGAGGCGTGCCCGGTGCCAACAGCATCGGCGTTGCAGCTCCAGGAGTTTTCCCTGGAAGGAGGAGGTGTGGGTCAGTGGCAAAACACCCCAAAGGCTCTGCTCCCCTCTCTCTGCTCCTTCCTCTCTCCTCTGCTCCACGTGGATCTGTCTGTGGGGTTTTTCCTGCTCTGACTTGGTGCTTCAAGAACCCTGCAGTCTGCAGATCTTGTTTTCTGGAAAATCCTTCTTATTCCTCCTCCTTATCCCTCCTTATTCCTCCTTATTCCTCCCCCTGCTGTCCCCAAACCAGTCCAGGTTTGTTCCAGCCCTGGCTCACCTGGAAGCTGGAATTGCATCGCTCTGGCTTTGCTTTTGGCCAGGGAATGCATTCCCAGCACCCTGAACTGAACCGAGGAAGGACCACAGTGTGAAATTCCAGCCGGGGAGAGCCTGTCACTCCCAGCTCCTGCTGCAGGGCAGTTCTGTCACTCCAGCCCGGGTCACAGCCCGTGTGTGACACCCAGGGTGGGGGTCTGATCATCCTGAACCCCTGAAAGCTGCTCCTCACGGCTGAGCTCTGGTCCAGGTGAGCTCTTTGTGGGGTGTTCTGCTGCTCCAGGAACGGGGGACAGCTCAGGACTTCCCCAGCAGCTCCCCGGGAGCGGTTTTTGTGGGATCTCCCCGGTGCAGAGCAGGAACCAGAGGCCAGTGGAGGTTTCTGCGCCGGGGGTGGAAGGGAGTTAATGATTCTTCAAGGGCACAGCAGAGCCAGGTGTGTCTGCTTTCCCCAGGGCCTGATTATCTCCTGATAACCACATCCTCCCGAGCTGATCTTCTGCTGTGTTTTCCCAGCTTTTTGTACAAAGGAATGATTTAGATAAACCAAATTGACCATAAAATTTACCAAGTGAATTCCAACCCCCCTGCTTTGAAGAACGTGGAGTAGCCACGCTCGGAGGGGGGTGCAGAGTGAAACAACCCCATTTCTATTCTGAATTTCCATCCTGGGTGTCGTCCCCACCGCAGCTTTATGAACACGGAGCAAGATCAGCCTTGGGCTGGTTGACATCCAGCAGGGGTTAAGGGAGTGAGGAGGGGCCAGAAATGTCAAATGGAACAAAAAATACAGTTTGTGCATTCCTGGAGCTGCTGCCACCTGTCCCCCTGCTGTGGTTTAAGGTGGCTCGGCATTCCCATTCCTGGAACACTCATCCCATCCCACCCCTGCCGTGACAGGGACACTTTCCCTATCTCGGGCTGCTCCAAGCCCTGATGTCCAACCTGGCCTTGGCCATTTCCAGGGATCTAGGGACACCCACAGCTTCTTGGAGCACCCTGTGCCAGAGCCTCACGTCCCTCATTAAATCCCATTAATCCTTTAAATAATTATCATCTGTTCATTGCATCTATAACAGGAAATAAACACGGATTTTCTTTTTCCTGATGGAGCTAATTCAATAATTGATTCCAACCGAAGCTCTTGGCTCCCAGTTATGTGTTCTGGTTGCTCTTATGGCTGTTTTGCCACAGAAGGTACAAAGTGAGTGGACGTGCCCTGGATTATTTAAGGAGAATAACAGAAGCTTCTGGATCCCAGCTGCACCTTTGGGAATGAGCTGAGCATGGGAATTGCTCCTCAATCCAACCTCGGAACCTCCCGAGCTGCATTTCCAGCTCTGCCACCAGCCCAGGGGGTGAGGCTGGACAAAGCCCTTCACTTCTCTGGGTGTCGCTTTTCAGGCAGGGCAGTGATTTAATCGAGAAGAATCCAACGTCGCTCAGGTCGCCGCTGCGATCCCACAGCCTGCACACAGCTCCTGTACTATTATTAGCAGTAACACCAGCCAGGGATGCTCAGGTAGCCAGCCCTCCTTCTTAATTACCGGTTTGACTTCAAAGCGAGGAGAAAAAAAGGGAAAATCCCACCCTGGAGAGCCCAGGCTCGGCTGCCTTGGAGGAAAGGTGACATTTCAGCTGATGGCTCTAAAAATAAAAGGGAAGCAGGGGAGAAAGTGCGGGTTACCTGCAGCTCCAGCCCCACCCCGCTGCGTTCCTGGCCCGACGGGATCTTCCTGTGCCACAGCCAAACGCCAGCTCTCCCAAAGCCAAAGTGTCCGTCAGAAATGGGAATTTTTTGACACTCAGCGCCATTGATGCTCCAGCTGCTGACGGGGAGCAGCGATGGCAGCTGGAGCCCTGCCCTGGAAGGAGCTGGGAGCAGAAATATTCGGGTTTTGAGGTTTGCAGTGAGCTGGGGAGTGGATTTAGGGGCAGGTTCTGTTCCCTCTGGGTCGCTCTGGCCACCCTGGAGATGCCCCAAGCTGAAAAATGGGGAATATTTGGGTGAGATCTTCAGTTCTGCCCAAGCCTGCGGGGCCTCGCTGCGTGGATTTTGTCACCTGGGAGAGACCTGGGGCTCCCAAACCTCCCCAAAATCACCAGAGCTCCTCACATTCCTTCAATCCCCGGGAATCTCCTCAGGGAGGGATGGCCCAGCCACGCTGAGCTCCGGCTCTCCAGTCCTACAACGAGTTGAAAAATCCTGGAGGACAATTTTTCATCGTGATTCACTAAAACCACAACTTTTCTCTTTTTTTTTTTTTTTTTTTGGCAGGAATGCATCCATTTTGGAGCAAAGCTTCCCAGACCCAGGGTAGCTCCTGGCTTTGGGCATTGGGAGACATCTCCAGCAGACAGGGGGAATATTTGGGTTGGAAAAGATGAGAACCCAAATCAGAGCTCACCACGGGGTTCTTGGATGTTCTCGGGTGGGTTTTGTCTTTTCTCTACAAAATTTATTTCTACTGCAGAGCAAAGTTGTTTTGGACATCTCGAGTTTTTGTGGGATGGGAAAATTGTCAGGCAACTTCGGATTTTATCCGGAATTCTTTTTTTTTTTTTTTTAAACTTTTTTTGCTTCAGGAATATTTTTTTCTGAGGCATCACTCATCTTGTTTTAGACATATTTTTAGCTCAAACTAAAAGCAGATGGAGGAGATGAGGGTTTGTAGTTTTCTGAGGGAAATGGTGAAGTCATCAAATTTTGCTTAGAATGGAATTTAGGGAAATGGCTGCAACAATTAAGATGAATTTTTTTAAACTACAACAGGATAACTTTGCAGCCAGCTGATGTTCCCAGTTTTGTAGGACAAAATCAGTGTCTGCGCCATCAATATTTTCTTGTGAATTTTTCTTAAATCTCAGCTTTTTCTTGAGTGAAACCTTTTTTCACTGAAAAACAATTGCAAGGCATTTTTCTTCTACCACTTTCACTGCAAAAACCTCATTATCTGGAGCAGTTCCTCTGACCCGAAGTGTGTGAGAAATAACGGAACAAAAAATATTCTGCTGAAATTTTGGAACCCTTATTTTAAAATCTTAATTTTAAAAAAAAAATTAATACGAATCGTTGATATTTTGACTGTTTTGCATGATAATTGTTTTTGCAAGCCCAAAATGGGCTCTCCCATTATTTTCATCATTTCCAGCCAGCAGCGAGACACCTCCAACCTCCTCTGGGCCTTGGATCAAACCAAAATCTCTGTTCCCGAGAGCGCCGGATCCTGCCCTAAATCCTATGGTTTGCTTTTCTGTTGTTGGTGGGATTTGTGGAAGCAGGTAGAGAGGTCAGGCAGACAGGCTTCAAGATGGCGAAGAAGAAGGTTTTATTTACAAGAAGTTCTTTTTATACACAGTAATAAACAAGTGTCCATTGGCCAAAGACAATCCACCCCCAAAGACCTATTGGTTATGGCTTGGACACCTCTAACACAAAACACAGAGATGAAGAAAGTACAGTTTATCTGTATTCTCCATGAGAGAGAAAGGAAAATCCTAAAACACTGCAACTACACTGCCCAGATCAGCTTTTCACAGGATTATGGAATGTTTTGGGTTGGAAGGGACCTTAAAATTCATCCCATTCCACCCCCACCATGGGAAGGACATTTCCACCATCCCAGGGTGCTCCAGTCCTCATCCAGCCTGGCCTTGGGCGCTTCCAGGATTGTCCCAGAGTTCGTGGCACAGCACAGGAACACCGAGGTGTTTTTCCCTTGAGGCACTGAGCAAAACCTCCCACGGGATCTTGGACCTTGGGCCTCCCATCTTTCCCTTCCAGCTGTAAAACCTCCGCTGTTTTAAGGGAATAAAGAGAGATTTGGGGTCGTAACCGAGGCTGGAGTTGGTGGGTGTGACACAGAGTTTGTGCTGCTGAGATTTGGGGGTTCCTCGTGCCCCGGGGTGTCCCTGTGCAGGCTCCAGCTGGGAATTCCTCCCCACGGGTGTGTGAAAGGCTTTCCTGCCTCTCCACACCCCGGCAAAAAGGGGCTCCTCCATCTCCAGCTGGAAGAAACAGCGGGAATTTGATTGGTTTTCCTGAAATCCTCGTTCTTTGGAGCGCTGGCAATCCCAGCTTCTCCTCCTCCAGATTCCCTCTGCCTTCAGGGGCCTGCACAATGCTGGGAAAGAAGGTCCTGCCGTGAGTTCTGCCTTCCCAATTCTCCCCTCAGGGTTTCAGCTGCTCCCAGCAGCCTGATTTGTATTTAATAATAATAATAATAA
>VZTX01026383.1:0-36245 GCA_013400915.1 Pardalotus punctatus | reverse complement strand
TTTTGGTTTTTTGGGGCTTTTTTCCGTTTGCTTTTTTTGGGGTTTTTTTGGTTTTTTCTTTTTTTTTTTTAGGTCTCTTTATTCTTGGTTGTGCTCTTGGGCGTGGTGAAGTGTATTACACTTGTACCCGCTACTTCTTCAGCTGACTGATAGTATTTGTATGTATTCATTCACAAAGAGTTACACTGGTCAGCCGCACCTGGCCATTGTTAGTTGAAGTAATCTAGAAAATGCTTTTTGTTTGCCAGCGCAGCTCTGGCTACAGATGTAAGTTGGCCTCTTGACAGCGTAGTTAGAATTCCTTTGCAAAACAAGGAAATGCAGGTTCTGCAATGAGATGGACACATTTCATTCAGGTTTTCATCTCCATCATTTCATTTGATTATAATAATAACCGACTTCATGATGTTTTATGACTTACTGAAAAGATAGAACATTAATTAAAACTCCTTTAGTAGAATGCCCAAAAATACTGATTTTTGTCTTAACCCCACAAAATTATAAAATGTTGCTATATAAGAGCCAAACTGTATTGTGTTTTGCGTGTTCTAATAGGTCCTTTTTTATGTGCATTATTTCTATGCTCATCTGTCCATCAGAAAGCAAGAGAGACTTCTCTTTGCTTATCAGTCTTGCAGTTAGTACAATTTTTCATATTTTTCTTGCATGCTAAATTTCTGCCCATTTTGTATAAAGGTGAAGAAGTTGCTGAAATGCTTAGCATGAAACTGGATTTACATGTAGGGAAAAGAATTTTAGTACATACAATACTTACGAAGATTTCTGTCCATAGCCATAACCTTGTGCCTGAGAGACAATATTCTATTACTGGAAAAGAAAACTTGAAACTTTCTGTGTTTATTTCTTTTGAAAGAGCTAGGACCCAGGTTTTGTTTTGTGTTGTTTTTTTTCCCTTGTGTGATATTTAAAGCATGCTCAGTGCTTTCTATTAAACTTTCAATGGACAGGCTAGAATTCATGGAGTTCTGCCAAGCTGGGATCAATGCAACTGAGAACACTTTGTCCCGTGGTGTCTCCCATATATTCTGTTTCAGTGATGGCCCACTTCTCTAAATACCACTGATGAGTAGGATGCAACTGTTCCTAAAGGACTGTAATCTCATTCTGATACAGATGAATAAATCCTTGTATACCTGAAACTCAGGTTGATGGATCCTTGTGATTGGTGTCTGTCCAGTTTGGTTCCTTCTCATATCTATTGTTGGCAGCTGTTAGAGAAAACTTCTGCGAGGTGGAATTTTGAATTTAAGCAGAACCCATTTGGTCTGGAGTAAAGTTGGGAGGGTTTTGTTGAATATTAGCATAACAGCACTGGCGCTAGTTGAGTAATAAAAACTCCTGATAATGTCTTGAAAGTATTGACTTGGTATGGAATACACTAAACATTCAGGCTTCCTAAAATATGAGGTCCTGTAATGACTTTGTTTCCTTTGTGTTACTCTCGAACAAATGTCTTGAAATCCCGATGCATTCCATGTGATTGTTCCAGTTAAATGCCACAATAAATGGAAGCTTCCCTTAATAATCTTCAGTTTTTGCTTTTTACAGAACTTAGTGAAACATACTTATTGTCTAATGCAGAGAATACAACCTTTAATACAACTTAATATAGAAATTTTAAAATATTTACAACAGTCCACTGAAGACTAGACATAACATTCAGTTAATAACTAGGGGCAATGACAGAATTCTGTCTGCAAGAGTAAAAATACTGTTTCTTAGAAGTGCTTAATTTTTACAGCCCACAGAATAATTGAGCCCATCTGCCTGATGAGGGTTATTTGAAATTTAAAGAAATTTTGTATTAAGATGTTAAAAAGTTCTTTCAGCTTGGTGTAAAATTTGCTTTGTGGGATTTTTTTCTGCCTAATTCTTCATGTTTCCCCAATAAAAACAGCTCTATTACGTGGCTTTAGTGGAAAACTTATATTGAAATTCTGTATTAAATGCTTCTTGTAGACAAAGTATTTTCCCCCCTCTTTGGTTACATGTTGAAACCTGTTTGAAATTGTAATGCAGCTCTAAAAATGGTGGGTTTGGTAAATACAGAAGGAAATACATCCAGCAAGACAAAAAATGCTTATTGAATTGACACTGATTTCTAAGGGGCTGTTTCGCTATGAATTATGGCATGCACTCTTTCGATGTATGTGTATCCAGCAGTGTTCTCTTTCCCCAAAAGCTAACACTTTCCTTCAGAACATGAAATATTAGTGATAGATTGGCATCTCTGTAAAAAATGTGTCTGAATCAAGGATTAAAGAAAAGTTAAAATTTAAAATCCAAGTAAGCCTTTTGTTTAAAATAAAACTTGTTTGCATTTTCAAAAGGACATTTAGTGAAGTTATTAAAAGAAGGTGGTATTTTGGAGGTGATGAGAGTACTCAGGTCCTAATTCTCAGTAATTAAAAAAACCCTGGCTGTCATTTGCTTTATATTTAACTTTTGCAAGAGCAGATGTGCAAGAGCAGATGTGTGGATGTGCAGGTGCATGTAATGAGCAGAATTCAGTGGCACATCCCAAAGCCTCTGCCGTGGCCTGGCATTGTTTAGCACAGCTCCAGCTGCCGCGCCGTGATGGTTCGAGGGCGTCTGGCAAGTGCAGTTGTGGGACAGCCGAGATCGAGATCGAGATCGAGAAGGCGTCAAAGGGCGTTGGCTCGGGCAGCAGCTCTGGGCTTTCACCACTGGGCTCGCTGTGAGCTCCAGGTGGTCCCATCGTGTGTCATATTTGATGTATGTTCAGGGCACCTGGTCGTTACATCATAATTTAAGTGTGAAACAGTAGGGTTTGTAAAGTCTAGAGATTGTTTCCTATTCACTCAGAAGAACCACCGCAGTTATTCCTGATTTTGGGCAGTGATTCAGGTATTCATGGGTTGGCACCCCTGTCCTGGAGTAAGTGTAGCTTGAAAGAACCAGCTTGATTGGTTGGTTTTTTTTCAGTTTTCTTCTCTTTATATGGTCTAATGAATAAAAAATAATGTCCAGAATATGCATTTGACTTAATTCCTCATGTTCTTTCCACTCAGTTTGCAGTTGTGGTCCAAGGCCATATGCATTAAAGTTGATGGGAATCAAACAAGGCTTTGGCTCTTCCTAAGTTTTTATCAAGGCTTGGTCATGGTTATTATCTTTACTCATAAAATTTAAGATATGCTAAATCTTGAGTATCCTACACAGAATATTATTTTTTTCTGAGGAGCCTGCATTTACAGTTGGCATAAACTTATTTTTTGGGAAATCGGCAAGGAGTTATAAAACCCTGCTCAATCCAGGAATTACATTGAGGAATGTTTTGTGGGAAGTCGCAGCTCCTTGAACAAAGTGCAGTGTCCAGTGTTGGGTGCTCTGCAATATCTGGGAGCTCAAGCTGACAAAGTGCAGATGTGTGACTTGATCAGAAGAGTCAGTGGTATCCTCAGATGTGCTGCCTCAGCCACTGTCTGGTTAGTCCTGTTCAGCTCTGGATGGAAGTGTCAGGATGGCAGCTACTGATCGTGGTGTAGCTTCCTCCCCATCTCTGGGAATGCCCTATTTGGACTTATGGATCCCTTTTATGTTGTGTGCTATTCACTTCTAACTTGGCAAATCATCAGGGGGTAAAGGGGTTAATTGCCCTGTGTTTTTTATTTAGTAGCCACATCCTATAAATATACAGATTTTCATCAAGTCCTGAGTAACCGCTGTAAGAATGACCCAGCTTTGCTGTCCCTGTATTCAATTTTCATCAGTCTTCCAGTAAAAAAGAAGGAATGGTCAGCTGTATCTTTTGCTGTGGATAGTGCTATACGTTTCCACTGCTTTCAGAACAGCTGTAGGTGAAGTACATGACTGTTGAAACGTCTTATAAATCTCATGTCTTTTAGGCCTTTAAAGTGGTGAAAAGAAAAAGAGGTGCTTTCAACTGATTATAGAAAATAAATGTTATGACTACCAGTTGACATAAAATTAAAGAAGAATCCTCCACCTCGTTTCTGGTAACTTTAGGAATTTTTACTACAGCAGTCCCTGTGGTAAAACTTACTCAGAAAGTACATACTAACATGAAAAAGAGAATCTGTTTATTTTTTGCCCTGTTTTTTCACTCCCCAAAAGCTAAATTAATGACTTAAAACTGGGTTGAAAAATTTACAGTCTTCTAATTTAGCTATAAAGCTTTGGGTGTCTTTCTTCATGTTTTAGCATTAAGGATGCCTCATTGGGTTTCTAAAATCAGTATTGCAGCCATGCAGCAAACAGCAGCTTCTAGTGAAGGATAGAGCACAGGCTGTAAAACTCAGCAGCAGATGAATCCCAAGGAAGTTGCTCCCTCCTACGCTTGTATGTGGCAAGGAACTGTTGCTGATGGTAGATGTGAAAGTAAGTTTGAGAACCCTCTGATGTAAAATGTCAGTGGTATCTGAATTTTTTAACATGTTGAGAAGGGTAATATCACTTCATTTGAGGAATCAGTCACTACATGTGCTAAAAGATGTGCCAAATCTTCAAGCTCAAGAGGTGAGAAGTTATTTTTTAGAAGGACTGGCAGTAGTTTTATCTTTCAAGGATAATGCTTCTCTTGGGAATCTTCAATACCAAAGAACATGTTTTCTGAATAAAAATTAAATAACATCCTGCTGATGCAGTATTATTAACATTATACAGGGAATTTGAAATCCAGGTTGTTAATTCCACTTGTGTATGGGTGTATGGCTATCCCTGCCTACTACATGGAAACTTTGTAATGTAATTGTGATCTCTTGTTTTTAAAAGTTAGAGTCAATTATTATGTAACAACATTTTGGCTTCAAAATAAAAGTTAAAAGTATTTTGTTGTTGTTGTTGTTGACATATGAGTAAACACCAAAAAAGGACTGAGCAGTTAAAGGAGAAATAGATTATATTTTCTTTTTATTAATCTCTGCCAAAGTAAGCAAAACCAGGTTTAAAACGGATGAAATCTTTGCAAAGCTTCTGGATCTTTTAGATGTGATTTACTTTAGCTTCTGCAGCAGCAAAGGTTACATCTCTTTGTATTTGGATAAAACTTTTGTTGTGAGGTTTTGCTTTGTTTTATTTCAGATCTACTGCTGGTGGTTTACATAGAATTTCTAATAAACTTTGTGTTTCGTTGCAGTACTTTTATAGATTAAATTAGATTATTTGAGACACTTCATATTGCCCTTATTCTGTAACTTCAATGTATATCGCTTATCCTGGATTAGTTATTTTCCCAGTAGCTTTTTGTACTGGTGATTGCTTGCAACCGATTTTTCTGTTGCTCATGTTGTTTAAATACTAAAGAAAAGATGGAAGTTTCACATTTAGTTATATGCATGGAAGGAGTATAAAACTTTGCAACTTGGCAGTCTATAAATAGTGCAGCCATGAGTAATGTGACACTGAAAAATATTTGTCAGTCCTGACCAGCTTTCAGTTCTATAATAGCAGAATTATTAAATTAACAGTGGATCAAATATTAGATAAAAATCATTGAATGTGTAGAATTTAGAATTGCTGAAAAAGTAATAACCTAGGTTTGTGTTTGAAAAAAAAAAATAAATTAGTAGATTGCAAATGCTCCTGGTTAGGGAGTTTAGGTACTGTTTTTAACTAGAAAAGTTACTTTAAACCTATCTGATTTTACCCTGTGCAATATATAAGTGTCCAGGAAAGCAGAGGTAGGTGAATGTCTGCAATTGTGGCTTTTTCATGTGAAAGAGCAGGTTCATCCACTGTGGGAGTTTGTGCTGGTTGTTTGGGGTAAGGAAGCAGCATTATGGTCCAGGTGGAGCCCAACTGTAGAAAAGTAATCCGTGTGTTGCTCTTTCAGGTTTGAGTATGAGCACAGTTGAAGAAGAGTCTGACACAGTGACAGTAGAAACCGTGAACTCTGTGACTTTGACTCAGGACACTGAAGGGAACCTAATACTTCATTGCCCTCAAAATGGTATAGAATTGTATTGCATAGTATTTTTTTTCTTTTTTTTGATTGATCTGACCACCATACATTCCTGCCCACAAATTCTGTGAGTTGCTGGGGTTCAGCTTACTGTGCTACAATTTGTTCTGCTTTGGTTTAAAGAATGACAAAGTGTCGAATTAGGTGTAAATCCTAAAACTGTCTGTATATGTCCAACAAAGAGGCAGCTGCTGTGATTGTGGAAACGGATTCTTAGAACCAAGAACATACGCAAATTTCTGTAGGCTGGTTTGTGTGTGACAGACTGGGTGGAATTTTCAAAGAAAGTGCCTGTGAAAAAGCATGTGAATTATTGCCTGTAACTTAGACCAAGTTCATGGGCAGTAGCAAAGCACTGAACCAGCTTGTCACATTTGCTTTGGCCCAATTTTTAGGAGAGCTCTGTCCAAGACTTCATTTAGTTAACAGGAAGTAATCTGGCTATGTTTTTGTTGTTAGAAGCTGATGAAGTAGACTCTGAAGACAGCTCTGAACCTCCACACAAGAGGCTTTGCTTATCAGAGGATGATCAAAGCCTTGATGATTCTACTCCGTGTATTTCTGTTGTTGCAGTTCCAAGTAAGTTCTTTTAAGTTTATGTACTCTTGTAGCAAGAATATCTGTTGGTAAAGGTTAAAAGTGAACTCTTTGAATCACATCAGAATATTTTGCATGGGGTTTTTTTCTTCCAAATTTTATTGATATACTAAAATATCATCTTTTCTCTGAGCCTTGGATAGTTTTGCTGCAATTGATATCTATACAGTACTGGTGTGATAAGCCTGCCTTAAAGTAGATGAAAGACCTGCAGACATAGGTGCATTGAATAAATTGAAGGATAAGTGAATTAAAAGCAAACTAGATGCTCTCCTCCTGCAAAGAGAATAGGTTTTTTTAAGATCAGACAGTATAGTTAGTATTTTAGTGTTTTGTGATATTGAGGTATATGTAAAAGAGATGGATGTAAAAATGATGAAGACTGAATTAGTGTTACAGAAGTTGATCGAATATTAGATAGTTTAATATAATCTCCCAAAGGGAGACTAAACCAGATCTAGTTAAAATACCAACTTACAGTACCTAGAGGGCTGTTTATATGGTGGAACTAGGTAGAAGTTCCTTAGAAGTAAAGACATTATCATGTTGAAGTTCAAGGAGGACTAGGGAAAACACATACAGCCAAAAGATTTGAATGTTGTCTTTTAATAACTGGGAAATACCAGAGGTGGGGCTGAAAAGAAAGTATTAATACCATTTCAAATGTTTGCATCAAACATATTTTGTTTATGTTTGACATTAGGTCTTAATTGTAGACAAGTGTAAAACTGAAGGTTTCAAAACCCATATTTAAATTTTATGTGAAGAGCAGTTGATAATCATTTTAGTGAATTTACTGTGTCAACAAATAAATACCAAATCAGGCTCTTCAAAATTTTAAGGAGCCTTATTTGAGTCCAAAGGTACCTTATTTTGAGTTCAAAGGTAGCAATTTATAAGACTTGTAGCATGCATAAAAAATGTTTCAGGAGTAAAGGGGGCAACTAACTTAACCATTCTGAAGTTTCAGAAAATGATCAGAGCTTTGAGGTGACCATGACTGCTACCACAGAGGTAGCTGAAGATGAGATTAATGAAGGAACTGTTACCCAGATTCAGGTACAGTAAAACTTCAGAATTTACTGATTTGATATTTGCTTTTATTTAAGTTGAAATGAAAAGGGAAACAAGTATCAAATGCTTACTAAACAAATAAGAAGACTGTGAAACGAATGTGTGTGAGCATGGATCTTGTTTGTAAAAATGCTGTTCTGTAAAAGGGCAATTGAATCACTTTATGTATGAGAGAGGTTATTTGTAGTTTAAGTTACTGGCCAAAGAGCAATGCAGTGAAGAGTAATAGGGGTAACGCTCCACTGGTAATTATTTGCTCTGTTGTGATCTGTGTAAAAGACTAGCCTATCTGTTATTTCTGTCATTCTTTGACTATAAGTTAAGCTTTATAACAGGCTTAAGTAGGCTTTGTCTTGTCACCAGTTTTAACAGTTACACGCAGTTTTCACTGTGGGTATACCATGTTTAAAAGTTCTAGGCTGGAGATGCTGGGCATAGTCCTCTTTTTGCCACAGCCAGTGAGACTCTTCGCACTTAGTGTACATTAAACAGGGTGAAGAATGTTATCTAATTAATTCTCACAACATCTGTATATTAAGATGCTAAATCTTACTCAGGTGTTTTAAGAAAGGTGATACTTTCAATGCCATATCTAAAACATCGTGCTTTTGAACAGTCAGCAAGGTGACAACATGTGCTGATTTAATTTTCCTTCAAGCTGTATCTCCATGTTAATTGCAAACTGTTATAAACAGCTGAATATCTTACTGGATAATTTCATAATGATCTTTTTAAGATTCTTCAGAATGAACAACTGGATGAAATCTCCCCAATGGGCAATGAAGAAGTATCAGCTGTTAGTCAAGCCTGGTTCACAACCAAAGAGGATAAGGATTCTCTAACCAATAAAGGTAGGGTATTTCAAATGCAGTTCCCCCGTGCTGTGAAAAGGTAAACTATTCCAAATGCCTCAGAACATTTTGCAAGTTACATAAAGTAATCTCTGCTCTGCCTTTTTGGAGATGGGCCATGCCTGCAGTGGTGACAGTAGTGGCCACAGTAGGGAAGGGCTGTGGGTGCTGTGTGTCAGCCCAGGTGGGGCAGAGAGTTGTGTTTGCCAGGTCAGGGGGTGGAATGTTGCAGCAGAGGGGAGTACACCGGGGAAGAAAAACAATCCGTGCTCAGGCTAATGGAGATGTTTCAGAAGAAAACTGCTTCTGCAGACCGGGGTCTGATGAAATAATCTCTGCTGCTCCTAAAGCTTCCCCCCCACTGGGCATTCCTCCCTTTCCAGATATATATGTGCAATCACAAAGTTGCTGAGCTTTTGTTTTTTCTTTCCTCCCCCCAGGGGAAGTGGCTTTCTAAACCTAGAGAAACAACTTAGTGTCAAAAGAAGATGTGTTGTCTCTCCAGTTTCCTGAGCCTCTCTACTGTTATTCTTACTTGGACCTTTAATTTTTTTCTAGAGAAACAATAATTTTTTTTCAATCAGTTCAAAGCAAATCTCTTTTTTGTTAGAAACCTTTAGGAAGAGGTGCATCATTGTCAGCTGGTCAAAGGAGGGCACTAAATCTGGTGATTACAGTTAAGAGATTAATAACTTGAGAAAGACATTTCTAGTAAAATATGCCAAGAAAAACATTTGAGAATCCCTACTGGCTGAACTTTTCTTGTGAGCTCTGTGGTTTGTCACAGCCATCAGCAGTGGAGGAATGCCAGTATGTGTCTTCTTTTACAGTAGCTCAGAGTTTGGCATGTTTTGCCTTTTGAGCTCATCATTTTATAGCAGTCTCCACCTGATAATTCTTTCTTCCCAGACCTGTGGGCAGGTTATGATAATCTTGATTATGAATATGCAAATATGTGAAGTGCTGAATATATGTCCTTTCCTAAAGTAGTTTGGTATTAAAGATTATTGCATGTAAAGAGTAGCAGTGTCCCATTAAGTCAGTTCAGAGGCTTGGACAGAGGTGTGAATCACAGCTACAGTAGTACATTATTTTTCTGTCTCTGTAACTGTGGAAGATGGGGTTGAAGCTATGGGGCACAGGAAAAGAGTTCTCTCTCGCCAGTTCCGATGGAATTAGTAATAATGCCTGTACTTTTCATTGTAATTGGATTTGAGTAAACAGTCTCTTTGGTGTGTTCTGTCTCTCAGCTCTGGTAATTAGCAGGCTGAGAAGGAAGTACCCTGATTTTCTGAGCAGAGATGGGCAGGTAGCCAGCACACACCAGTAAGTAAACTGGGTCACACCAGCATAAGCTTAATTAAAAGTATAGTATGACCATAAAGAGAAGAAATAATAATTTAGAGTAGGAATGTTTTAATGTTTTATTGATAGACTTCAGGTTTGAAATTTTCTCTCTGAATAAAGTTGGTTGGGTTTGCTTTTAAAGCTTAGCTGGCATTGTAGTTACTAAGGGCATAGATAGAGAGGAAACATTATGTTTGTTTCTATTGGTTTGCCTCTTATATTTGGGAGAGTAAAAGACTCACCACAAATGTTTTTCTTGACTGTGACCCCTAAGCATTACTCCCAATGCAAAAAAAAGGGAGAGAAATGGGGACCAGCTTGTCAAAAAAGACTAAGTGGAGCATTTACCTCTGAAAAGCACTCGCAGTAGGTGGCACTACTCACATGTTCAGGAGTGTTAAGGCATGCAAGAGAATCCCACGGTGTTGCCAATTGCTCAGGTAATATTCTGAGTCACATTTTAAGTTCCAGCTTTTGGAATCATTTTGAGTGCATTGAAATTTCAGCTGTCAGTTTAAAGACAGAAATTTTCTAGTTGCAGCTGAAGAGAAAGCCTGACAATGTGACTTGACAGCACATAGAGGAGTTCATGCTCTGTTTTTAAAAATGGGATGTTTTTGAAGAGGGGTCTGACTCACATTTTTTAAATATTAGTTGATGGTTGCTGTCAGTTATGAAGTAACATCTGTTTAAAATTAATTCTAGCTATATTTTTAGTAGCTAAACTTACTCTTTTTGTTAGTTGCAGTATGGGTCATGTTTTCATATACTTCTGTTCTTGCTGTTTTTCTGGCCTTCACTTCAGTAATTAGTTTGTCATTCCTGTTTTCAGGCCATAAGTGGAAGCAAGGGATGTGGTCAAAGGAAGAAATTGACATTTTGATGAGTAACATTGAGCGTTACTTAAAGGTATGTTTAGAGTATATTCCCTTGTAGTTGGTGTGGTGATGCAGGTCTTGGTAGAAACCAACTTTCTTTAGTACTTCCCAGAATATGCAATAAGCGATTCAGATTGGTTCATTGTAAAAATGGTCATTAAGCATTTGAAATACAGAAGAAACTTTTTTCCCTTCACAGGATTTAAGTACTAGTGAATGTAACATTGCTTTTAATTTTTGTACTGGCTATAGCCTGTTTTGAACATCCTGACATGTCATTTTAAGCTGCTAAATCTGTTTATCTGAATATACATTAATGACTCGTGAAGCCTTTGTTGAAGATTGTGGGAAAAAATTGCACTAGCAGTAATTTTCCTTTCTGAGCACTGAATACAACTTCCAGACTTCTTTGGTGCCAAGTCTGTGATTGTGTACTACACTAGCAGGATGCCTGTGTCTGCTCTCTTCCCCTTAATTTGTTGGTGTCAGAGTTCAGTGCAAATGGGCGTCGTGAACACACTGACGGTGATAATTGCCCATAAGTCATATTTGTGGTAGGCTTGCAGCTGAGAATATTTGAGCTAAGCCCTAACAACTGAGAATATATAGCCTGGATATTACAGTTTCACCATCCTTCGCTTGTGGTTTAAAAAAAAGCCCTGAATTTAGTGTTCATTGTAATAAAAATCTGCAGTATTAGTTGTAGGGAGTGTGTCTGCCCACACACATATTAGTTTCTGCCACGAAATCATTCATGGGTAATACTATCTTTTAAATCTAGTGAAGCTTTTTTAAGCTAGCTACATAGCTTTTCTGAGTTACTGATAAATCATTTGATTCATTCTTTTCCCATTTATTTGCTTTCTTGTACTGCTTTGAGTAATTGAAATATAGTGATTCTTAGTTTAAGCTGAAGTTAAGCTTAAGCTTTACTGTTACACTTCGTTTCAGTGTTTTTGTATTGAATTTATTTCGAGTTTCCATCAGAACAAGAGGAGTAGTTTAATTGAAAGAAATTGCTTTTGCATAAGGAATATCTAAAATTATGTAATAAATTGATATAGCTCTGTTTGACAACCTTGCCTTGTATGGCCCCAGGCTAATTCCACCACAGTACATTTTCCATGATGTTCTGTATGATGTTTCAGTTTTTGATCATAAATATACATTGGACTTTTTTTTTTTTTTCTTAAATGTGGATAGGAGTTAGAATTTCTATGTCTCCCTGGACTCCAACATGAAAAAAACAAAAGCTAGTGTTCAAGGGTTTGTATTTAAGGGTGCTAATCAATAAATACTCAGTTTTACTTTTGGACTGTAGTATTTGTGATACACAGAAAGTTGCATAATGGCTTCAGTTCTTGTGTTCTACTTCTTGATTCCTAGGAGACTTTATCTAAGGTGTTCTGTTTGTGGTTTGTTTTTGTTTTGTTTTTTTGTTTTTTTTTAAATGCTTTGTTCTAGGCCCGTGGAATAAAAGATGCCACTGAAATTATATTTGAAATGTCAAAAGATGAAAGAAAAGATTTCTACAGGACAATAGCTTGGGGTCTGAATCGGCCTCTCTTTGCTGTCTATAGAAGAGTTCTTCGCATGTATGATGACAGAAACCATGTTGGAAAGTATGAAAACCTCTAATGCTGCATGGTTTTATTGGTATGAGTAGGGTCATGTATTTATGTTTGACATGTTCTATGTGAGACAGAAAATTTTAGCCAAACTGACCTAGATCTTCTTAATATGTCACCTCTGCTGAATGCTGGTAGATCAGCCTTGACAATAGCTGTCTTCAATTGATGGTATTCAATGACAAGTTTAAATAACAGACAAACAAACCAAAAAACCAGAACAAAGGTGAATAACAGATTCTGATACAATGAGAACACTTGGACACAAGCATGGATCTGCTGATATGTAACTTTTTTCTAGAGCTGGAAATAATTGATCCTCACCCCTCATGCCCTTAGCTTGCCCTTCTGTAAAGCAGTGGTCTGGTGCCATCCAGAAAGGATACTATATTTTTACTTTTTGAAGGTAGTTGAAAATTTAAAGTACCTTCTCAATGCTGATTTGGTTTTTTGACGGAAAGTCAGCTTGATGGTGATTTTAAACTGGGACAGTAAGGAATAAGTAGGTGTTTATTTGAAAGACTAATGCACAAAATTCTAATTCTGTTCATAGGAGTAAGATCACAGAGAATGAGGAATTTTTCTGACAAACGAGAGGAATGTTGTACCAGTTAACCTTAAAAATGCACTAATGTGGAAAATGGCATTTGTTCCTCACATTCTTTCAAAGTATTCAGTCATTGTTTTTTACAGCTGAAATTCCTTAATCTCTTGTTGTAACTAAATATGTACTGTGTGGTTAGTAAAATAAAAATATTCATGCCATTATTTATTATTCTGTTTAAAATAATGTCTTTTTATTTACCTGTTGCTTAGGTATACTCCGGAGGAAATTGAAAAGCTTAAAGAGTAAGTCTTCTTATGAACAAGATTACTCTTCCTTGTTTATATTTATTACATTGATCAATTATTAAAGGTTTCCATATGAAATTGCTGAAGAGTTACAAGTAAATTTGACTGCTCCAGCACTACCAAAAACCAGTGGTTACTATGTAAAGACAAATGACATTACATTTGGATTCTTTTAAATTTGTTTTCTCATATGTATTCAGGACCTAACAACATGCAACAAAATTCTAATGCAAAGCTTCTCTTGTAACTAGGAATGTTTCAGATTTTTACAAGCACAGTCAATACTTGCGGTTATGAGAAACAGAAATTCCATTTCTTTAGAAAATCTGAGTAAAGGTTATTCCTAAAGGAAGTGACAGGTCAAGAGTAGGATCTCCTCTAGGAAGTATTACAGATACATAAATTATCAGTACAGCTCAAAAAGCCTAATTTTGAGTATGAACCTGACAGATCAAGGAGATGGGGCTGCGGACTTCATCCCCTCCTGCACATTTCCAGGGTTGAGCAGTTTGAAGAAACTGTTGAACTGAAGGAAGGAAGGGGGTATATTGCATTGCATTGATGGATCTGTTGGGATCAGTTGAGCTGGTTTGTGTCGTTCAAAAGGTGCTGGTTCCAGATGTTTCAGAGCTAGTCATGGATCAACATTTTAAGCAGCCTGCTCTTACATGAGGGAGGAAAATGATTACTAAAATGCTGAACATGATTATGCAGTGTTTTGTTTCGTTTAAATTGTAGGATGCCTGGGTTTTCATTGGGCATTATTTAAATTTCTCAAGTGCTCTCTACACGACCTGAAAATCATTGAGGAACCTATATAGAATGGAAATCGGCTGTTTATCTAAACATTCATATTGTGTTTAACACATTCATTAAGCCTCACAATGTTCTTGAAAGACAGATATTAAGCATTTTGTAAGTATCTTGTGGCTTAGCTGGCCCAAAAAGCTTCTAGAAACACAGAGGAATAATAGAAGAAAATATTAATAGTGAAGTAGCAGAATTATTTCCCATTCTGCCTTTAAGCCTGTAAACTGCATGTTCATCCTGTTTTTATTAGAGAGTATTTGATATTTTGGTAACTTCCTAACTGGATATAATGCTAATGAGCACATTTCTCTTTAGGCTGAGAATAAAGCACGGTAATGACTGGGCCACAATAGGAGCTGCCCTGGGGAGAAGTGCTTCATCTGTAAAGGATCGATGTAGATTGATGAAGGATACCTGCAACACAGGTGAGGTAAATGCTGGTGTCAGAAATGGATATTCTGGTTAAAATTCTGTCTCTTGTGTTTAATGGTTATAAACTTATATTTTATGTTTGGTATCAATTAAGAGAGAGACAGATGCACTTCGGGAGTAAAGTATTGTTTATTTTGTAATATATATATTCAAATATAAAGGAAAATTTAGTCAGACCTCATGTGATTCGTGTCCACTCAATTGTTGCATGGTTCATTCACTCCAGCTGATACAGCTCAGGTAGCTTGGATCAGTTTGCTTTGGTCACTATTTGGACAAGTTCTGAGTGGCCTCATTCATCTCCAAGAGGAAGAGAAAAGAGAGAAATTTGGCAGCAGAACAGTGGAATTGTGCATTTGTTAATCAAGATTGCATATTATATAAATTGTTAGTAACTAGGAACAGTTATATCTTCTTCACAAGTCAATATTTGCATCTGAAATAAGGTGTTGGACATAGAAGCTAAATGTCTGCTGGCATGTTACAGATCAGAACAGAGGGTATCTCCTGCTAGTTAAGTTGGAGACCTTATCTCTCTTTCAGGAAAATGGACAGAGAAAGAAGAAAAAAGACTGGCAGAAGTAGTGCATGAGCTGACAAGCACAGAGCCAGGTGACATTGTCACACAAGGTGTGTCATGGGCTGCTGTGGCAGAACGGGTCGGGACACGCTCAGAGAAGCAGTGCCGCTCTAAATGGCTCAACTATCTCAACTGGAAACAGAGTGGGGGCACCGAGTGGACCAAGGAGGATGAAATAAATCTGATCTTGAGGTTTGTTATTTTAGTTACTTTTAAAAGTTTGTAATATGTGTTGCTAGCAGGATTCCATTGGGGTCCATTTTGCTGGTTTCCTAGACACTGAAAATTATAGAACCTTCCAAAAATCACTGCTGTGTTTACAGTTCCCAGAGATTTATTATTGAACATATTTTTTGTTTTTTGTTTTTTTAGTGAATGTTAGTGTTCGTGAAAGGTGTCAGATTGAAAACCCTGGAGACTGAAGTCTTCTTTATTCCACAGAAAAGGTACAGCACAGGCAGCAAACCGTGCAAGCTTCCCACACGTTGCCCCACCGATGCGCTTTAACCCTTAACTGGAGGGTAGCTCAGTCTCCCTGCCCGTTCAGTCCTTGGCCTCTCTGCTGAGATGACCAACAAGGGTCAAGTGTGGTGGTGGTTTCTGTGATGTGGACGTCTTGTCTACATAGAGCTAAACTGAGACTACAAATTAATTTCATGTAGGCCACCAAACACTGATTGGATATCAGCATCTCTGACTACATTTGAACTGGCAACCTGGTAGTGACTTTGGAAATCTTTTGCTCTCTCCAGTCCTCCTCCCATTTTGAATGCCTTTAACTCAGGCTTTTTAGCCAGTGGATTTTCATGGTTGGGTGGGAATAAAAAGCTGAGATATCCAGGAAATCTAAAGATTACTTAAAAATTAGTATTAACTAATTTACTGAAGCTGTTTGATGTGAACTCAAAATTAGGAGCCTGATTCCACATTTCAGAATGTGCTGGGTATATTTCTTAGTATTTTTGGTTTGGTCTGTCCAGATATCCTTTATTCGTTGTACAGGGTTGGTTTTGGTAGTTTTTTTCATTTTTACTTTTTTCTTTCTTTAGCTAGCAAGAGTGTTCTTGCTTTGTTTGTGAAGAGGACTTTTCTTCCACAAAAATATTTTCCCCTCACTATTCATCACTCTTTCATATGCTCCATGTACAGATAAGGGCAATTCAGGAATTTTTATTGATTTCAAACAGATTCTTGTAGAGAAGACTATCCCTTATCTGGAGAGCCTGGTGGGATTGATTTATGAGAAACTGTTTAATGCTGTAGTTAACTTCATCTACTTTGGCTAAGAAGCATCTGAGAGAAGGCAAAAATCTGTGTTAAGGACGGATGGTTGTTATTAGAAGAAAAAAGTAAATATCATAACATGAAATTAATTAAGTGAAAGTTCAAAGGAAATATTTGCTGCCTTGGAGATGTGTTTGGGGAATGTTTTTTTCAAAAAGAAAAGATGGAAGTACCACCACTTGGAATGCTTCACAATAATCTGATTTAAGTCCTAATGTATAAGTAAATAAGGAGAATAATCCTGCATGACAAGGAGATGGACTGGATCATCTAACAGGTCTAGTCCATCTTCTGTTGTTTATGATTCTGCTTGACCTCTGGCAGCGTGGAGTCTTGGAAGCCTGTGTCGATTCCTGAGCTCTGGTGGGCTGGTCACTAGCATGTCATTCTGCGCTGTTACGTGTGACACGGCCGGACATGTCACCCCTGCTGGTCTGGAGGGCCGTTTCTAACAGGTCAATATCTTCTGTGTCCTGCCAGGATAGCGGAACTTGAAGTTTCTGATGAAAATGACATCAATTGGGATTTATTGGCTGAAGGATGGAGTAGTGTCCGCTCCCCACAGTGGCTTCGGAGTAAATGGTGGACCATTAAACGACAGATTGCAAACCACAAAGATGTTTCATTCCCTGGTAATGTACTACTTGCACACTTCTCTTCTGAAAGCTTCTTTCACATATGTCAGAGGAATAAGGCTGCATTTTGTTGCCTGCTTACAGCATTGCTGGCCAAAGAGCGCATTGCTCCTTTGCTGGAAGTTACTGGCCTCTTGGATCTGCTGGCTGAATTGCTCCTACAAGCAATCTTTAAATGTTTCAGTCAAACAAGCCAAGCTGATATGTACAACTAGACAGATTTTGCCATCCCTCCTCACTTTAGCTAAAGTGAGGGCATGTGTGTAAGCAGCTCAGCTGGCAGATCTCGAATGGTGCTGATCTTTGGTATGGAGGGCAGTGACCTCTTCAGGTGGAGGAGGATATGTATCTGCAGTGTAAGGCATCGTGTTAGATGTGTTACCTTTGCAATGTTAAAATGGAATCTCTGTCAGGTCTTGAGCCTTAGATGTAAACAAGAACATAGATCTACTACTAGCTGCAATGAGGAGGAGGGGAGGAATCAGGAATGTAACACTCCCCAAATACATCTCATAGCATTTTCCCATTCTGGCTTGGAGAAACTAGTGTCTAAGCTAGAAGGGTCTCTGTGACCTTCAGACCTCATTTTGTCTGACTTGGGGAGAGGAAAAAATCAGAGAGATTAGTCATGTGGTCACCAGTGTAGTTATGTATTAATCCTGCCCGGAGGCTGCACTTGGGAGGAGAGCCCGTTAACACAGGATGGGCCTCTTCATGCACAGGTGAAGAATTGTGATATAACCACTGTGGGATTCATTCTCTTGTGCTCCTCATTTTCAGTGGCATTTTTGTCAAGCTCTTGATCAAATCTGCTTCTGTGTTGTAGATGATTGGAGGATTTGCTTCTGGTAGCAGCGTTACACAACTAGTGATACTGGCACTTGATTGTGGCTTGGGGATATAGCATACATCATTTTAGAGAGTTCTAAAATTTTATGAGCTGTGTGTTCTTTCTTTTTCCCTAAGCATGCTGAAATGCCGGGGTTTCATGAGGAAATCTAGTTCACTGCGGTAGTTGACTATAAATGGTCTATGTATGTGCTAAATTCCTAGTTTCTATATCTCTGGAGATGGCTTAAGTTCCAAATTCTGTAGGATTTTGTTTGCTTTTTTCATCTTGGGTAAATCACCAATTGCAGCATTTCAAATGTGCTTCTTCAACCTGCTTTAGCATGAGTGTTTTTTCTCTCAGTGCTGATAAAGGGTCTTAAACAGCTCCACGAGAACCAAAAAAACAATCCAGGACACCAACTTCCGGAGAGCAAATGTGGCAGTGGATTAGCAAACACTAACTCCAGCTCAGGGGTGCAGCACGTGCAGATCCGGGTGGCTCGCTTGGAAGAGAGCACGGGCAGTACCCCGAGCCCCATGGCAGCTCTGCAGATCCCAGTGCAGATCACCCACGTCTGTAAGTACTGAAACCAAGCTCTCACATGAAACCTGAAGCTTTCTTGTGTTAAGGTGGTGAAGGAGGAGTGAGCATGTCTTAAAGAGTTGTGTTAATTCTCCTTTGGTCTTGCTGTAACTTCAAATGAAGGATTTCTGGATTCCATTTACACATTTCTAACTTTGTTAGGCAATATAGATGTTGCTGTGACAGTAGTTCCAAGAAGCTACAATTGGAGCACCTGGACACAGGTGTTGGAGGTGTCCGTGTGTATATGCACAGGAGTTTGCCACATAACCTGTTCTTTGAAAAGCCTTCAGTGCACAAACCTCTTGA
Source organism: Pardalotus punctatus (assembly GCA_013400915.1). Taxonomy (NCBI): domain Eukaryota; kingdom Metazoa; phylum Chordata; class Aves; order Passeriformes; family Pardalotidae; genus Pardalotus; species Pardalotus punctatus. The sequence continues at coordinate 17,589 of VZTX01026383.1, read as the reverse complement.
AGATAGAGTATATATGGTTGTTCATGAAGTTGTTTCTGGTCACTCTTGTGCAGAACAATGATCATCATGTACAAGATCTCCTTTTGTAAATTACGTAGACTGCTGTCCCTAAGTTCTGATGCACAGCACTGAAGGGAAGGTATAACTGTTTTTTCCTAGTCCTGCTCTTTATTGTGCAGTTGTTTCTAGGCACAAACACTCTGGAAAGTGTTAGTTGCCAAGTCACACCAACATTCAGCCAGTGTTCTGCTCTAACCACTGTTTTGTTTTTTTTTTTTAGTTGGTGCATCCCATGCTCTTAAGGATGAACTTTGCTCATTATCAAACATTAATTACCAGGTCTACTCTGAGCATAGTTCTTATTGCTTGATTTTGTAACTAATCTTATTAAGTAACTCCAGTCACATGCAGTTTGTCATCTGCACTGTATATTACTTTGCACTGTCTGTGATTTGTGAATTTTATTAGGAAAATTTAGTGGTTTGGTCTTGCTGATTACCAGATTAGTTACAGAATATTCCAAGTTGGAAGGGATCCACATGGATCATTGAGTCTCAGCTCTTATATGAATGGCCTGTACAGGTGTTGGACCCACAACTTTGGCATTATTAGCGCCCTGCTTTGATCAACTGAACTAAGTTGATCAGGCTATAAACTGATACTTCAGACTATGACTGAACAGGCATTTGGCAAACAATTTTCTGTTTATAATTTTATTAGATTAACCTATCTTTTTGTATTAAGTGCTATCTTCATTTTATGTGGTTTGTTTTCTAATTAGAATGGCACAACACCAAGCCAAGAGCTTTTCATCTGTCATAATACGTCAGTGGCCTCAGACTTCCAGTGAAGCTTGATCAAAGCTGATGGGTTTGACAAGCAGGCAGAGTGGGCTGGGATCCTGGAGCCTTTAGTCCTTTCTGAATTGAATCCTGTAATGGTTATTTTGTAACTTTACTTGCCCCTGTGTGCCCAGCAAGCCTTTTTCCCCATTTTAGTCTGCTTTTCTGAAGAATTTCTGGTTGTGTAATCGAAGTGAATTTTGTATTGTGTCTTTCATAGTCCCATGAGAGCTGAACCTATTATCCACTTTGAGCTGCATTTGGTGAAGGGCTCAAGGTTTCAAAGGGGCAGTTCCTGAGGTTTTATGAATATAGCTGGCTGGGTGACTGACAGGCCACACTTCACAGCTCTGTGCTACTGAGTATCAGGAAGTTTGCAACAGGGGGCCTTGAACATGCCACTACAGCAATAAAAGTTTCAGAAATTGAGCTTTTATCTTCTTAAGAGACCAAAATTACTGTATTTTGCAGCCACAGAGTCTGAGATGGCAAAGTTTTCATGCTTGGATCACTGTTACCTTGTAGGTCTTTCCCCCTTTTGGTATTTAGGAAATTACTGGAAAGTCCCAGGCAGAGTATTAATTTGCTTGCAGCTTCCTGGAACTTGGGGTTTTTTTTAAGAGTAAGTAGAAATTATAATTATGGTTGTAAAGTTCTGGGTACAAGGTGTTTGGACCTGGTGATCTTAAAATGCATGGTACATCAACTGTTTTCAGTGCTTCTCTTCACTACTTTTAGAATTAATGGAGATAACTGCATAAATAATTACACAGTTCTAGTAAGAATGCTTACTGCTTTTATATACTACAGTCATAACACATAGGATAGGCAGATATCTTGTGAAGCATCTGGTCTTTAATCAGGGATAGACATACTGTGGAGGGCAGAAAAGATTAAAAAATATTTTAAAAAAAAGTCTGTGGGAAACAACAATATTAAGCCTGACAACAGTTTAAAACAAGCAGTACATGATCCAAAGGATATCATTACACCAAAGGGTATAGTTACATTAAAACCTCTTGCAAATCTCATTACAAAAAGTAATTAGATCACGTCAGAAACTTTGTCTGCTTTTATCTCTGTGTGCTAAACCCATACTTACTTTCTTTTTGCTCTTTGGGATTGTAGAATGCTCTTTAAATAGTATCGTATCTTGGGTACCAATTAGAGAACCTTGTCATTAGGATTGCAGCCAGTCTTTTTCCTTTTAGTGGAATTAACGGTACCCTGCCATGTATTAATTATAGTATGTTGTGCTCTCTGCAAGGCTGAACATTCTGGTTTACATACTTTCCTTTTCTTTTTTTTTTTTTTTTCCATCCTTTTGCAGCCTCAACCGATTCCCCTGCTGCTACTGTTGACTCTGAGACAATAACACTGAACAGTGGAACACTACAGACCTTTGAAATTCTTCCAGTAAGTAACTGGTATTTGTTACTGTGTTTTGTTTTTTTTTAAGCCCAGCTACTTCTTAGACTATAGAACTGTGCCTTTAAAAAAAAAAAAGTTTTCAAGTAGAAAGAAGTTAAGAGCTCTAAAACTTATTTCTGAAAATGTAATCCGTTAGGGCTGTGGAGTAAACTCTGAATTACAGTTAAATGCTCTAAATTTGCCTTAATGCCTTAGTGCTGTGAAGTTTGCCTTTGTGCTTGGATTTTTTTCACTATTGAAATCTGACATAAAGGAGCAACAGAAAGCTCCCATCAAGTTAAGATTGTCTCAGTTCCATTGTCCTGTAATTTGTAGCACAGTTTTTCTTTCATGTCAATGCAAAAGAAAGTTGAATTCGTTCCTTTCTTACCGGCTGTTATACAACATAATACAGACCTGCTGGGCTCTTGCTCTTAATCCTTGCCTTGGTAGCCTAAGACTATGGATGAGTTTCTTTCTGCTTTTTGAGTGCAGTACAGCAATCAGTGCAGAAGGGATTGGGCTGGGTTGGATTTGTGTGGTGGTTTTTCCAGGGGAGTTAGAGTTAGGCTGGTTGGTGTAAATCAACAGGCTCCTGTATGGCCTGGGCAGTGCATTTGGGTATTAAACCTGTGTTGTCTTTGTAGTCTTTCCACCTCCAGCCGACTGGGACACCAGGTACCTACTTATTGCAGACGAGCTCGAGCCAAGGCCTCCCCTTAACACTGACAACGAGTCCCACCATGACCCTGACAGCTGCAGCAGCTCCGGCCTCCCCAGAGCAGATCATCGTTCACGCCTTATCTGTAAGAGCTCTGGGCGCGGGCAGTACCGGGGGTTGGGCACTGGAGGAAGAGGACCATTGTAATGCAGGGCCCTGCACATCCATGTTAAATTTGCAAAGCAGTTTTAAAGTCGTAACAGTGTTACTTTGTTTAAAATCCTGAAGCCTGAGAAGTTGGGGGTTTGCATATTGTTTTTAAAAAGCAACCTCAGGTTGCTTCAAAGCTTAGCTTGGCAAGCAAGTTCTGAACAGGATGTCTCCATTTAGTGGCTTGGTCCCCAGCAAAACTAAATCTTGTTGTTCTGTGATGTTTTCAGTTACTCCCACAAATAGGTATTGGTTCACAAATTTTGGGTTGTAGTGACAAATACTGCTTTTTGTTAGAGAGGGGGAAGGGGAAGCAAACTGGAGATTGAATCACGAAAGTGATGCACAATTCAGTGGAAAAAACCCTGACCTTTTGAATCTGCAGTGATCTTCACATGAATGGCTGTCTCCTTCATATTATTATGCGTTCACTCAATTTGTCACTTAAAGAACAGGTTACAAAGTTACCATTTAGTGCCAGGAAAGGTCAACAGATGATCTGGGCTGACATACTGTGTATATAAAATTCTAAACTACACTTAGCAGTTTGAATCTTTTTGCTTGCATTTGCTTAAAAGATTTGTAGATAGTCACAGGAAAGTCTCTGACCTTTTTTGGGGTTCTGTTTGTCTTTTTTTTTGCAAATGCTGCTCACAGCCAGAGCATTTGTTAAACACAAGTGACAACGTCACAGTGCAGTGCCACACACCAAGTGTCATAATCCGCACCGTTGCTGCTGAAGACATCTCCTCCTCTGTCACCCAGACAGAACTGACTGTGGAGTCAGACATTCAGTCAGCTGACCTGACAGACCCTCCAGACACCCTGGGAACAAATACGTTCCCAGATGATATCCATCAGTCCAAGCTGAGTGATGAAGAGCAGTCAGCCTACAATGAAGATGATGCTTCCAAATTTAGCAGCAGGAGTAGCAGAGAACTGATGGATGGAGTTATGGTAAGAACAGAGGAGGAGATTACAGATGCGAGCCTGAAACAGGATGAGGATTCTCACTCTGACTTACCCAGCGCTTATGTTACTGAGGTAAGGGAGGGCATGATACTTGATATTTTCCCCATTTCTGCCTAGAGAGTGATTTCATTGCATCTTTGGCCTTTATGCTAAGCTATTTGTCTTATACATGAAATCACTGAGATGTTTATTGGTACCTGAAGGGAGCCTACAAGAAAGGTGGAGCAAGACTAATTATAAGAGCATGTAGTGTCAGGACAAGGGGGAGTGCCTTCAAACTGAAAGAATGTAGGTTTAGATGAGGTGTTAGGAGAAGGTTCTTTCCTGTGAGGGCGTTGAGGTACTGGAACAAGTTTCCCAGAGAAGCTGTGGGGTGCCTCATATCTGGAAGCGTTCAAGGCCGGATTGGATGGGGCTTTGAGCAACCTGGGATAGCAAAAGTTGTCCAACACACCTGTGTCAATAGATTGAGCAAGGGAGGTGAGGTAGAGTATGTAAGTTTTGTTGTATGCATTTAATAGCATGTTTCAAGATGTACCACCATTTCTGGTTTTGAGGACTTCTGTTAAACAGACTGCTCCAGTTAAGTGTTCAATTGGAATTTGAAGCATTAAGCTACTTCTCTCTCTGGCCTCAGATGTATTCATCTCTAACACCTGAGGTGCAGAAATTAGTTTATCCAAATGGTTACAGGTATCTGGATTGTTTATACTAAATTCTTCCATCTTTCAGTTGCTGGAATTATGAAAACGACTAAGTCACAGAAAATAGAGGTGCTAAAGAGAAGATAACACTCTTTAGTGGGTAGAAAATACCTCTTTCCTTACAAGTTTGATTAGGTCACAGTGTGGGAAAAGATGAGTTAGAGTGAAATACCCCATCCTGTTTTTTAAAACATTGTGCTCTACAGTAGCTGTATTTCTGCTTTGTCAGTCTCGAAATCCATCATTGATATGCTTTGGCTTTGTCTTTGAAGAAGTTTCTAATAGACAGTGCATATCCATTATGCTCTTACAAAAGGGAGGATCTTTGTACATCTCAAGTTTGCTACTACAAAAGCATCTGAATCCCGAGTACATCCAAAGCTGGGGATTTTTCTTCCATTTTCCTCTTTCTGTGTCACAGTTGGCCTAATTGTGATAAGATTTTCAACATTTGAGGTAGACCATCAGCTTTCTACTCGTAGGTTAAAATTTTATCTTCTCAAGGTAGAATTAATAAACTTTTGATATTAACCTGGTTCCTGATTTAACATTGTGCCAATTGCTTATGACTAGCAGGATATGAAACTTTTTTTTCTATAGAGAAAAACAAACTGAATTTTTGATTGTAACTTGCCTTACCCCTCTAGTCAGATTCAAGTTTGACATGTGTACTTAGATTCTAGGAAATAGTGAACTGTCTGTGAGTAATTCTTAGTGAAAAGTTACTCTAGCAAAATACGCCTGAATTTTGTTTTCTTTAAGTCAGTGTTATTTTTATGTTCTTGCCAGAGTTGTATTGTCACTGTGGGTGGGTAGTGGGAGGCAGGCTGTCATGCTGCAGGGTTTTATTATTTCTGGCTGGGAAAGGTGCCCGTTTGCCACAATGGCTTCTTTAGTTTTTCACGCCTCCTCTTCCCAGTTTCAAGCCTTGCAGCCCAGTGCTGCTCATGGGCAGAACTGTGTGCTCTGCAGAGAGCTGCTCCTGCAGGTCAGGCACACGGTGCCCTCGTGGATGGGACCTAGTGCAGTTCACTGAGCTGCAGCACAGGTTATCAGTTCCTCTTCAGCAGCACGAGGGAAGGGGTTTCCAGGCAGCTGCCTTCGCGAAAACATTGTGGAATTATGTAGGGAAACAAGTTTTCCTAAAAAAAAAAAAAAAAACCAAGGTGGAGGAACATCAGTATTTTCTTAAATGTAGCAGGCTGTAACCTCTTCTAAACAATTCCTGCTCCCTCCAAAAATAGTGATAAATGCAGGTACCTTCCATCGTGTCAGCAACAGTTGCTAGCATTCTACATCAGGGATTCCTGAAGTTTGAACAAGCCATACGGATGTTATGCACAAAAACTGGAATCCAGATATCTCTGCTGGTTCTGGCAGCACTGTGTGGGATGACTTCTCATTGCGTTTGTGGAACTGGGAGTGTGCTGTGACACTGAGTCAGCCAGATGTGTTACTGCCATTCCAGTATGACAAGCCAGGGAAGAGGCAGCAGTTATGGCAGGACTTGAAGAGAGAGAGGGTATTGACAGCTTGTACCTGGAAGGAATCAGTGTGTTGCCAATCTTTTAGTATCATGAGGTTCAGCAAAAAAATCTGGAGCCAACCTCCAGCCAGCAAGTGACAGGGTAAGCAAGGCACAGCAGATAAGGTGGGTCTTTTAAGCTCTGTGTTCGGTGTCAGTTAAAACTTGACAATAGGAGATGTGAAACCAAGTATTAAGGTAAAGCTGTTGGGTTTGTGGAGCAGGTAGGTGCTATAAAGGTAATGCTTCAGTTTCAGAACATGTAGGCAGCAGGGAGTGGAAAAGCCTAATTATTCCTCTTCATAGAAAACCTATTTGACTTGCAGGAGAACATTTTATCACCACCTTGCAGTGTCTCCTTTTCTCTCCACCTGCCTTTATATTGCTCAACAGAGTAAAATTCTTCACGTCTTGTTTTTGGGTGCCTGCGCTAAGATGAAACGTGCCCTGTAAATCCTGAAATAAACTATCTCAGGTGCTGACATTTCAATTTAATGAGATAAAATTTGTCCATAGTGTATTGCTTACTGTGGAGTGTGGCAATGCAGGTTTTTGTTTGCACTACCAGGAACACACTCATGGCCTATTCTGTGTTGTGCAGGACCTGGGTTCCCCAACAATAGAAGAACAAGTTGACCAGCCTACAATAGATGATGAGACTGTGCTTATTGTTCCTTCTTCCCATGGTTTTATCCAGGCAACGGATGATATCGATAGTGAATCAGTCTTGCCCTTGACAACTCTCACAGGTATGACAGTCCCTTTCATTAAAGCAGCGTATAGCACTTTGGAGTCCCTGCAGACAACTTCATAGATCCTTACTTTCCCTTAAATAATTTTACATGTCAGTGCTGTGAAACTTTAAGTAACCTAACAAATACTCCTTCCCAGAGGAAGGATCTCCCTGCAGAGCCATCAGAGGGTGAGCCCTAAGAGTGTAATACGTGACGGATCCAAATGCGAGTCACACCAGTTGCATCCATATCCATCTCTATTGGTCATCACTTGCCTTCTCTAAAGACACCCAAAACCCACCTGGCTGTGGTCTTGTGCAATGTGCTCTAGCTGAACCAGCTTTAGCAAGGGGTTGGACTAGAGGATCTCCAGAGGTCCCTTCCAACCGCAGCGCTTCTGTGATTCTGTGAAACCAGAGATTGCAAACTGCCTAGTTTGAGCAACATTGCTTATAATTGGTTAAAATTCCAGACTATATTTCCTCTCTCCTAAGTTTGTATTTTATATCTTGTCCTAATGGCACAGCAATAGTTCTAATTTTTTGTCTGTTGACAGATCCTATCCTACAACATCATGGAGATGGGTCACACATTATTGGCTCATCCTTAGGCAGTCCTGACTCAGAAGATTCAAAGGACGTTGAGGATTTAGTGAGCTGTCACTGAGAAGCAGCAATGGTGTCCATTTTCTATTGACCATGTTTGCATTGTGAAATTAGTTACAACCCTGTGCCACGTTTCCAAAGAAAGCAGTCACAGTCTGTCTCTTCGAGCAGAAACTTCCAGTGTGAAATGACTACGGTGCACTTTCTCTGCTCAGGCTGTTTCCCTCATCTGGGAGGGGGAACTGAGCCGCCAGCCAAGGCCTGAAGGTGCCACATCTCACTGGGGTGTTCCAGTGTCTTGAAGAGCCTCTGTTGCAGTGCTCGCTGCTCAGATCCATCCAGTCAGTTCTGATCTGACTTGTTACTGATGTGCTGAACTGCACACGTGGAAAACTGGACAGAAGTCAAGGATTGTGGACTGTAGCCTCTTAGTGCCACAGCAAGTATTAGTTTGCACGGGTTTCATGAAGAATGGGTGAGAATTTCTGCACTTACTGACTCTTGTAATACATGGAGTAAGAGACTGTTACATTTCAGGAAGGAATAAGCTCCATCAAAGTCTTCAGGGAGCATGGGCAGCATCATGAAGCAGTGTATTCTCATCTCATCTCACTCATTAGTATGTCTGTGGCATAGGAAGAAGGCAGAAGCTTATGGGACTTGCCTGGTCTGCTTGTTCCTGAGGAGTCCGTTGCTGGCAACGGACAGAGCTTGGAAAGATCACTTGTGGAAGACCTTTTCTTGTTTTTTATTTTCTTTTCTCTCATCACTACAGCAAGCTGAATAAAAAGGGAAGGGCTATAAGAAAGGGAAGCTACTGGAACCCACCAGCCTCCCCCCACAAGCTTGAAATTTCTTTGAGAGTGTTGTGAGTAGGTTGGAACATTTGTCTCTGTCACACCTGACACTACCAGTCACCTCTTCAGAGGTGATTCCTGCAGCAAGTCAGTAGATGGGGAGTGGTGTGAAGGTGGCAAAGTCTTGGAGAAATAGCTCTGTTAGAGTTTGGCCATAGGGCCCTGAGGCAAAGGAGGCCAATTAATTCCTACAGCATTTTAAACAGACACTAGGCTGAGCAGCAGCCTGTTAGCTAGGAATCAAGAGAAAAAGCTATAGAAACGAAAGACTTGTATAAATTATTTTATTTATTTCTGTAATTAGCTCTTCATAATCAAGAGTTGGTCTTTTTCAGTCTGTGGTTTTGTTAATGTGAAAAATAAGTTGTAGTTTTAAATGGTTGCCTAGGGAACAGAAATAATTGTATATTCAGTTTCAACGAAATAAAGAGTATTTGTCTTACTTGACTGTAGGATGCCATTTATTTATACTGCCACAGATCCTTTCAATGCTGCAGTTTATTTGTACAGTAATAAAAAAAGTGCAGTTTTTTCCAAAATGAAAAAGCTTGTGCCATTCTGAAACATCAGTACAACTGGAATGTTCATTAAGCGCAACAGTAGCTCTTCAAAAAAAAGCAGAACGTCACGTCTTATGGCAATAATTCTCCCCAACAAGAGGGACATTACATATACATTTACATGAAAATCATGTACTGATTTATCTTTGCACAACCCACTTCTTTCCTCTCAGGGTGATTGTTCTCACTTAAATGTCTTGAGTAGAGCTGAGAGCTGAGCTGGAAGCAGTCGGACATCATTGCTGGGTATTCCCAATGTCCTTCATTTACCCACTTCATGGAAGTACAGGTTGGCACATATGCATAACATGACAATAGAAAACAGTATGTAGTAAATTAGATTTCTAAATTTGGGTTCCAGGTCTCCTTGTCTATACCAGTAGATCTAGAAAAGAAAAGGAGTTTGTATTACTTGAAAAAGCCAGGTACTTCTGAGGAAACTTTCTGTGGTAACTGAACCGATGACTTAGAGGTCTGGTTTTGGGGTTTTCTCCTGTAAAACAATCCAGCTTCCTCTGGTCAGAGAGGCTGAGAGGGTGTGTGTCTGTGTGTGAAACTCTCTCTGAGGATATTCACTGTCTGCTCAGCTTTGCTGAGAGAGAGGGGGAGGGAGGGAGGGAGGGTGGGTGGGGGGCTTATCTGGGGATGTTTTAGCACTCAAAGCTGGATACACCCTGGTTGATGAGGACAAACATCAGCTTTGCACTAACACAGTCTATTCTGGGCAGAGTTGTGGCCACCAGCAGTAGAATCAGAAACTGGGACTGACCAGGCAATGCAGAGCAACTTCCCAGCAGAGCCAGCAGTGAGGGGTTCAGGGCTGTTGCAGGCCACAGCTGGAGGAAGAACACTGCTACCAGTACCAGTATGAAAAGCTACAGAAGGAGCTACCAATGTCCTTGCCCATGGAAGGGACATTGGACTAGATGGTCTGACAGCCCCTTCTGACCCAAACTGTGATTCTATGAACTCAGACCTGTCAGTTCCCTCTGCCAGTGCTTGGGACCAGCTCCTGTGGAATTCTGCAGCTGTTGAATAAGAGGAACATGTTCCACTTGCTGCAGCTTCCTGCCCCTGTACTCATTCCCTGTGTTTGAAAGGTCACTGACTAATGCAAGTGCCAGGCTCATCCCACTCCTAAGTGTCTTCTGCAGCACAATCCATCTCTGCATTCCCATTTCACTGCTCTGCTCCCTGGTTTCCTACTCTGTGTCTCCCCTGGCAGCTATGGGTGGCAGTGCCACAGAGGTGACAAGTCTTGCACCACAGCTGGGCTGCAGGAGTTGGCTCAGTTCACAAACTTATTCTGCAGTAAATACAAAACTCATTACCACTCCCTCATTGTCAGCTTGTGTTACGGAGGCAGGAAAGCTTTTCTAGGAGAGTGTAAAAAAGAAGGCAGCACCACATAAAGCAGATTTTATTCAGAACCATCGACTCAAAAGCATGGCAAACGTGGCAGTACTTACAAGAATGCCAGCAGAAATGCAACACAAGGAGATGCAGAAAGCAAAAAATACATTCACAGGTTTTGGAGGTAGTTGCGGGAAGACAAAAGCACTGATTAGAGTGACCTGTATGGAGGAAAACAAAGATGAGGACTTTGCTCGCACCAGAGCTGCGATGAGAAGAGGCTCAGCCCGAGAGCTGGAGCAGCGCAGCGCTCGCATCCTGCTGTACACACCCCTCCCTGCTCTGACTCCCACCCTCCGAGGAGCTGAAGGAAAATTCTGGAGGAAAATCACTTTGATACAACTGCACACTGAGGGGTGGAAAAAAAACAGTGAAAGGTTTGCCACCCTGGCTTGTTGCCAGAAACCACCCTCCAAGTAAACTGTGAAGCCATGAGGCCTGGGGGTGCATGCTGCCCATGTAGGAGCATCCCTTCAGCCAAGTGTTCCGCCAGCTGCCACCTCGGCTGTTCCCACACCTCAGCTCTCCAACAGTGCCCCCGTGAACCACTGATGGTCTCCAGTTGTGACAGCTTTGGGATTGTCTTTAAAGCTTGGGGAAAGCACAGCTCAACACAAAAGGACACACTTTGGAAAGACTTGTATAAGCCATAAATAGAGGACAATAAATCATAAATAGAAGGAAATAGAAGCAAACATGCTCTCTTGGGACATAAACACTTTGTTGTCTCACCCAGCCTCACGTTCAGCCAGGAGGGACAATCTACCAGAGAACATCAAGAATTTTATTGTAGCTCTTAAAAGATGGCTTGAAGAAAGGTATTCTCTTGTCAAAGAATTTCAAAAGACACATATGTCCCAAAGTAACTACCTGCCTTAAATTGCAGCCTGTTTGCTCATTGGAAGTTTCACCATCCATTTTTGGGGAGGAATTCTGGTTTTCTCTGTCACCTAAAAGTTCAATATGGGGTCAGATGTGAGATACTTACTACAAGCAGCAAGGTTGTTAAGCCACCAACAACTAGATTGATGATTCTGTCCTGAAAAAAAGAGAAGAGTGTTATGTGTACCAAAAAAACAAAAACAAACCCAAAAACAAACAAAAAACCACCCCAAAAAAAAACCAACCAAAAAAACCCCAAAAAAATAACAAACCAAACCATGTTAAACAGACCATTAACCAACAACACTGAGAGCATCAGCCAGGATCCCCATTATCCCTAGCACACCATTGAGGCTCCTGGTCAGCTCTGCCACACAGGGAGGTTTCCCTCCCTCCACAGACCCTTGGGAGGTTGTACTGGTCAGGGCCTCATGGAGCAGGTTTGCTCATTTGCAAATAGCTTCTCCGCTACATCCAAATCGATTACAGTTGTGCAAATTATTTTTAATTTTTTTTTTTTTTTAAAGTGGGAGTGCACAGATGGAGATTGTCAGAAAAAGCTTTTTTTAGCCTCGCTGCCTGGGAATTAATAGATTGATACAGTCTTAGGTGGGAATTTGTGGGCTGCTGGCAAGGAGGTGAAGCATTGCCCACACCCCAAACATTCTACCCTAACACCAGCAGATCTGAAGATGCCACACAGTGGCTCTGCTTGGACAGGCAGATATCCCCCCCACATTGCTTTCTGCTCCTCCCCATTGGTACAAAACTGACAGGGAGGAGACAAGCTTTTTGCACCTGGAAAGAGAGATCCCTCCATCGCAGTCCAATCCCAGTGGCATCAGGGCAGAGACTGGCTGTGACACTGGGCTGTGTGAGCATGGGCTCAAGGAGCACCCAGGGCAAGACCCTGTACTGATGCACCTTCTGGAGTAAGAAAAGGAAAAGGAGAATATTCCAATCCCTGCCGGCATGCTGCCTTCTCCCTGGTGCTGCTCTGAGTATAAAGATGTGTCACCATGGTCGGACTGGGCTGCACACAGCCAGGTGTAACACCCCAGATTGCTGACAACTCAAGGGCTAAAAGAGCAGCTACAGCAGAAAAGATGCGCAGAGAGAAAACTCCATGAACTTCAGTTAATTGTACTGAGAGTCATTAAGCAGGTGTGGTGAAAGGAAAGTGCGAAAAGAGTTGGAACAGTGAAAGCATTTTGCCCAAGACATCGCAGCCAGCAGGCAGGGAGGGCAACATGGGCTTCCCTCCACCTGCTTTTGCACCCTTCTTTCCTCCTAGAATTTGGATCTGTAGAGGGAGAAGTCCCAGGCCATGAAGAAGTAACACATGGCAGGAGTGGGGCATGAGGAGAAAGTAGAGAGCAAAAAGGAGGCAGAGAGCAGCAAATCATGCTTTTGTGGGAAACCACCAGTCCTGCCATAAGACTTTGTGGAGATCGGGTTCAGATGGTTTAGGAACAGGTAGATGCTGTGGCCTGGCTGTGTTCTTCCCCAAGGGAAAAGGCCACAGCAAGCACACTCTTTGAAACCTCCTCTATTAGTCCCCAGCTCCTCTCCATTAAACAAGACCATTGATGCTCCTGTAGCTCAGAGGCCCCAAGCTGTGGGGGCACACTGGTGACTGCAGCAGTGGGAAGTGCCCCCCCTCCATAGGAAATTGTCACCACCATCCCCTGTGCAAGGCCCTCACCAGCCAGGCACAAACCCCTTCTCCTCACCAGTGTTTCTGCACACAGAGTTGGGGGTCCAACAGTGGCCTCTGGGAGCCAGCTACCAGATATCCACCACTGACCCCAAAAAAGGAACCAAAAGAAGTAACTCCAGGCAAATAAGAGAACCAACAGGGCAAAATGCAAGTCTGAAATGCCTCAAGTGATCATATCATGACAGTTCAACTGGACTCCTCCACCTAAGCTAAAATAAATAAAAGAACTCAAAGCTAATTTTAATTTAGATGGGACATGGGAGGGTTCTTATGCCCAAAAGCCACTCCAATACCAGGAGAGGACAGCAGTTTTGCTCTGCCCTTGTCCTGCAGACCTGGCTGAGCCCACTAAGGCAATGTTACAGAGGGGGACTAGAGTTTGCATTAGGGCTTGGCTCCCTCATTCAGAGTGGCAAGAGGTCAGCAACTGCATCCCTTGTGCCATGAGGAGATGGATTTCCAACAGCAGAGATAGCAGGAATGCCAAGGAGCCAGCTGCAGAACAGCAGTGGGTCACCATCCTGCAGAGCTCACCTGGCGAGCACACAGTCACAGCCAGTTCTGCAGAGAGCTCAGAGGGATTGGACATACAGTCACCATCCAGAAACACAGCCATGACTGTGCTGCTCCTAATTGTGCGAGGACAAACACTGGACTGGCAGGAGAAAACAAGGGGGTCACACCTGGCAGTGACCACAGAGCATTCCTCTCTGACTGTTTCACAGGGTGTGGAAGAGAGCATCCCTCAGCACAGGAACCTCTAATCTCACCCTGCTGAGTGATGGACTTCTCAGTGACAGCCGGATCAGGTACGGATGCCGGCAGTGGAGCATGTGGCATCCAGTCCCTGTGGTCAAGGCACCCCTTCCCCGTGCTTAAACCTGCAGTCACTCAAATTTTCTAAATGCACTGCCGGCAGAAGAAGTATTTCAGGATCTGGGGATTAGAGACACTGATCCTGAAATCCCAGGCTTGGCAAAGCGGTGAGAGGCTGTATTCCCCAGTGCCCGCTGACACTTCAGCCCCAGGCAGCTTAGCACAGCAAAAAGGTTAAAAATACTCAAGCAGAGGCCAAGACGGCTAAAGGGATTGGGGATGACGGAGCCTTTCACCTCCACACCGTGTCCAAGTACACAGCCCAGCCCAGGCAGACACTCCTGGATACCGGGCACATGGAAATTGGCTGTGATGAGCCTTGTGTCCTACATGTCACCCAGCTGGCACAGCCAGCTCTCACAACCAGCAGAGCTGATTCAGAGGGATTCTTCTCCAGCATCACTATGTATTGTAATAGCTGCTAGAGTAAAAAGACAAAAAAAACCCAGCAGGCACACCACAACAGAGAGCCGGCAGCTGCTTGAGGTCACCTGGACCAGCACAGGGCACTGGCACACACACACACCAACTTCTGATACAGCCCAGCACTGCCTCCATGGGGGTCCCCATTCAGCCAGCCAGCTGCCAAGATGTAGTGAGCTGTTGGCCAGACAGGAGATGAATCCCATGTTTCACTGTTGCACAAGCTGCATTTTGAAACAGGAGCGTTTCTGCCCTCTCCTACTCTGGGGAGGGTGTTGCAGGGGCTGGAGGCATCAGGCTTCTCCCAAGGCGCTTCTGCAGTGCAGAGGTCTCCCTCTGTCTGCCTCTGGGGAAGGGACATAAGGTCAGGAAACACCAAATCCTTGCAAAGCAGGAGGGCACAATCCAGGATTCTTTGGTATCTGGGTCAAGGTTACTTGGAGCAGCAGGGAAACTGAGGCAACTCTGAGACTGTATCTGCACCACTGCATCCCCTTCACAGGCTTTGACAGAGCAGCAGCTTTGCTCTTCGCCCCATTCCAGCTAGGCACCTTCCATCCTTGCATCCTCCAAGTTAGCAGCATGTGGGCTGAGCCCACAGGGATCCTGGCAGAAGCTTGGCCAGGAGAAGGGAACAGGCTGGTCCCCTGGGGCATGCGTACCTGCTGCCATCCCCGCAGGAGTGACAGAAAGACCATTTTTATGGCTTACATCAACAAGTCCAGATGGTCAGCAGCCATTACAGCCTGCTGCAGCTATAGGGGATGCCTGAATGCAGTGCCAGACCCAACCTCGTGGAATCATAGGCAATACAAGCTGTGCTCAGGGCTGGCCACCCGCCTGCTGCAAGACATGGGGACTTCCTGGTGTGTCCTCGAAGGCTCATCATTCCCATCACGAGCTGCTCA
The DNA here is from genome assembly GCA_013400915.1 of Pardalotus punctatus. NCBI lineage: Eukaryota > Metazoa > Chordata > Aves > Passeriformes > Pardalotidae > Pardalotus > Pardalotus punctatus. The sequence continues at coordinate 2,287 of VZTX01026383.1, read as the reverse complement.
GTCTCTCTATTGCTTTCTGCTTCCAACCCACAGCAATTAACTCCCACCCACTCATATGTAAATGCTCCCATCATAGAGGAACCCAACTTTCAACTTCTTTCCCAAGAAGTGCTGCGCCTGTGACACTCTGTCCGCTCTTTGCCACCGTACAGCTGTGCCTTTGCGTTGTCTCATCCCCCCTCACTGCCAGTGCTGCATCCCTGGAAACCACAGCTGAATCCACAGTGCCAGGCATTCATCAGCACCGTGTGGCTACACTCCCTCTTCCCACCAGCGACTTTTTGGGTACCCTCTTGCCCCACTGCCTTGCTCAGCAGTCGCATGGGAGAGCAAGGGTGGCAGGAGCAGCCTGGACCATGGCAAGGCAAGGAGGCCGATGCTGCTGCCCAGCTCTGCCATCCCCACAGAGTGGCTTTACCCTCAAAGTCACCAGCTTGGAGACCAGGAGAGCACAGAAGGCAGGAAGAGGGAATCCCCATCTCTACATCCATTTCCAATTGCTGGTAAGGGTGTGAGACCCCTAATTTTGGCTGCAGGGCTTCCTGGGGCACAAGTACTATCCCTGCCCCTCCCTGTGGCCCCAGCCTGAGCAGAGCGTCCTGGTTTGCCAGTATCAGCCATCACTTGCAGAGACCCAAAAGCAGAGCTAAGGCATGGGCACACACACTTCTCCCGGCAGACCTGCTCCCAATTAAAGGCAAAGTTTAGCTTCTCTGTTTCTGACACGGAACATTTCCAGCTCGGGACCTCACCAGCGTCCGTTTCTAAGCAACCCCGGTGAATCAGGGAGGAAACGACCCCGGGCCAGCACAGTGATCCCTTGTCTGTCGGACACGGGTACAGCAGTGAGAGACCATTGGCTGCTGCTCGGCCCATATGACAGGCTCCAAAAAAGCCACGGGAGATAGGCAGGGGGTGAAGTGCAGGACGCTGGATCCCCGTTAGAGCCCAGGAACTGAAATTAGCATCCCATCCTTTGAGAGCAAAGGCGTAGCTGGAAAAAGACAGGGATCAGGGATCGGAGGCTTAACCTGGGCTGAGAAGTTTGGGGTTGCCTTTCGGGACTGCCACCCAGCTCTGATCCCAGTCCCCAGAAGGGGCCATCGCTGGGAGCTTCCCAAAATCCCTGACCAAGGACTGTCCAACACGATCCAAGTGCAGGGCACTGCTCCAGCAAAGGTACCCTTCCTTCCAGTGCTCCTCTGCCGGTGGGGGATATCTGTCCCCCCTCAGTTCTTCTTCTTGGGGTCCTGCCTCTCCTATGTGACATCATTCTATTTTTCCCTGAAAATCCGGCTGGTATCACTTTATGTTTTTGTTAAACATTATCATTGTAGCAGCAGTTCCAAGTACTTGCAGGGAGGGCGGTGATGCATTTGATACACTTGTGAATAATCTCACGCAGTTTCAGCCTGTGCCCCTTGAACACACACACACGCGTGTGGGTAACCCCTCCAAAGAGGGGACAAACCCCAAGTCACAAACCGATAACGTGACACCTCCAGGTATCGTGAGTCCCGAGGGATCCCGATGCCGGGCAGCCGCAGGAGCCCCCTCCCCAGCACAGCCCCCCGAAGCAGCGCCGACCCGCAGCAGTGCCGAGAGCAGAGCGGCTTACGGGGATTGACACCTGAAGAGCCGGTGCTGCCACACGTCAGCCAAGGAGAGCCACCGCCGGCTCCTCCATCCCAGGAGAAAAATCAGTTACCAGGAGGGCACCAAACGCAGCCCCCCATCCCAGCAGAGACACCCCAAACGGGGTGAGAGACAGCCGGGGGTGCTGCAGCCCCAAAGCCCTGACTTGGGGGGCTGCAGGGCACACCCGGATGGGACACAGTGGCTGTGTGACCCCCTGCCCGTGCCCAAACCCTTTCCCAGCCCCACTCCGAGAGTCTCCCCGACCCTGGGACTCTCTGCACTCTGAGCCCCAACTCCGCACCGCGGTTGTGGGAGGATGGTGGTTTGGGGGGATTACTTGAAAGCTGATTTCCTTGGGGGGGGGCCGGAATGTTTTCTGATTATTTTGTTTGGGGAAAGGGTCTTGCTGGGGGGTTAGTTCTGGGGATATTGTTTGGTTTTTTTTAAATTTGGGACAGTATTTGGAGTGGGTTTGATGGATTATTTTGCTTTGGGGCACTAATCAGGAGGAGGTTGTTTTTGATTTATTTCAGGGGTTTTTTTTTAATAATTACGCCAATTTGAAGCTTCTCCTGCTTTTGGAATTTGGGGGGGTTCCTTTTCTGTTTTTCCATTGGGGTGCAGCCTTTCTGATTTTTGATGCTGTTGG
>VZTX01026382.1:0-14100 GCA_013400915.1 Pardalotus punctatus | reverse complement strand
TGCTTCTCATGGTGCCAAAAATCCTGGTGGCTGCTGAGCTTTGAAGCAATGCCCACCTTTGGTTCCCAGGATTGCTCCCACACCAGGACTGGCTGCTCTCCCTGAGCAGCACCATGATCCCAGACATCCCACTGGACTCTGTATTCCAGCACAGGTTGTCTCTTATCTCCATGGATTCCATTTTTCTGAGCATTTCTGATGGGGTCCTTCATTAAATATTCCACTAAAGTGGACAAAATTCTCTTTTCCCACTGCAGATTCAGAGTGAAGTGGCTGTAGCTCACTGGGAAGGTGAAACTGGGCAACACAAGCAGAGCTTGGAACTCTGCTCCTCCTAGAGCCAAAACAAAAGCTGCAGAGATTGGCATCTCCCTCTTGGCCCTGGATTTTTGGAGGGCTCCCGAAATGCAGCTCCACAATCAGTTTCCAGCCAATAAAAGGCAGAGACACAGATCCACAAAAACTTTCTGCATCTCATAAAACATAACATGCGGTGGCTAAATTAGAAATTCAGATCTTCCATGTACTTGGCTGGCTGGAAATGGAGACTCCAAATTGTTTGTTAGAAACCACAGTGTGCTGGGCTTTTTTGGGTTTATTTTACCCCAAACCCTTTCTTCCCACTCTGACATCTTTTCTCTTTTTCAGACCAGTCTTTCAACCACGGATCCCGAGTCAGAGGCAGATTTGGGTTTCATTCTCAGGTCTCCTGCCCATTCTCTTACTCACATTAAATGCTGCAATTAATTTATTGCAGTCTGGCCACAGTTGTTTTATTCATCATCACGGTGGAGCTCCCGTGAATGACGCCCAGGAGAGGCAATATCATCTCAACAAAACCATCCTGATGAAAGAAAGCTGGGGATTCGGGGAGAAACAGGCAGCTTAGGTACCCCAGTGCGTTTCTGAGGGGATATTTCCCCCAATAAAACATTATTTCATAGCAGAACGAGGGTACAGCCTGTGCAGGGAAGAAGCTGAACAGTAAACACGTGTGGGAAATGTCAGAGAGGGAAAACACCACTGGAATGGAGCTAATCAGGCTCTGGCAGATTCATGGATTTATCAACTTGAGCCTCACACGAGGGTTGGGATGAAAACACTGCCTGGAAAGGAGGTGCACATCCAGCGGGGAAATGGTCCCAGCTCTTTCCTGGGAGCTAAAATGCAGCTGGGGAGGATGGGAAAGGGAAATTCCCCTGCTCAGGGGGCTCTGGGACAGCCCCAGGGTTCCTGATGCCCTCCTGCAGATCGTCCATCCACTGGAAAAGGCAGGTCTGGGTCCCGGGGCTCTCCAAGGCAGATTTTGTGATGTATTTTTGATCAGCTAAGGCAGCTTGATGGGTGCTGGCTCCTCGTGGTGTTATTAAAGGATTGACAGGGAAAAAAGACAGATCAGCCTCACAAAGCAGATCCCTGTACAAGCTGAGTGAGGATAATCAGCCTTTTTCAGGAGTCTGAGCTGTGTTTTGTTTTAGAAACACATACACATGGAGTTGGGCCTTTTTGGCTGCAGGGATTCACCTAATTTGACTTTTGCCATCTAAAATGGTCTGTGGGAGGCTAAATCATGGTCTAGCCCTGGTTTTACTCAGTGATTCCTTACTGCCAAGCCGAAGTGCTGAAATGGGCTCTCCATATTTCAATTCTCTCTTTTTTCAGTCACTACCTGCAACCCTCTGAAATTCCATCCACAAAACCTTCTCACTCTGCTTCCAGCCCATCAGTTTTCCCTCCAGCTCTCTTGACTGGCCGTGCAGAACACGAGCAGGGTCTGCACGTTCAGAAAGGACCAGAAGCACCCAGCTGAGGCACGGAGCTGGGCTGTGTCCCCATGACACGGTGCCACGAGGTGCCCAGACTGCTGCTCAGAAAATCCAGCTCGGTGCCCCTGCCCAGCTGCTCCTCCCGTGCCAGGAGATGTTGAAATCGGGCCCTGCTGGCGCTGCCTTTATTTACCACAGTGGCATTGACTTCATGCACCACGGCCCTTTCCACTGGGGCTGCCTCAGCCAAGGTCAGCATTGCGTAAAGCAGGAGCCCACAAATAGCAATTTCTTGCTATTTCAGAGGAGAATTACCAGTTCTGTTTGCATCAAGGAATCCCTGCTACACTCGGGACGTGGCAGAGCTGACTTAGTCAGAGTTTCTTGGATTAGGCAGCAATAAAAAAAAAGAGAACGATGAGTCAGTGCTGAGTGAAAATGTGCTCTGAAGCTTCTCATGGAAATAAAGCCTTCTGAAAAATCATCTGCTGGGCTCCCACACACACTTGTGCTGTATATTAGTGTGGCCATGGGAATAAACACATCCATGGAAAGATTCGAGTAGGAATGAAGCCAGAAATGTTTGTCTGTAAGCAGACAGCAGCAAATTCTAGGTGGAGGTGAGCACAGCTGCCAGGAATAAAACCTCAGTCGGCTGAAGGAGTTGCACAGCAAACCAGCACATGCCCTTGGGCCTGCTTTGCACCAGAATTAATGCTTTGGGAAAATCAGTTCTCAGCAAGAAACGATCCTCTGATCCAGGTCTTAAAGCTGTTTCGATGCCCAGATCTCGGTGGAATCACAGAGCATCTTCTGTCACGTGCCCAGGGCAATGCAGGAATCATGGAACCTGGAATGGTTCAGGTTGAAGGGACCTTAAATCCCACCCAGTGTCACCCAGTGACACCTCCCACGGTCCCAGGCTGCTCCAAGCCCTGTCCAGCTTGGCCTTGACTATTTCCAGGGATCCAGGGGCAGCCCCAGCTGCTCTGGGCACCCTGTGCCAGGGCCTCACCTCCCCCATCAAATCCCATTAATCCTTTAAGTAATTATCATCCACAACAGGAAATAAACACTGATGTTCTTTTTCCTGATGGGGCTAATTCAATAATTAATTCCAACTGAAGAGCCTGGCTCGCAGTTATTTTTTTCTGGTTGTTCTTGTGGTTGTTTTGCCTCAGAAGGTACAAAGTGAGTGGACAAAGAGCACAAAAGCCGTGCCAGAACCAGGAGCACCACACCCCACGTGATTTGGTTTCTCCTGCTTTGCCATCTCGTGAAGGTTTCACAAGGTGCTGCCAGCCCTGAGAGCCCCTCAGGCACAGTCCCCCCATGACAAAGAGCCAGCCCCAGGTAAAACTCAGCTGCAAACCCCACAGACACTGCAGGGGTCTCAGAGACCCCATCCACACAGAGGTCCTGCAGCAGGGAGACCCCGAACGTCAGAAATGTCGGAATGGCGGGATGTCATTAATCAGAGGATAATGGACAGGGAGGTGGGTGGCTGCTGATAGTTTTGGCTCATTTAAGACGCTTCTGGGAGGCTGCCAGGTAGTGTGGAGAATTTTTGAAATGTTTTAAACAATAAAGTCTTTACAATGTTTTAGAATAGCGGGGTGGCTCGAGCGGGTTTCAAACTCGCCGGGGGCCAGTGAAACCTCAGGATTCCAGTCAGCAGTGACCAGGACTCCAGCGTGTGTCTGGGCTGGCCAGGGTCACTGGCACCCCTGGAACCCTTCCTGGGGTTTGTGCACCACCAGGGAGGGGACGATGTCCTTGGGGATGGAGCTCCTGCACAGCCCCAAAGCTCCACCTTGGCTCCTCATGGCTTTGGAATCGCTGGGGATGCCCTCCCTCCAAGCAAAGCCGCCATGTCGTGTCATTCCGAAAGAAAAGAACCCGCTGGTGACGGGCAGGGATGAAGCTTCCGTCACATTCCAGGCTGGAGTCCAGAATGTGCCTTGTCACCGAGGGAAGGGATGTGACACGAGGGACAGACAGATCCTGCAGGGACGTGAGGAGTGGAGCCATGAGGGCTTTGGGCTGGGATTTTCAGAAGCCCTCGAGCCCAAGCCTTGCACAAAGCTCCAGTTGTGTGCCCCACGGAGCCCCAGCCTGGAGAAGATTGACAGGATTCAGCGGGAATGGGGGGAATCAAAGGTTGGACATGATGATTTTGGAGGTCTTTTCCAACCTTGGTGATCCCAAGGATTCTCTACAAATAAAAGCCGTGCTGAGGTAAGAAACGATCCCTGGCTTTGGCTCCGTGCCCTGTTTGCTCCTGAGCTGGGGCAGGACCCTCGGTGCCGTTCCCTGTCACAGCTCTGCCCCCTCCCATCTCACAGCCCTTTATTCCAGCCCTTCCCAACCACGGCTGCCATTCCCAACCCCCGGCGTCAGAAACCGCTCCACGTTTGGGATAAGCAAGGCCAAAGCGGGATCAGAGGGTTCGTAAATAATCGTTGGGTTTGTAAATAATCGTTGGGTTTGTTTCTGTTGGGCACCCCTGGATTGCACAGAGCAGGGAATTAATTGTGTTCAGATGAGCAAATGTTCTAAACCACAGGGCAGGCTCCGTATCCCTGACACACTTCCATTAAAATTAGGGAAATTTCTCTGCTCTCTTGAGAGCTCTAACATTGAGGTATTTCAGCTTTTTAAAAGTAGAATTTTCCTATTCTGGTTAAAGTGCTATTATTTAATATTATTAATTTAATATTTTTTTAGTTTAATTTTATTTTGGTACGATATCACCCTGATTTTTATTACTTTTATTTTTATTCCAGAAAACCATTCTGTTCCCAAACAAGGCACCGTTCAGATGGTTTCATTTATGGGAAAGTAAAACCCAAACCTGAAGTTATCATTCCCTCCCTTCTGTGTTTCCATAAACATGATTTGTCCCAATAGAAAAACTGGGAGAAATCACTTGTCATAATATCAGGCATCAAAAGGAGCCTGATAATCCCAGACACTGGAAGCCACATTTGCAAACAAAGCACCCTAAATGGAAACAGAAGAATTAAGAATTAACCAATTTCATTACTGCTTAAAAAAACCCCTTTCATGGTGGAAGGTTCTTGGTGTGTTTTGATGTTCTGTAAATCTAAAGCAAAATAATCAACGATGGAAGGCAAACCTCACATTCTGGGGGACTCTACAGAAGGGAAATTCTGCCTCTGGAGAAGGATTTTCACTTTTCCTCAAGAACCAACCTCCTGAACAAACCCATTTTCTGATGGGCACCAATCTCTGTGAGCAGGGACGGGACCCAGGGAATGCTGGAGCTGTGTCAGGGGTTGGGATGGATTTTAGGGAAAGGTTCTTCCCCCAGAGGTGCTGGGAACTGCCCAGGGACCCCGAGGCTGCCAGAGCTCCGGGAGCGTTCAGACAGCGCTGCCAGGGACTGGGTGGGATTTTTGGGGTGTCGGACTCCATCCTTGTGGGGCCCTTCCAGCTCAGGATATTCCGTGAGCCTTGCCGAGGTCTCTCTGCTGTGACTGTGCCGTGGGTTATTTATGGCTCCAGCTCATGGCATTTGTCAGGGACACACTTTCCCTTTTCAGCGGATTTGGATTGATCCCTGAAATAAAACCCTCTGTAACCAAAGCCACTCCAAGCGCTCACAATGGGCAGGACTAACAAGCCCCCACGAAATAAAATAAACAGATATAAAAGCAAATTAGGCAAGACATTCTCAATGCTGCCGTCCAGCTCCTCGCCCGGAGTCAGACGGACGCTTTTGTAAGGGGAGGGTTCGGTGTTCCTGAGGGGTTTTCCGTGTTCTTGGCCCTGCTCTGGGCAGCCTGGGGCCTCCTTTCCCTGGGCACAGATGCCCCAAGCACTGCCACACAGCCCAGGGCACACTGAGGGGGGAACAGGGGTCACCCCACTCCGAGCATTTCAGTGTTGATCCTTCTGCAGGGATCAAGAACTTGGAGCATTTCCCCTTCCAGCTCCTCCCTGTGGCATTTCACAGAATGAATTCCTGCAGGGTTTGGGCTGGAAGAGACCCTAAAGCCCACCCAGTGCCACCCCTGCCACAGCAGGGACACCTCCCACCGTCCCAGGCTGCTCCAAGCCCTGTCCAGCCTGGCCTTGGGCACTGCCAGGGATGGCAATTCCACAAACTCCGTGGGCAACCTATGCCAGGGCCCCACCACCCTCAGAGTAAAGGATTTCTTCCTAAAATCCGACCTAACCCTGCCCTCTGCCAGTTCAAAGCCTTGCTTTTGCCATTGGTTTTCACTTAAATCCATTTTACCACGGGAGCAAAGCCTCATTATTTCAGGCCTCTCTTTCACAAATGCAATCGTTCTGGTGAAGGGTTGAAAACCTTTGGAGTTCTGAAGAAACAGGAGGGAAGCAGAAAACAAAGGGAGTCCCTAAGTGTGTGTGTGGTGAATAACTCAGTGCAGACCCATTCTGTGGCCACCAAATGGCTCGAAGAGCAGACATTGAACAGAAAACAAGGGGCATCCCTAAGTGTGTCCATGGTGAATAACTCAGTGCAGACCCATCCTGTGGCCACCAAATGGCTCCAACAGCAGACATTGAACTTCAGCCTGCATTTCCAGCCGGGTTTGAACCTGCCAGGGCAGCTCTGATGCATCCCCAGAGCATCCCAGCCCTCAGAGCCTCCTGCTCCCTCCCTCAGCCCTGCCCGGCCCCTGCGCGGCTCTCAAGCTATAAAGTCTTTTTGTTAATAAAAATTATGCCGTGATTATAGAGCAGCTTAAAGAGCAGTAATGTTAGAAGCCTTTTGCAAACTCCCATAATACTAAAATAAAATCTAGGGTATTTGGAATTCCCAGAAATATAATCTCTTCTTGGAAGTAACTGCGGGTGTGGAATCACACGCTGCTCCCACCCCGATTCACCTTCGTGTCGTGAGTGGCTTTTAACGGCAGAGCAGGGGAATATATTGTGGTTTCACACACCCACAGGTTTTATGGGCACTTATTCCTAACTAGGAGATAGAGACACAGAGCAGAGAAGGATTCTTGCTCTCTTCCAAGCTCCTCACCTCCGAGGACAGAAGGTATTGCAATGGAATAGCTTGGAACCGGTTTCATATCAAGGAGGAGAAAGATAAAACAAATAATCCCATGGGTGATGGGGAAATGTTTGAGGGGAATTTATTTCAGCCTTAATACCTGTGATTGGGGTAACGGAGCGCTGGGTTTCTCTCCTCACCACAATAATTTATTGAATTACTGCTCTTTCACTTCTCACAGGGCCTGAAGAACGGAGCCTCGCTTTAATGTGTGCAAGTCGGTAATTAACATTATTGGAGCAAATCAGCCCATTGCACACTTGAGATGTGCCTGGATTTATTCTGCCTTGCCGATGTGAGAAAAGCGGTGGCTTCCGTGCAGAATCCGCTTCCTCCCAAGCTGCCAGGGCTGCTCTGCTCGGAGTTTTGGCACCTGTAACACAAACCCCACCTTCAGAGCATCACCAGCTCCTTTCAGCCAGGCAGGAGAAATTCAGAAAGGATGGGATAAATGTGTGGTCAGTGACCAGCAGCACTGGGCAGGTCATCGTGAGTGGACAAGAAACCCGGATGTCCAAATCCTGACTCCCACTTGATTCCCACTGCCCCATGAGCTGGGGAATGAATCCTTCACCTGGTTTGGAAAGGAGTCGTCCACACCTGGACATTTCTCCTCGTGTATTTTAAATTTCCAGCATGGCACAGAGCTGTTCATCCTTCCTGCTGTTCATCAGAAGCAATAATTGAACTTATGGACAGTGGAATTACAGGGAACAACCAGTGCTAGGTGCATATTAAGGTGCTTCATATGTGCAAGCTCATTGACTAAACCTTAGCCCTACTCTGTGTCTCATTTTGCCCATCCAAATCTGAAAAAATTGGTCTAAATATATTTCTTGAGTCTATTAAGCTTCTTCTTTCCATGCCCTCCCTGACATTACTACATTACAGGAATTTGCCTTAGAAAAGGCAACAAAAAATGTATTTTTGAAATAAACACTCCCTAATTTGGCGCTGCTTTTGATTGGCATTTCAGATTTTTTTTCTCTTTTTTTCCTTTTTTTTTTTTTTTCTTTTTACAACCAGGATATTAGTAGCTCCTTTACAAGCTGCAAAAATAAACAAGAAAAAGTAAATGCAAGGCTTTGTTTAGGAAACTTTTCCTTTTTTTTGCTTTAGGTTTCCAAAGGGCCGTCTGGGGTGAATCAAGGCTGATCCTGGTGCAAAACTCTTCTCCAAGAGATAGCCCAGCTCCTGGAACAACTGGTTCGTGTTAGCTGGAGAGAGACACTGAATGTAAACCATGTGCTTCTGGCTCTTGTGGTTTCGAGCTGAACCACAAACACTCAGGCAAGCTGTCAGTCTCGAGTCCCAGTTCCAACCAACCTTGCAGAACACGGGGGGGCCGTGCCCACCAATCGTGTTTTTAACCCTTCCTTGATTGGAGGGGGGGTTGATGGTTGATGCTCGCCGTTCCTCAGCAGGGAGAAGCAAACTGATGGCTTGGGAAAGGATAAAGGCGAATATTCGATGCAATTTGATGTATGGAAATAGAGATGGGGAGGAACCTGCACGACAGGGCTTGGAGGGAGCGCAAGGAACCATCCAGACCCGAAGCTTTCCAAGGGCCAAGGTCACACCAAGCCCAGCCCTCCCGGCAGGTGCCTCCCCTCTCACAGGAGCCCCTGCAGGGCAGCCCAAACAGCTTCTTCCCGAGCAGCTGATTCAGAAAATGCTCCATTTTCCCCACTGAGCAGCTGGGAAAGTGCTGCTGCAGCAGAAAGTCACCTGTGAGAGCGAGCCCGGGACATTCCCAGAGCAGGAATGTTCTGCTGCCACCTGAGCTGAGGGAACAAAGGGAACAACCACTGAGGGCTTGGGCTGCACTCAGTGCCCCCGAGCTGAGCCCTGAGGGGTGGGGGCTGATCTAAATGTCCTCTTTGCTCCCGGTTTTGTTGGTTTGGATCCCGCAAAAATGAGCTCAGAGGAGCCACAACCTTAATCCTTCTGTTCACACTGCTTTGTCAAAATAGCTGGAGCACCGGGTGACACCGTCTGCACATCCCCAGCCCCAGAGACAGCCAGGCCACGAAATCCAAGAGAAACATCTCAGGGAAGATGCCTGTGTGTTTTGGAGGACATGAGGTGAGCTATTTGCAGGTTTTTTCCAGCATGGAGGTGACCTACGTGCAAGGCAAGAACTGCTTGTCCAGGAACTGAGGCTGCTGGAGAAAACACACGGGGATAAAGCTGCATTTTAATTCCAGGAACCACGCTGGGTAAAAACCCTGCTGCAGAGAGCTCGGACACACCTGGGTGCAAGCCCAAAATGGAAATGTGCAAGGGTTGAATATTTTGTGAGGACATGTTCTATAACAGCATTGTTTGGGGGGCTGAAAACCGCTCTGGCTCTACGGCCCTGGTAAATGAATATCTCCCACCCCTGAAACACCATAGGAATGTTTGTCTCCTAAATGCTGTATCATATTTGGGACTGCTGGAGGACTGAGGGCTGCAGGAGGGAAAAAGGGTTGGAAGCAGTGACTTTGGATCTCATTTTAGCAGCTCATGTTAAAATGAGTCTCTTTCCTCCTTCCTCTTTCCTTCCCTTCCTACCCCTGGTTGGGATCTTCTCAGGGACCCTACAAAAGTTGGGATGAATCAGTTCATCCATAAAATCTTTCCATTTAGAATGAAAACACAATTTTTTGTCTGGAAAACCCCCCAATGCAAGTTCTATCCAGTGGAACACGCCTGATTTCAGCAGCTGAGGATTTACCCAAGTGCTGAACAGAAGAAATAATGTCCGTGTAAACGGAGAGTTTTAAGTATCAAAAAGGGCTGGGGGAAGATATGAGAATGGCTCCCACGCTGTGAGAAACTCAAGGATTTAGGGTGAGGGTGAGCAGGTTTGGGTGCATTGGGCAGATAGGGATGTTTGGAAGAAACTAAAATCACTCAAATAACTAAAATCAGTAAAATTACTAAAATTACTCAAATCACTCAAATCACTCAAATCACTCAAATCACTAAAATCACTCAAATCACTAAAATCATTTAAATCACTCAAATCGCTGCTTTGCCAACCAAGCTGCTGAGTGGACAAAGCTGCCCCTGGTGGAGAGGTTACTCCCATTCCCACGTTTTCACTGGGAGACACCATTAAAGACAATCTTAAGGAATTACTCCTTATTCTCCTGATTTCTTCCAGCACAGCTCCCACAGTCACAGGGCAGGGTGTGCCTGACCCCCCTCAGCACCCCCTGAGGAAATCCTGGGGGTCCCACGCCCTCCTTTTAGGGATGTCAGTGGGAAGAGTGGCTTGGGGGGATACAGCAGGACCTAATTCCAGTAGCTCTGCTACCAGCTCATGGATTTTCACCCAAAAAATGAAACAGATCTTTGCTGTATCTTAGCACCACTCAGCAGGGAGGGAAATGGGAACTGGTTTTGTGTGGGACACCAGGAGCGCGGTGCTCACCCTCTCCCAGCATCCCACACATTTCCTTGAGGGATCCCTGGGGATGTCCCACTACTGACGGGTTCTGGGGGATGCCTGGCCAGGCTTTCCACCCCTTTGGCTCAGCTCTTGTTCTTCCCCACATTTCCACGGCCTCCCCTTCCAGTTTGGAGAGCTCTGGTGAATCCAAACCCAGCTTTGTGCAACCCAATCCAGCCCTGGATGAACGCTTCTGCCTCGCACTGACACAGCTCCAAACGAGGGCCACAGCTCCTTAAAATCCAGCCCTTTCCAGCTTTGCATGAAGGTTACATGATCCCCTACTTAATATGCACATGAACTGGGATGCCACAAACTTCCCTGGGGTTTCCTGAGGGCTGAAGTAAAACTTAATTATACCAATTGGTTAGACAGACTGTTAAAACTTTTGTTTCACATTCACTTTTTATTCCCTCTCCTCCATCTTTTCCCATTTGCCAAAACCTCCTGAAGAGAAAATAGAGATTATTTTACTTTTTACCTTAAAGGGCTCCTTGTGTGTGTTGGCCTTATTAAATAACTGCCAGAATATCTAATATTCCATGGACAGCGCTGATGAAAATGAAGCATAACATTGGTCAAACGAGCAAGTTTCATGTAGAGCATTGTCCCTAATTTGGTCTCCAGCCAATGAAAATTCTCTTTCCATGCATCTGTTGGCTCTGGATGAGTCTTTGCATTTAAAATGGTCTTAGGAAAGAAAGGATTTCTCTCTTTCTTTTGGTCACTCTCACTTTGAGCATAATCACAACCCTTTCATTTACGCCTCACTGAGGTTTTGTCAGCCACACTTCAGTTGTCTCTGACTCTTCCTTCTCTCCTCACTGCTGGTTTTCTCTCCCAGCCACGCTCGGAGGAGCTGGCACAGGTTGGGTGCAGCAGAGCAAAGCTCAGACATTATCCTTGATCCCGACCGCCTCCAACCCTCATCAGCTCCAAAATGCAGGGAAACGCGGGAATTACATCTCCAACAAGGCTGGGGAGTCTAAGGAGGAAATGTGGAGCTTCAGTGTCTCCAGAGCAGCCATCCAAGAACCCCGTGTGCATCTGGCCCGAGCACACTCTGCTCGCTGATGCATCATTAAGTTCTCCTGCCATGATTTAAAGGGGAAAAGGCCTTTTGCTGGATTTCCACAGCAGGTTAATTTTCCCTTTTCTGGCAGATCTGCGAGGCCCTTAATGGTGGCTGGAAGGAAACGGTGCTTGCTTTCTACACAGCCCTTTCTGTGCTTCCACCCCTCGTGTGAGGACCACCAGATTCTTATGTTTTACCCTAAGAAATTAAACACCAGCCATTAATAAGTTACCTACTGACGGCAGCTCAATCCCTTTCCTGTAGGTCTGCCAGTCGTTAACCGGGAGGTTCCATTCCCTGACTTCAGACAGGGATTTCTTCCTGCACGGTAAAACATCGCCTACCTGAGGCACCAGGATCCTGTTCAGCATCTCGGTCCAGAAACAGCAAACAGAATCTAGCTGTGGCAAGCAGGGGGAAAACTGGAATGCCAAGGGCAGGATGGGAATCCAAACCACGATCTGCTGGAAATAAGGCCGGTTCCTGGAGAAGCCAAGAATTTCCAGCCTGTTTGTTCGAAAAGATTTCACTTGTCTGTGCACACGGACGGGCCGGGGTTCTGAGAGCTCTGGGCAGCCTCCCTGCACACCACGTTACACTGCGTGTGTTAAACTTCACGTGTTAAATGTCACGCGTTAAACTTCATGTGTTAAACTTCACGTGTTAAATGTCTGTTAAACTTCACGTGTGAAACTTCACGTGTTAAATGTCTGTTAAACTTCACGTGTTAAACTTCACATGTTAAATGTCATGTGTTAAATGTCTTGTGTTAAACTTCATGTGTTAAATGTCATGTGTTAAACTTCACATGTTAAACTTCATGTGTTAAACTTCACGTGTTAAATGTCTTGTGTTAAACTTCACGTTAAATGTCATGTGTTAAACTTCACATGTTAAACTTCATGTGTTAAGCTTCACATGTTAAATCTTGCATGTTTAACTCTATGTTTTAAATTTCACATGTTAAACTTCGCGTGTTAAGCTTCACGTGTGAAACTTCACGTAGATCAAGAGTTAAAACAGATTTCTTTCCTCCATGTCCACTGCTGTCTGAACATAAATCTGGATTGCTTTCAGACCTCCAGAAGCAATTCCTGGTGCTCAGGTTATAATTCTCTTCAGAGATGAGGATACCAAAAAGCCTGGAGAAGCTTTTGGATGATGATAAAGTTACACAAGAGGAAAAGACATCTCCAAGCCTTTTTCAACAGCTCTCTGCCTTCAAAAATGTTTGAATTTAAATCGTCTTTGCCTCAGCCTGCAGCCACAACCTTTGTGTGTCAGACAAGGGAACCATCCCTCCTTTTTTCCATGTCTTTCCCTCTTCAGTTCCTAAATGACTCCTCAGCCGCTCGCACAGTTCATATCACACTGCAGTGGAGAGGAGATTTAAAAGATTTAAACCAGGAATCGTTCTGCAGAGCGGGGTGGAATGAATTACCCATTCAGAGGAAAATGACCCATTAAAAGAAAATTGGACACACAAGTGGGAATAATCCATCCGTACGGATTTGTCAGCATCGCAGATTAATTCATTGGCACTCTGAGTGGGGCCGGAGAATCGCATTTAAATTAGCAAACCAGAGTGATGGTGGGGGTTCAATAACGTCAGGATTGAGGGTTTCAATCAAACATTTGGGGCTGGATTAATCCAGAATATCCTTTCAGATACACAGCTCAATTTGGTATTTGTTTAAAAAAGTTTCAGTTTGTCAAAACAGTAGCAATTATAGCAATATTTATTTAATAATTCATGGAATGGAAAAATTATTCCTGAAAAATAAATGCTACAGCATTTCTAGCAGAGTTAAAGAGGATATTTTAGGCTAAAACAAATGAACAAAGATGGCAAAATGGGGTTTAATAAATTTTGATCTTGCATGAAATTTATGCATTAAAATTTTTACTTAGAGAACCAAAGTGTTTCAGAAAGATTGGAAATAGGAGCGTGCCACATTTTACTGGGCTCTGAGTGCTTTCCCCTGGAATAAATGAGGGTTTGTTTCATTCAGAAATAATGTATTTTGCTAGCCCTGATTGCTGAAAAGAAAGTCGCCTGTAGGACTGGTACGGAACCAAAAGTTCACCAAAATTTGGGGAGGCAGAGAAAAATGTTCAGAGGCAGGCCCATAAAAATGTCACTTTTCACGTCAAATGAAAGCCCAGCTCCTCCCTCGCTGTGCTAAAAGTGCTCAGCAATTCTGACAAGGAGATGGTGATGGGTGGTACCAAAATTCAAGGTATTGACTCCTCTGAGCCTTCAGGGGCAAAGAGAAATCAGAATCCCCTGAATTTCAACCTCATGGATGGTCCCTTTCCTATCAGATTTCCACCAAACCAGGCAGAACAAGAACAAAATAAAACTCTCTTTCCAGCTCTACTTAGAATGAATTATTTTCTTTCTCTGCACAGCCTCCTGTCTCTTGGCTACTGCTGTATTTTGATTATAAATTATTTTGGATTGACATCCTCTCTACATCCATACACAGATCTCTCTCTACACCTCTATTTCTCAGTGCCCTGCCAGCAGTCCTTCAGCTCGGATTAAGCTGGAAAATGCAACCTTATTCTACTAAAAATTAATAGAAATTGTTCTCAAACTGAACCAAATCTCCAGATTCATCACGGAGATGGCAAAAATAGAAAACAACAGAACAGAGCCACAGCTCTGCAGAGCAGCTTCCCCTGGGATGTGCGGCTGCCCCTGGGTCCCTGAAGTGTCCAGGGAAAAGCTGGACAGGGCTTGGGATAGGGGAAGGTGTCC
>VZTX01026380.1:0-29508 GCA_013400915.1 Pardalotus punctatus | reverse complement strand
GGGGGGGTCAGGCTCTGCTCCCAGGGAACAGGGACAGGACAAGAAGAAAGGCCTCAAGTTGTGTCAGGGGAGGTTCACACTGAATATGAGGAAAAACTTCTTCCGAAAGGGTGGTCAGGCCCTGGCACAGCTGCCCAGGGCAGTGGTGGAGTCACCATCCCTGGAAGTGCTCAAAAAACATGTGGATGTGGCACCTGGGGACATGGTGTAGTGGTGAACACAGCAGTGCTGGGGAAATGGTTGGACTTTCTCCAAAAGTGTCCTCTAAGTGTCCACTGAGTCTCCTCAGTGACTCTGTGATTCCATGATTCTCTGAGCCCCAGGGAAGTTCATGCAGCCCAGCTGCCAGGACTGTGGTGACATCTTTCAGGAATAACATTGTACCCTAGCAAGGGAACAGCAAAGACTGAGCCATCAGCCACTGGATGGAAGAATTCAGTGAGGAGAACAAGAGGGATTTGAGGAATAGTTTGTGGAAGGAATAAAGAGAGAGTCCAAAGCAGCCACAGGACACCAGCGATGCAGGCACATCCAGAGGACTTGTAGATGACATCTGTATTGGATGGACTTGTAGGAAGTGTTCCCAAGAGCAGAATGAGTGGGTATGTGTGTAATTACAACGTACCCGGGAAGAGCTGACACAGCTTTGGGAAAGGAAAATCTGGCTCACAGCCGCAGAGGAGCTCCTGAAGGGATGCAGGGAGCTGCCGAGGTTCCTGTGGGCTACTGGAATAAAAAAAGCTTCCAAATAAATTCCGCTGCCATGGGATAAGAGGAAAGAGCTTCACATACTTAAGTCCCGCTGAAAGGGACAGAGTACAGGGATTGGGATCCCTGGGCTATCCATAGCCATTTTTCTCTGTGGCAGGGATGCAGCTGAGGCATCTGCCACGTGATGTACTCACAGCTCATCAAGGAAAGGAAGTGATAGTGAAGAGTCAAATCCCACCAGCAATGCTAATTTAATCACCTTTAATGTCCTTGCCCTATTTCCCTAAGACCCGAGCTGACTGAGGATTTCTGAAGGAGCTGAGTGCTGGGGTGAGGCAGGGGGTGGAGAGTGACACTGATGAAGGCAAAACGAACACCACGCAGCCCTGGCTTGGCGTGAGCAGCGCTGGGCTCTGACTAAGCTCCTGCACTGAGCAAAGGGATGGCAGAGCTGTAATGGAGCATTTCAGGAAATAGCCCAATTGGGGAATATTGTTGTGGCCCCATGCAAATCCCACTGCCATAGCTCTCTGCTGCTCCTGGTTCAGAAAAGATCCAGGAAGTGCAGCAAGGGAGAGCAAAGGTCTAGTGATTTCGGGTGATGAAAAGGAAGATCAAGGGGCTGCTTCATCCTGGGCAAGACTGGTTGAGGGGTGACTGGTTGAGGGAAGGTCTAGAATGGTGAGTGGTGGGTGAAAGGTGGGAGGAAGCTGCTGCTTTTTGCCCTTTCCAAGACAAAAAACAGGAACGAGGGAGACCACGAGGTGGCAACACACTCCCGGAAAAGGATGTTCCTGCATCCCCACGCTCCTGACTGTCTGACACCCACACAACCTTGCAAATCCAGAGCGGAGCAGAAACCCTGCAAGATCTCAAGTGAGTGACTCAGGAGGACACAGGCAGTCCCAGACGTGTGTCAGAGCCCTCTAAGCACAGACACCGTGCTCTGGGCTTCTCCACCCAGTGCTCACCCTGTCCCCATCCCCGCCATCCCCTCACCCCAGTCTGGGCAGGGCACCCCAGGGTACCCCCACCTCTGCTCCTGGACTCTGGCTGAGAATTCCTCCATCATCAACCTACACAGAGCAGAGAAACTAAGTCACAGATGGGGATGGAGTCTCCAGTCCAAACCGGGGTGGGTACAGGAGATACCTTCACCTCTGGTGGTCCATTCAAGGTCACCCAACCACTGGGAACAGACCTCAGCCCCTCTCTCTGCCCTGTCAACTCCCCTCACTGCCACCACTCCCCAAATCCCACTGCCCCAGAGTACTTTCAGGGACAGGACTCCGCTGCAGCACCACACAAAACCCCCGAATCTGGGGGCTTCTCTCCGAGCTCCCCAGGACACGGAGCACCGCTGATTCCCTCCCACCCACATGGCCCTCACCAGAAGCAGAACTGCTTCCTCTCTGCCCAAGGAAGGACACTGGCTCTGGGGAAGGGGTTCGGGGGGTCCGGTGCCGGCGCCTCACCTGTGAGACACTTGAGAGCCCCTTAGGCTGGACATGGTCTCCTCCAGGTTCTGACGTAGGTCCAGCACATTCTGCACTGTCCTCTTCCTCTGGGACTCAGGGTCTGTGGAGAGACAAGGTGATGGCTTTAAAGGGATGGCTCCTGCCCGTGGCCATGACCAACAGCCCTGCTCTGCCCACCAGGAAGGGACAGGGCAAGGCTGGCACCAGGCTGGAGCTGCACCACCTTGAAATACCACTCCCAAGCAGGCAGCTGGGATGGTGATGCCTAGTCCAGAAAGGATGAGCTGGCAGAGACCAAGTGGGGTCACAGGACCCACACAGGTGACAGGAGCAGCAGTCCTGGAAGACCCAAACCTGCCTCCGCATCCTCCAGGCCCCAGGGATGCTCCAGCCTGGGAACACGGGTGCTGGAGCAGCATCACTTGGTGTGCAGCCAGCGGGACCGAGGGGATGTCAGGGAGTGGAGGACACTGAGCCCCACTCATGGAGGGCTGGCTGCTTCTGTGCAGGGCTGGAGCAGCCAGTGGGACTGAGCCCCCACAGGCACAGCCCAGAGCTGAGTACCCCTGAGCTCTGGCTGCCCTGCGACTTCTCCAGATGTACACACCCACAGCATGGGTGTGTACACACACACAGAGCCATGCCCCCCCAAAATGCACGTGTGCACATGAATGTACCCACACCACAGCTATTTGTGCACACGTGCAGATACATGCAGGCGCATCCACAAACATGTACATACACACCTGCACACACAAGCATGTGCACACCCCCCAGGGACACCTGCATGGATGTGTGAGAACACACACACCTGCACAGAGGAGGGCTGCCACTCCTGGCATAGCTGAAGCAGTGCTGTGGGCTTGGAGCCATAGCTCCAGCCCCGTGTCCCCATCCCGCCTGCATGCACCCCGGGCACTAACAGCCGTGCACTGCAGCTTTGATCCCCGATTTCAGGCCTTTCAGCTGCAGCCTGCCACGGATCTGCAGTGACAACAGGCACCAGGGACACGGGATGTGGCTCCTCCTAATGTAACGTGGCAACCAGCACTTCAGGGTTTGCAATGGCACCAGCACCATGTGAACTGCAGGGACATAGGGATGGGGGACACTGCCGACACAGATGCTGGCTCAAGGACACGGGGACAAGGGACACCGTCAGCACACACTCCAGCTGCAGGTACGCGGGGACAGGGGACACAGCTGGCACACACCCCGGCTGGAGGGATGTGGGGACAGGGGACACCACCAGCACACACCCCAGCAGCTCCCCACAATGGCACAGCCACCCGCCAGCGCTCAAGCAGGGCTCGTGCCCCTTGTCCCCATTGTACTCTGGCCATGCTGCAGGCAGTGCCCATGGATGATGCTGCCCCATCCCCAGGATTCCCTCATCCACGCGCCTGGGCAGGAGCACCTCAGATCAGTGAAGCGGCTCTGATTTACGCATGAGCCTGGAAGGGGGTGACAAGCAAGAACAGCCCCGATGAGACAGGTTCAATCAAGCAGGTTAAAGTCAGTTGTAGATGAGGTAAAAGGGCTGGTGAGCCCACAGGGCACCCAATGTGGCCAGCCACATCAGAACATAAGGACACTCATCCCTGTATGTGTTCAATCACCCTGGTCCAGCTCCCAGAACCTGGCTCAGCAGGACACTAATCATTATTAGCTCATTATTAAATCTCCACTGTGGCCCGTGCATGTTGGAGGAGTTAAACAAAGGCACAGAGGCTCCAAGTGGTCTCCAGAGCCACAGGATAGGGATGCACAGGCAGTACAGGAGAGGGATGAAGCCGGGGTGCAGTGGAGGCTCAAGGGGCCCTCAGTGCTGGAGGGTGGCCCTGCTCTGCCGCCAGGGACAAGGGGACACTGTGCCCAGCTGATGGGACAGGCAGAAAGGGTTGTGTTGGCAACTCAAAGCTGCCAGGTTCTGCCCTCAGGTTGGCTGCAAAGATGGGTTTTCAGGCTTGAAATTGCAGCACAGGAACCTGTGGCCAAGTCCCCTGCTGTCACACCGCAGTGCGTGTCCGACACACACGCACAGTGGGAGATTTGGGTTCTCTGAACCTCAGGGAAGAGCAATACAACACCCAGCAGTGCCCCCAGGTGGGTCTCCACATAGAGGAGGACTCGGCACCCTCAGTTCCTTCACCCTGGCCGCATTCAGTGGGAGCTGTCACCCAGACCCAGCTCCCACAGCCAGAGAAGTGAGCACGCACACCCCAGCAGTGCCACGTCCCTGCGTGCTGGGGCAGGACAGAGCAGAATGGGATGAAGAGCCACTGTTGTCCCCTGGCGCCGGCAGCGGCTCCCACCCCCTGCCAGCTCGGCAGCGTGTTCCTCCCGGGCATGGCTCCCTCCCAAAACCCCGTCTGCCTCCCCCTCGGCCACCCGCAGCCATTCCCCTGGGCACAGAGCCAGCGCCGGGGCCTGGCACTGCCTCCTCCCCGGGCGCCACTGCCAGCGGGGCTGCTACAGCCATCCCCATCCAAGAGCAGTGGGGCGAGCCCGCACTGTGTCCCTGGCTGCCCCGACTGAGGGGCCGGCACAGGGGTGCCACCTCCCCTGCACTGCTCTGCTGCTGAGGCACCAGTGATGATAAGCAGCACCCCAGGGCTCAGGGACAGGCGTTTCAGGGTTGCCCTAACACACATCCCCAGCTTTATCCATTGCACCATCGGCCATCCGTGCCTCGATGACATCACCCCAGTTTTTGGGTGACAGTCCAGGTCACTCTGGACTCCAGGAAAAGCAGCAGCTCTCACCCAGGAAAGCCAAACGGGGACTGGAGGAGCTGCTCACCCACCTCTGGCACACATCCTGCTGCCAGCACTGAAGTGCCGCTATCTGTCCCTAGGGTGCTGCCCAGGTGGTGACACCAGGACTCCCGCAGTCTGTTCTCCAGGGGCAGCAAGGGGCCAGGGGTTGGCTCAGAGCTCACGGAGTCACCACATGCCAGAGCTGAGTCGAAACCGGAGCCACTGGGAGAGGCTGAAGTGTGGGAACGGCAGGAGAGTGCTGGATTCCTCCCCACATCGATTTAGCAAGCTTGTGCAGCCAGATGTTTCCAGCTGCTGGAGCACGGAGCAGCAGAGAAGGCTCAGCCCATGCCGTGGCAGGGTCAGTCGGACACCCGGCCTAGGCCAGGCTCATTTTCCCGGCAGCTACAGCTGGGAAATGTCCCACAGCATTCCCCACTCCACCGAAGCTGCAAGCTCAGGGACTGATGTCTCCCTGCCCCAGCTTCCACACCGGCCTGCAGCTCCTCAGCAGCTCCCACTGCTCTTGGAGACTCTGTCCATCCTGCTGTTCCAGAGGGAAGAGGGTGCGGGCTCTGGCCCTTTGCCCCCCATTCTGACCACACACACAGCAGCCCTGAGATGCAGTCACTGTCCCCAGGCCCTGCACTGGGAAGTCACCAGGCCCCATTGCCCAAATCACCTGCCCTGTGCCAGAGTGGGTCTGACTTGCCCATACCCTCTGCTGTGCTTGGGCAGCTCTCATTCAACTGAGAGTTCTCACTCAACACTCCTTTCTCAACTGAGCCCTCTCAGCGCTCTCTTCAACATCAGCAAAAATGATACAGCTCCACTTGGCACATGAGGAAACTGAGGCAGGAAGTCTCAGCCCACCCCCAACCACCCTGTCACCTGCAGCACTCCCTGGCATGGCCTCCAGCACTGACCACCATGATACACACACACAGCAACCTGGCACTGTGGGTACCTGGCCCCAACCCATGCAGTGTCCATCACCCCCATCTCCTGCCTGGCCAAGGTGGAGCAGCAGCAGGCACCATCAGCAGGAGAAGGAGCATCTGCAAAGCGGGATGCAGGGCCAGAGGCAGTCAAGGACGAAGAGGAGGAGGAAGGGGAAAGCTGTGCTGGAATGGCTGGCTCAGAGCACAGCACTATTTGCTGCAAGTGTGACTGTGAGGGGCAGAACCATGGCTGGATGAGGCTGAGGAGCTCCAGGCTGTGCTCATGCCCAGCTCTCTCTGCCACCTCCCAGAGCAAGCGGCAGCAGCTCCTCTGTCCGCGCGTCTGAGCGCAGCCATGGCCCCGCAGCTGGGTGCTGCCGACGTGGCCAAGTACGTCAAGGAATGAGGAAATAATCAACTCCAAATGGCTCTGACAGCACATTTCAAAGAAGCATGTGGCCACCAGCTCCCACTGGGGCCAGGCAGGGCTACATCCGTGGGACACGTGTGCCCCATGTGCCTTGGCACAGAAACTTGCACGTGTGTGCGTATGTGTTTGCATCATTCATGTGGGGGCCACACGGCAGCAAAAGCCTGCAGAAAGGTACATGTGTGCATGTGTGCCACCTATGCCTGTGACCTTGCACATGTGCCCATGTGTCCGTATGCAGGCAGGAGGACAGCAGGACATGACAACAACAGTGGCACAACGGTGCCAGGCTTGCATGGATGCACTGTCTACACCTGTCTTCATACACTGAGCATGAGCATGGCACTCACATGTGTGTTTTCTTGCCCCCCATGACCCAACTGGTCCCATTTCAGAGGATCCAACTGGGAAAGGACTCCTGTTGACCCAGTAAAATTTCAACAGCAAGCAGGAATTCACCGGGAAAGTGTTCCTGAGTCATTCCAGTGGGCCCCTATTACACAGTAGCTGTAACGAATTTCCCCAGGCTGGAAAACATTTTTAACTGGTTGCTCAATTCCTTCCAGTGCATTGAAAAATCCACTAATAAACTCTGCAATAAAACGCATTCTCGTGGGGCTATGAGCCTCCTCCGGCCCCACCGCACTCCACAGCTCCACGAACCCTTGAGCAGACTTGCACTGTTCCCTAAATCTGCCCCAGCCCCTGCTCCCAGTCCTGTTTATGAATGAATCAGCACAGGCAATGTTTCATTGGTGTTTTTGTTGAAAACCCTCCACTCTGGCACTCGGAGACCACCGGAGGGGAGACCCAACAGCCCGAGCCTGGTGTGAACCTCACTGAGCCCCACAGGTTCCACGCTCACATCCCACAGCCTGCGACTCTGTCACTGCCATCTTGGTGTGCCAACAGCAGAGTCTTCCCAAAGGGAGTAAATGGCTTTATCTTGCATTTACTACACCCAGCTCTGATTCCGACTCCCAGATGGCTGTGCAGGGGGATGGTCGCAACCTGCACTCCTTCTCTTTGGGGTTTAACCCACAACAGCTCCCAAACAGGCAGAATAAGCAGTGGAGATGGCTAACAGGGCTCTGTGGGGTGACTGCCAGGTTTGCAGCACCAGCCTTTTTTTCCAGCTCAGCCCCATCCCTGCAATCCCTGTGTGTTCCCACCAAGGATGTACCAGTAGCCCCACACCACCCCTCTCTCCCAGGTGATGTCCCAGAGCACCCAGGCTGAGCAGAGCATGTCTTCCACACTTGCTCAGTGCCCTGGGAAATCATTGCGCTCTTTCCTGCAAACCTGTTGCCCCACCCAGAGGGCAGCAGGTTCATTAGCACTCCTGGTTTAATTGCATTCATTGGGGTGAGCAGAAGGCTGGCTGCCAGCCCTGCATCCTCTGCAGCAATGTCAGGTGAGGGTCCTGCTCCCTGAGTGGCAGGGATAGGGCCACACAGCACTCTGATAATGGGGTACCAGGGTACCTGGATGGCTGACTGGTGCAGAAAAGCCGGGCCACCATTCCCTGGATGATGGCAGCAGTGCCACAGCTTGTGGAGCCAGAGGTGCTATTCTCCACGGACATGGAAGCACAGCCTCCTGCCAAGCAGGGATGGGGATGGCAGGGCAAGCTGCAGATACCTGAGGTCCCCAACCATGACTCCACCAAGGCAGGCTGGCCTCTGCACGTGCTGCTGCCCCGCACGTAGCCCTGCAAGGCTGCGGGAGGAGGCTGGACACAGCCCAGCACATCCTGCACTCACCCTTGGCTGAGGGAAGAGAGGTCAGCAGCAAGTCTTGGAGGAGACAATGGGGTTACAACAGGCAGCACTGTAGGGACAGCATGTGTCCTGCACAGCCCAAGCCCCAAGGAGCACCAGCCCCTGTGGAGACACAGCCAGAGGTGGAGACATGACAGGACCCCACTTTAGCATGGCCACCCCAAGTCTCCCACCTTGGTGGATCCTTCTTCAAAACATCAAGGCTCTGCAGGTGGCTCTAAGGGTGGCTGCAGAGGGGGAGGAAGTCAATTCCCTGCCTGCACTCACTGCCCCACCCTTGTACCCCCACCACTATAGTCATCATCACTGCCACCACCACGCCACCCCCATCACCAGCAAAACCCCATCACTACCAAAACCCCATCACCACCAACATCCCCATCAACGCCAACCTCCCCACCACTGCATTCATCATCACTGCCAACATCCTCATCACCACACCATCTCCATCTCACCATACCATCCCCATGACCGCCACCATCCCCACCACTGCCACCAGCGCAGGCTGGGGCAGCCCCACACTGTGGGAGGGGGCCACCATCTCCCCACTGGCAGGTGAGAGCAGACAATAAGCAGCCGTGCAGCAGTGACAGGCTGGGACTGGAGCCGAATCAGCACTTCAGGGGCGATCGTGGCTGCTAAGCCTTGCGAATCACTGCTCGTAACAAGGGCAGGGCTGAGAGACCTGGAGCCTGGACCCCGTCTGGCTCCAGTGAGCCAAACTTTTAAAAGGGATTCAGACTTTCTCAGGCTAGAGCAGCCATAAATCTACTTAATTGGGTCTCTCCCATACACAAGTTTCCAAGTGAACCCGCTGGAGAGATCCAGGCTGGGCCTTCAGCCCATTTGTGGGTTATTCTTTCAATGGATGCTGCACTTGGCCCCAAACCACCCCACCTGCACATCCAAACCACAGTTCCTTTTCCAGCTCCAGAGCCTCTAGCTGCTCCATGTCCGTGCATCCCACCTCTGTGCTGCCCTGTGCCGATGAGCCGGGAGACCCCAACATCCTCTGTGTTGGGGAGCCCAAATATCCTCCGACCCTGCTCCTGCACAAGGCACCGCACATCCCAGCACCACAGCTGCCTCCAAAGCTGCTCCTGAAAGCATCAGAGGAGCTGGGAGCATCCCAACAGCCCAGTCCCCAGCACCATGGGTCTCCAAAACAATCCAGGGAAACACCTGTGCCACTTGGGAAGGAGAGGGATGGTAGGTGAACAGGCCAAATCCATGCTCCAAGGGGTGCCCCGAGCCCCTGGACACCGGCACACACAGCGGCAGTCACACACAGTGACACTAACTCCCTGCTGACAGCCCCAAGGCCTCGGGCACATGGAGATGGTGTCACCAGTGGTCACTGCACCTGGGGTCTGTGCTAAGCTGACAGAGCAGGGTCAGACTGGTCACGTAGCACTCCATGCCTCAGTTTGCCCCAGGGCCTGCCATCCTCCCCAGGGTTCTGCATTATCAAGGTGTGCCAGTGCCATGCTGGCTCCCAACACAGCACAGCTGTGTCCAGCCCGGTTCCAGCACCACAAGTGCCCCGCACACAACACCCTTCCCACAGCCACCAGCCAACAGTCGGGGCGATGGTGCAGACCCTGCACAAATAAAAGCCAGAAAGTGGGGAAAAAATGGAAAAAAGTCCTAATTCCCCAGGGTGAGGCAGATCAGTGCAGCCAGGCCCAGCACAGAGGCCCTGGAGCAGCCGGCAGCAGTGGGTTTACACTCCCCACGCATCACCAGACGCAGGTTGGACATTGTGGAAATTCAAAATTCCAGATGGCTCTTTTTGGGTGGTTTTTTTTTTTTTGCCTTGCCTCATTTCCAAGGCAACAAGACTCCCTGTCATCTGCCAGTTGCCATAGAGATTTCACCTGATTCTGCTTCAGCGGAAGAGAAAGCTGGGCTTCTCACTGCTGCTGAGGAGCCATGAGCCGCAACCGCCTTCAAACTTACTGTGAAGAGCGGAGATAAATGGGGCTTTATATGAGGAAGGCAATGGGCTGATTCAGAGGATCAAAGGAAGGAACTGCGGGTTTCTATAGCACAAATCAGCCCTTCACTTAACTGCTTTGGTGCCCTCCAGATGCGCCCTGCATCTGGGGACGTCACAAGCTCTCCCTCCAAGCTTTGCCTGGTGGAGAAGGGGGGGACATGGGTGCATGGGGAATCCCGCACCCACTGCTGACAGCATATCAAGGACCACTCTGGGTTTCCTGCAGGGAAGGAAGGGCACAAGGCCTGTGCAGGTCACAGCCATGTCCTTCCCTTGTAACGACCCTCCCTCACTGTGTACAGCCCTTCTTCAACAGCCCCGTGACCCAGACTAGGGAGGAGGAGATGCCCATGGGCTGTGCTCAGCGTGCCTTGGCTGTCACGGACATGGGGGGTCAAGCACCACAGGCCCCCAGGGGAGCCACATGCAGCCAGCCACAGCGTGTGTTCCACATCGGCACCAATGCCATCCCAACAGCCCCATCATTGCTGGGAGTCATCCATGGATGGAGATGGTGTGGATGTGTCCACACTCCAAGCCGAGGTGCAGCACGTGATTCAGTCATTCCTCCCAGACCCACCCTCACCGCAGACCCCTGTGACAGTAGCCCTTGGACGCTCAGTCAGATGCCCCAAATCAGCAGGTCTGATGTCCCCCTGCTTGGGGCTCTCTGTCATTGACAATATTGAATCCTTTGGGCATGGGACAAGGTCCCAGGCACTGGCAAGGTGCTCATGAGTGGCAGTCACCCCTGAGTACAAGAGGCCAAGGTCCCCACACCCATCTCTCCCCCCACCCACCCCCGCTAGGTGCCCAGGCCTGGCTGAAAGGGCATTTATCAGACCCCAGAGCCTGTCCTCTCCCCAGCCCACATCCCTGCACTGGGGCCAGCGGAGAAGGGCCCGGCCGGGCAGCTCTTGGCTTGAGTTGGCTCCATTTTGCAGGAGAACAGTCATTAGCAGAGCCAAACTCCCCATTCCCAGCCAGAATATGGCCATGCTTGGGGAAGCTTTATATTCACAGAGACAAACAACTCACATTTGCTTTTTAACTGTTGGAATTGCACCCACTGGGACAGAGCAAACAGGGAGCCTTTTGTCCCCCTCGCCTTGTGACTGCGAGCTTTGTGCAGAGCAATGCGTTGCAAACACAATTCTCCCCGGCCTCAGCTGGGCTCTGGTAGACACTTGGTCTGTCTGTCCATCACCAGATCAGCCAAAGAGTCCTGATGTGTCTCCAGCAGGAATGTAAAATGTCCTCCCTGGCTTCCCTGGCAGCCTGTGGAGCTGCTTCACACTGAGAGATCAGAGCCGCCCAAACAGACCCAAAACGCGCCTGGCAATAGGGGCTCTTCACCTCCCAACTACCAGAGTGGGCAACCAGAGTGGCAGGAGGCTACAGGCAGCAGAGCCGCGCCCTGGGGTTACAGCTCGCCTGGATGCAAGGAAGAGAAGCTCTGAGCATGGAAAACCCCAGCATGGCACAGGGACAAAGAGCAGCTCATCATGAGCCTCCAGAGAAGGTGCCCCAGTCACTCCCCAGACACGGTGTCTCTGGAAGCCTCCAGCCTGCTGCCGAGCCCCTGAATATCGGAGCTGGCATTCACTAAGCTGTGGGCACCAGCAGTCCTCCGAGCTGTCACTCTGGAGAGAGACAAGGGACAGCTCCCCCAGAGCAGGATATGTCCTCGAGGCACCAGCCCAGCAGCACCACCCAGAGATGAGCATCCTTCACTCCGGAAGAGCGAGACCCCGGAACAGCTGCTCCCCTCCAAATATTCATCTTCTGGAAGGGGCTCAGCACTGCAAGCTCACCTTGGGCTCTCTGCAAAGCCCGGGGGATGCGCACCACGAGAGTCCAGCTGACAGCAGGGCCAGACCCCGGGGTAGGTCATCAGCCCTTGCACAAGAGGGTCCCTCAAGAGCCCATCGAGAGAAGAGACTGGGCAGGAGGCAGAGCACCTCGGGGGGCAAAACCAGCTTACAGAGTTCCAGGCTCGTTAGTGGATCTATTGTTGCCACCTCCTGAGGGAGGAGGGAGATAACCCAGGCTATTTTTGCATCCATCTGGGGAATCATTTTCCTCCAACGTGTACTGCCACGATGCTAATTTTTAAGGCTGATGATTAATTGATGTCAGGCTCATTAGGGGCCAACGGATCCCTCTTCCCCAGGAGCGCCAAGGACGGGGAGGGGGGGGTTGGGGTGGGGGGAACCTGTTTTGACAGATGTCGTTGGAGCTGCGTGTGAGTGACGTCCTAACAACGGAGGAGAATAGGAGCCATTACCATGGAAAGCCCTGGAAATGGGAAGGGAAGTGCCTGCACTCGACCCTGACGCCCCTCCTCGTACAGCCCCTAATCAGCCCTTCACGCTCTGCCCGGTGGTTACCAGGGCTTTGCTCCGGAGATAAACGGTCTTTGTGCACGCCCAGGGGGAACTGAATCTCCTGCCTGCAGCGAGGAGGGCTCGGCCTTTCTTCTCCCCCTCCCCAGCCTTGCAGGAGGGCCAGGTGCCAAATTCACTCTGGCACCAGGCGCAGCAGCCTGCGGGGAGCCGGAAACAAGTCCGCTGCACATATGATCACCAGGATCCTACAAGGCTCAGGCTCCCCCTGCACCTGCAGTCTGCTGGCAGCGAGGTGGGCAAGCACTGCTGGGGTGCCTGGGGGTGCTGGTCCTACCAGGCACTGGGGCAAGGTTCACCCCCCGAAAATAGTTGCAGCATCTGCAACAGGAGCCAAGGCAGGGCTGAAGACCAACACACACATCACAGATTTTGGGGTTCCCTTTGGTCTGCACCACCAGCTGCCCAGACGATGTCCACTCCAAAGCAAACCCCCCACACCCTCTCAAAGGTGAAGCTGTGCATAGTGAGTGGCAGGTTTGCTTGAAGAGGGTGCCATGGCTCTGACAGCAACACAATGACCTCCTGTATTCCCCAGGTCTCCCATGCCCTCTCCCAGGTCTCCTATGCTCCCCCTCCAGAAGCAGGATGAGGCATCCTGGTAACTCAGCAGAGAGCATGAGTGACCCTGATCAGTGCAGGTGATCTCCCCTGCCTGCTGTGCCAGCTCCCCAGGGCCACCCCCACTGCAGACAGGGGTACAGAGCATCATGCCCTGCCACAGCCCGCAGCTCGCTCCCCTCCCCACCAACACTGCCATTACTTCTGCCACCATCGTTACCTGCTCCTCCAAACTAGCCTGGGAAAGGTGTCTAACCCACTGGGGCCAGGAGCAGCACCAGCCCCATGTCTCTCCCCATCCTGGGGCTCCACACCCAGCACCCAGGACTCCATCC
Source organism: Pardalotus punctatus (assembly GCA_013400915.1). Taxonomy (NCBI): domain Eukaryota; kingdom Metazoa; phylum Chordata; class Aves; order Passeriformes; family Pardalotidae; genus Pardalotus; species Pardalotus punctatus. The sequence continues at coordinate 16,108 of VZTX01026380.1, read as the reverse complement.
TGCCGCCCCACAGCACTGCCTCGCATCCCTGTGCTGGGGACATGCTGGGTGTGCGCCGGGGAGCTCAGCAGCACCAGTCTCCCCCATCCATCCTCAGCCAAATTTGACACCAGCTCCAAAGGCCGCCCTGCTGATCTGCCGGCAGTGTTATTACAAACTTGTGTTAATTGCTGCCTCGAGCACCCTTCACAAGGAGAGGGATGCAGATAAACTGTCTATTCTTAGCACTGATGGTTCCGCACTCCTGCTGCCGGCCCACACCATCCTCCAACTGCTTCCAGACCGGCTCCCCCTCTCACAGTGCACTCAGAGAGTCCCCACCACCAGGGAGTGGTTTTCTTGAGCAGCAGTTGTGTTTTTCCCACTAAAGGTGATTTGCAGAGAAGGAAGATCCTGTCTCCTTCAGGAAATCAATTTGTGCCACAGGAGGGAAAGGGATACTTGGGACCAGATAGCTCTGTAGGAGCCACCACTCTGTCCTTGCCCAGGTGCCCTGGGGTTAGGGGCGAGCATGGAGGAACTGCTCTTTACCTCCAATCCACCGCGTGCATTACAGTGAGTGAAACGATGCTGACGCACTTTACTTTTCAGTGCAAAGAGCTGCTGTTCCACCTAAACTCCACCAGCACCAGAGCCAATTGGAGAGATTTCAGTGGAGCCTCTGAACTCTCCACTGTGTGCCAGCTCCTGTGTCTGTCCTCACTACGCACCTGCCAGCACCAAGGGCTGAGTGACCTGTGATGACAGCGGCCACGAGCCTCCAGGCACAATGGGAGAGCGGCCACTCACCCCTGGATCCCACACACTGACAAGGCCCATCCCCTGCAGGCTGCAGGATCCCTTTAAGCATGCCAAGACCACGCAGAGTTACAGCCCCAGCTTGGACAGTTGGGATCCCCAGCCAAGCTCGAGACAATGCCATTCCCTGCACTGTCAAAGTGCCAGCACACGCCGTCCCACAGGCAGACCCTCCTGGGAATGCCACGCTCCAAGGATGGCGCAGAGGGGTCCCTGGGAGCACCACAGCTGGGATTTATCTCCTCTAAGGCATCTCAGCTCCATGCAATGGCTGCCTGCACAACACAAGCCCTCTTCGCCGTGGGAAGCAGCTCCACAATGTGCTTTGAGCTCTTCTCCCCATGCTCTGGAGGCCTGTCCAAACACTGACGACGCACAGCCCAGAGCCACGACTGCTGCAAGAGAAGCTGAGCCAACACTACAGCTTGGGGGGAAAGCATCAGCCAAAAGCCACTCAAACAAGGAAGCGATTTGTCTTCTTCTGGCTACACTCCCTTGAAAAAGGAGCGCGGAGCAGGGAAATCGGGATCACATGTGGCGCACTGACCAAACGCCCACCGCAGCGGCAATGGGGAGTGTTCACACCAGGAGCCTGACAGACAGAACAGAACAGTGGAAAAAGGATGGAAAAAGAAATGCCATGTGACCCCTCGCTCAATCCAAGGCAGGCATCACATCCAACAGTTCAGAATATGAAATACACACAATGAGCTCCAGTGAGTAATTAATCCCTTCAGGAACACTGTAAGTGATTGCAGACAGCTTACCAAGAAAAAAAATTGGAAAGTCATTGAAGAAATTACCATAAAATGTTTCTTTTTCTGTTCCAGCCCAAAATACAATGAGATCTGCAAGGAGCTCTCTCTGCTCTGCACAGTGTGACGGCAGTGGATTTCCAACAACAAGCTGGTTTTCCAACAACACTCAATCTACCTGCCAAGGTGACAGTTGTGACAAACCAGCCCAGCCTGAGGGAGGGCAGCAAGAGCGGATGGCCCCAATGCTCGGCTCTGGCCTTGGTGTCATTGGGACACGGCCGAGGAGCGTTTCAGGAGAGACAAAGCATGGCACAAAAAGGTGCCCACGGTATCTCACAACTTCATCAGTGACTCAAACTCTCCAGGTGACTTTTGCAGGGCAGAGCTTGGCTTGGGGAGCAGGACAAGCCCTCCTGGTGATGGGATTTGGGCTCCCTGGAGATGCTCATCTTGGTGAGCCAACCCCCTCACCCACCTCCACCTCCCCTCTCCATCCTTGTGCCCACTCTTGCCTTCTTGCACTTTCTCCAGCACTAAGCAGCTGGTTCTCCAGCTGGAAGGCTCCAATTTCAACCAAATTCTAACCCATTGCACCCAAAGTCCTACTCAGTGCCCTGCCCCAACAGGCAAGGAACCACATCTGTCCACATCTGGCCCTGTGCAAAGCGACCATGTGCAGGTGATCAACCCTGCAATCCCCTGTGAACAGGCAGACAAGCACCCAGATACATCTGCAGGGGGCTTTGTCTGTCGCCCCCCTCCAGCCTCAGTCCCCCCGCTCCAGGGAGTACTGACCCCCAGCACAGCCAGGGGGAATTACAGAGCACAGCAGCTGCCTTTTACTTCCATAATTCCACGGTATTTTTTAACCAACTACTACCATTTCTACTTGTAAAACTGGAGTTTATTGAAAAGAGTATTAGGAAAGGTATTTTTTCCTGTCAATAAAGTGACTTAAAATTAGTTGGTGCTTCCAAATTAAAAACACAACCTAAACTTTTACTTCCACTCACAATCACTACGATTTGGAAAACAGTTTTTTACTCATGTCCTCTCCTGGGTTTTCTCCCCTCTCTCCTGTTCTTTCCTCACCATGTTTTTGTTTAAAAATTCATCAGGCCAGGGAAAAATGTTGGGGCAGGAAAAGAGGAGGGAAAAAAAAAAAAAAAAGCAGAAGAAACTGTAGCTTTTGCAAACCCATCTCAGCACAGGGGAGAAGAAGAGCTTCCAGACGTGCCTCCCTGCTCTTGGAAAGCAAGAGGCACTCGGAAGGACAAGGGAATATTGTATATTAACCAACCTCCCGCACACTCCAGCAGCAGATGCGGCTTTGCTGACCCTCCTCAGAGTTCCCTGGTCCTGCCTGGCCTAACAGCTCCTCCAGCACAGCAACCAGGGGAAAAAGAGATGGATGAGGCCGGAAAACAACCCTGTGTGTCGGTGTGGGATGCAGCCTGCTCTAGCACAGACCGTACACCCTGAGTGCTGCTCCCAGCTGAGCACAGCTTGTGACAGGGCTCTCACTCCAGAAGGACAAGTGCCAGCTGATGTCTGGCCATGGCACAGCTCCAAGCTGGACACTGGCTGATGAGAGGCATATCCCACAGGTGATGTTGATTTGGGGAAGCACTAAGATGATGTTATACAGCAGCAAGGTCACTCCTGTACCCAGGGTGACAGGGACACAGAATCACCACAGAACAGTTTGGGTTGGAAGGGACCTTAAAGACCATCTCAATCTAACACCTTCTACTACAGCAGGCTGCTCCAAGTCCCATCCAACCTGGCTCTGAACACTTCCAGTGATGGCACAGCCACAGCTTCCCTGCGCAACCTGTGCCAGGGCCTGCCACCCTTATAGTAATGAATTTCTTCTTAATATCCCTTCCTCCATCCCTGAGCATCCCTGCAGTCCCAGGGGTCACTCCCACCCAGGCAGATCCCGCTCTGCTATTCCAGAGCTTCCCCCTTACAACATGCTTTTTGAGGACAGCTGCTGCGCTCTCCACACAGGACATGTGAAGCATCAGCTTACAAGTGAGCACACTCCGCCAGTGGATGAAAAGCTATATGGAAATGGAAGATCATTACCATGATCTCCGTGGAAACATCCCATCAGAGCAAGATTTTCTTCCTCCTCCTTCTCTCTCCCCATGTGCACAAATTCTGGCACCCCATGCACCACTTGGCGTTGCCTCAGCACTGTGGGTCCAAAATGCAGGCGTCTGATTTCTAAAGCCATTGTCTGGGATGTGCTATTGAGCTGCAAAACATGGATGGTTTGGGATGGAAAACAGGCATCTCCTGCAATACAAAAAGAAGCTGCCAACCCAGATTTTATTTGACTTTGAAGCTATAGCGAATGTCAACCAAACACAATTTTCTTTAATCTCACAAAAAGAATAAGAATCGCAGCCACAAAACAAACCAGCACCTCTGCCCCCGGAAGACAGCGATGGACAAACGGGGAGCAGAGCGAAGAGAGCGTGGCTTTGCCCCACTGGTCACCACTGCGGCACAGAGCAGCCGGGCTTGGAAACACATCACCAAGCTCCACTTGGGAATGTGAGGCAGGAAAAGCTGCTTTGTAAATTTACTTTTGATTTGGAGCTCAGGGTTTGTGTGCCATTCCATTTAGCCAGTGCTCATTTCTCAGTTCCAGGAAGGGAGGCTTGCAGGAACCCCCAGAGTTTCACCCATTTCAGAGCAGTGACTGCCAAATACCTGCTGTTCACTTTTGAAAGTGAGCAGGGTGGGAAGTGCCCGGCGGTGCAAACAGCAGCTGAGCCGAGATCGAATCCTGCCTCCAGGTTACTGTACTTTCCCCACCATTAATATCTGACAAGTATATCACTCTCAGTGCATTCTGCTTTCAGAGGAGCAGCTTTAAAATCCCAACCTCCAGGCCCCACTCTGCACAATACTGAAATCATCTCACAGGCTCCAGGATGAGATTCCCCCACTCATCCCCCATGCTGCTTTATGAGTGGGGCCATTCCCCTCCCCTCACAGGAACCAGCCACATGTTCTCCATCTGGGAACAGATGCCCATGAGCCAATAAGCTCAACTTGGAAAACTTCACTGAAAATAGCACCAAATTTCTGAGTGCTCTACAGACTGCGGCCGGATGATGGATATTAGTGCTTCAGCAGCACCGGGACGCTGTTTGGCACAGCACAGCGAAAGCACAGCTAAAAGGGCTCAGGGAAATGGAAATGAGATGGCTGGAGATGCTGCTGCTGGAGTGTCTGCCCTCCTCCAGATGATAGGGCCTATACGAAGGGAGGGTCTCGGTCTGGCGGTGAATCAGCCTGGCTGCTGTACTCAGCCTGGAGTGTTGAAGGACACCAGCTTTGGCCTTACAGCAATCCCTGGCACTGTTGGGGCACAGGGCAGAATCCTGGGGAGAAAGGTGAGGCACAATGTAGGGCAGGGCCCCTCACTGCCCCATCCCAGCCATGCCCATGGCACCTCCAGCACAGGGCTGAGGAGCAAGAGGCCTGGAGTAGGTTTGGGGCACTGCTCCTCCCCAGGGTCAGGATGCAGCCAGCTTTTGATGCATTCAACCACCTGACAGGGGGAGACAGGAGGTCCAGACAGTGACAAATCCAGCCTCAAACCACCCGGGGTGAGACATCAAAATGGAATATGCTGAAGGACCTCGCACCGATGAGCTGTGAGCTCCAGGCTACGTACAGCCTGAGGCAGAGAAGACTCAGATCTACGGCTGGGACTCAGGAAACGCTGGCACTTCCCTTTGGCCAGCTATCACACATTGGCCAGGCCACGCAGGATTTTAACCCCACACCAAGTCTATGTGCATGTCATTTGGGAGAGAAACCACCACTACCCAGAGACAACAGGTCCCTTGTGCACTGGTACCTCTGGCCCCAGCGCCTCTCTTCATTGTCCACCCCGAGGTGCAATGCATGGCCTGCCCAGGGTGACTCCAATTCCCTGGAAGAGATTTTGTTACATTTTTAAATGAACCTGGGGTCTGGGAGAGGCACGAGTGCAGGGCAGCCACCTTTCACCATGCCCAGTGGCTGGGACAGCTTCAGAGGAAAGCTCCTGGACTGTCACCATTGACTCCCCACAGCTGCTTCCCTCCAGCAGCCATGCCCTGCCCAGATACAGCAGGACAGAAAGTCCCATGCCAAGCACCAACACAGCCAAGCATCAACACAGCCAGACTCAATTTACTGCCACCCTTCAGTCTGCAGCCACCTCAAGGCCCACACAGCTCGGCTGCAGTGTGAGTCCAGCTCCTGAGGATTCAGCACATGCTCCTCTGGGCTCACAGCAACAAAAGTTTGCAGTACATCATCTGTCTGTCCTCCCTGCTAGGATGGGAGGAAGCTGAACTTCATTATTTCCCTTGCTTCTGCTCTGCCTGTTGTGAGTTTGGAGCCATCTCCTTGTCACTCCCTTGGGGCAGTGAAGGTCTGGAGGCTAAAGGCAAGGTAGCTGCAGAAGGCCACAGCTGGGTGGCCAGGGGTCCTGTGCCCATGGTGACCTCAGCACACTTGGTTCCACATGGGTCCAGCCCTGGCAGAGCTGGACGGTCTCAGGTTCCAGCCATAACCTGCCAAATGCCTTTCCCCCTGCTTTTACAATGAGGGGAACTTTGTTGTCTCCCCACTGCAAAGCAGTGCTCCCACCCTGGAGCCTGCCAAAACAACCCTGCCTTACCCGATTTCACCGCTGCCAGGTTGGCCCATGACTCTGTACCCACCCTGGCAAAGCTGCCTTGGGCCTCTGAAGCACCACAGCTGGGAGAAACTTCACGATGTGGGAGCAAGCATCCACGAGGCTGACAACGTGTCCCCTGCGGCACCACACCGGGAAACAGCCGGGGAGGGATGTGCTGGCCCCATCGAATGGCCCACAGCACATTTTCTGCCAGTCCCAGCTCACCTCGGGGAGCTCCCACATCACAGCAATCGATGTGAATTAGCCACTATCTATTCTTCCACTTGCTTGCATCAGCTTGGAAATATAAGGCCAGGCCAGAGATAAAGCAAACTGGAAATACCCCGGCAGCACCTAACGCTTCCAGCCTGAGGGGCTCACTCAGCTGATGAGTTTCATCATCACAGGTTCCAGCCCGAAGTGCAGGTTCCTGTGCTCCCCAAGCACATCCCTCTCTGTCAGTGCCCACATCTCACACTCAGGCTATGAAAGGGCTGCTCTCTGCAAGATGGGTTTTACAGAGCCCAAACTGCTCCCCACCATGTTCCCTGCAAAAGCTGATGATGTCCTGACAAGGATTGGGCCAGAAAGCCCTGCCATGATCAGCCAGCTGAATCTCCAGGCGAGAAAAAACACAGGGGTAAACCCCTTTTAGTGTCAATCTGAGCTGGCACAGGACCAAGGCAGATCCCATGCTGACATGTGGGAAGCCTGAGACGACGACGCTGCGCATGGGTGACGGACATGTGATTTTGAGAAGTGTCTCCTCAGTGAGTTATTCTCAGTGCACAGCAATGCTGAAAGCTCACACACTATAAATAGCCAGCAACAGAGCTGTACCTGCACCACAGCTCTGAATGTGCTTCACGCCAGCTCGTGGAACTGGGAGAGCCAGGCTGGGGCAGAGCTTGATGGGGATGCTTGGGGGTGCTTGAGGCCCATAACAAAGCACAGAGATGTAAGCTTCAGGCAGTCTGGGCTCCCAACAGAACCAGTAAGGGCTAGGTTTGGCCAGCACTGGGTGCTCTTGAAGAAGCTTATCTGGTTGCAGAGTCTCACTGCCAGCTTTGTCACTCTTGATGACACAACCCTGCATAAAATGCACAAATGTGGGACACGAAGCTCCCCCAGACACCAACCATGCAGGCTGGCACGAGAAATAAAGGTGGTTCCACCTTTCCCTGATGCTAAAGGCACGGCACTACCCCTCTGCCATGCTGCACTTAGGGGAAATGGCTTTAAATTGGATGGAATAGGGTTAGACTAGAGATTAGGAAGAAATTCTTCCCTGTGAGGGTAGGGGGGTCCTGGCACAGGTTGCCCATAGAAGCTGTGGCTGCCCCATCCCTGGATACATTCAAGGTCACATTGGACAGGACCCGGAGCAACCTCATCTATTGGAAGGTGTCCCAGCCCATGGGAGGGGTTGGAACAAGATCATCTCTAATGGTTTAACCCAAACCAGTCCATGGCTGTATAATTTCCCCTCCAGCTCACACAGCGCAGGCTGCAACACCCACAGTACAGTTCTGCCCATTTTCCTGGGTTACATGGAAACAACCAGAACCTCCAGCAGCTTCAACAGGGACCTCAGCCATGAGCCATCCTTCCAGCTCACCAAGCAAGAGAGGTTCTGATCCCACAGCTAAAGCCAGCCGACCGGCTGGTGAGCCAACAAGCTGGCACAGAGCCTGGCACTCCCGCCGCATCACCTGTGGCTGGGAGTCAGGCTCACAACCTGCCGAGGGAACCGCGGCTTTGTAAGCGCAGCACAAACCCTCAATTTCAGTTCCCCACTGAAAGGCACCTCCTGGGTACCTCCTAGCCAGCTCACCATCCCCTCCCTACCCACTGGGCAAGATCCAGCCTGACAGAAAGGCAGAGCAGCCCTGCCTTTACGTCTTCAGACACTAATTCCTGGATTTGCCATAAAATCTTTCTGTTATTTCTGAGGGACGCTTGAGGCCAGACCCTCACAGGTACAGGGGAGGGCTGCAAAATGCCCACCTCTGGATGAGCAGGTGGGCTCAGAACTGAGACAACAAGGCTGACACAACACCAGAGTGATGTGGAATGACTAAGAATCACTGATACCTATGTGAGGTGGAAAATCCCATGCTGTCAACACTCTGGCACACTCACATGTTCACAGAAGTGGAGGCACATGTCCTGGCTGCAGGACACACCTGTATTTCACTGGGCAGCACAGGGGCACGTGTGTGCCCAAGGTCTGCCCAGGTCTCCCCTGCAGGGAGCTCACACGCCGTGCTGCGCCAGGGCCACAAGGCTCTGGAGCCACCTCCCTGATCCATGGCTGCTCCCAGGAACAAGGAAAATGTCCTGCCCAGCCATGCTGAGCTTCTGCTCAGCTTCCCTTTGTGGATTCCAGCAGGTCCTTCCAGTGGGAGATGAATCTCAGTCCTTCTCCTGAATTAATAAAAAATACATTATGGCCTAAATTGAACAAGACAAATACCAGCGTAAGGAATGAGAGAAATGCTGGCGCGAAACAAAATGTGGAAGAAACGGCTAAGAGGCAGGACCAGCAAATTGGTGGGCGCTGGGCACCACTCCTCAGTGTCACACCCACCCTGACACAAGCACATCTCCATTTGCACAGCTTCTAATCTCAGCCCTGCAATGCAGCATCTCCTGACTTCCCAGCTTCCCGGCTGCAGCATCCCTGCCTTCCCAGCTCCCCTCCTGCTCGGCTCCCTGCTCCAAGCTGCAATGCAGCAGCGTGGGCAAGCCCTGCTCTCCCTTTTGCCCCTCCACCCCACCACAAGGCAACGTTGAGCCTTCCAGCAGAGCTCTGAGCCTCGCACATCCTCCACCCTCCCAAACTCACTGCTTTCCAGCCAGAGAATCAGCAACCCCTTCCCCGGCTCCCCTGGGAGAGCTGCTTCGTGTGTCTGGAGGAGGACGTGACTTTGAAGGGGGGGGGGATATGGCAGAACGGCACCACATCTGATCTCCTGCATCCCCACGGCTCTGCTTGAGACACACTCAAGGTGCGAAGCCTGGAGAGGACAAGGACTCGGATACCACAGAAGGGTGGAGCCATCCCCATTCCACTCATGGAGTGGATTTAGGCTCAGCACCTTCACCATTGCCACAAGTACCAGGAACACTGCACATACACACAGCCCAGGACACCACTGCCACTGGTACCATGATCAACACACACGTGGCCCTGGGATGCTGCTGTCACAGCAGGAACACCACACACACACAGAGCCCACAGCATGTCACCAGAACAGCCCAGGACACCACTGTCACCGGTACCAGGAACACCACACACACACACAGAGCCCACAGCATGTCACCAGAACAGCCCAGGACACCACTGTCACCAGTACCAGGAACACCACACACACACAGAGCCCACAGCATGTCACCAGAACAGCCCAGGACACCACTGTCACTGGTACCAGGAACACCACACACACACAGAGCCCAGTACTGTGTACTGGTCACCAGTACCAGAAACACCACACATGCACATGACCCCAGGACACTGATGCCACTGCACATGTAGGGCACCAAATGCCACAAGCACGGTGCCACGAAAGACATTCTGGATCAGACAAGTGACTGATTCAGAGGATGTGCCAGTGGGTCCACCTGATACCACCCAGCCAGATGATCTTGATCCCAAGACTGCAGCCCTGCAAACCAGCCAGTCACACCTGCAGCTGAGCCAGGGAAGCTGGGAGGCACACGCTGGCCACGGTAGACGGGCTGGCACCAGAGGCTGGCATCACTCACAGGTTACACACCTCAGAGCGTGCAGGCTCTGGTTCTGCGCTGAGCTGGAACAAATCCTCCCCCATACAGTGGGCACGAGCATCAGCCAAGTGCTGTCCTCAGATGCTCGAGTGAGAGTGGGCAGGGGGGAACTGCAGGCAGAGGGGACCAGGGACATTGTTTCCTGGCACCACGAGAAGCTACAAACAGCTGGGAACCTAAATGGACACAACAGGATGATTGATGGTGGGGGGACCTGTGACATGGGAGAGCTGTGGGCACAGAGACACATGCCACAGCATGAGAAGCCAAATACACAAAGTGGGGAACAGAGGCATGAAGAAGGGGCTCTCCAGAAAGACCCAGAACTGCCACCACTTCTCCAAGTGCCACCCACATGGAAGCACACTGCTCACAAGGCACCAGGACCAGGCAGGACCCATGGGTGGGCAGGATCTATCCCAGCAGCTCTCAGCAGTCACACCCACGGGACTGTAAGGCCTTGAGGGGGCATCACCCAGCTCCCACTGGGATCACATCCCACCAGCAGATCCCAAATAGCACTTTCAGAATGGTCATAATTTTCCATTCATTTACATATATTCTTATTGGGCACATGTGGGATTTGGGGGAGAGATACAGGCAGTCACTGGGAAAGCCCCATTTGAACATGGATTTTCAGGCTCTTTGAAAAGAACTTTGTTTCAGCAGTACATCCTCAAATATCTTTGCCTTCAAGCATTTCCTCTGCTACCTTTCCATAGGAAATTTTGAAAGATAAATCTGGATTTTTTTTTTTCTCAGCCCTTTTTCCACACTGCCTTAATCACTGGGAACAGGGCACATCCCAAACAGCTTCAGCAAAAGCTCTGGGGCCCTTGGATCCCACTTCCAGATCTTCTCTCCAGTCACTGCAGCCATCTCAGCCAGAGAGAGGAGACATCTACTGCTTGCTGTCAGCTCCTAAGAGCAGGCTGAAAGCAGCAACACAACCATGTACCGGTCCCTTTTCTCCTCACTACTACCCCAAAGGCAAGAGTCCAGCTCTGTGGGCACAAGGAAATAAATCCCCATCCCAATGACCTCATCACATGGACGCCGTCACACAGGGGCCTTAAAAGAGGAATAGCATTAGTGGTATCAGGACAGCCGCAGCACTTTACGAGGCAATAACCCGCTGCCATCACTGTGAAGAGCTACTTGGTCTCTGACCTCCTCATGGTCTCTTGCCAGGGAGCCCGGCTACTGCTGCACAGTGCTGCCACGGGCCTGTCAGTGCTTAATGAAACCAGTAGGAACAACATGGGGCAGAGGGAGGAATGCCATGGGGCAGAGGTGCTTCTTTGATCCCACACCATGCATCACCCAGCAAGGATGGCCATCAGAAGGGAATACCTCGGTTCCCACCTCCACTGGGGTCAGGAATGCACAGGACATGTTGGATGCCAGTCTTTTCTGCACTGTGGTTTACTTTTTAAACCAGTCACATGTGACATGCAGCTCCCGCCCATCACGGAGCCCATCCACCCATTTCAGCCCTTGGCTCTCCTTCCCACCACTGAGGGGCTCTGGCACCCACTGCCCACCCAGCAACAGCCTGAGCACAGCTGGGCTCTGCCCTGCCTGTATGTTGGCACTACGGGGATACTGGGTCCCCGTGGGCACGTGCTGCCCAGCAAGGACATCCCTGCTGAGCCGCCCAGGAAGGGCAACACGGCCCACACAAGGGCTGTAGGACTGAGAAGGGTTATAACTACACCTGCAGAGTTTGGCAGGGCTGCAGACTCCTGCAGCGAGCATTTCGGGGAACATCATCTCCCCCGGGATCACACGTGTGTCTGCCTGGGCTATGGCCCACACAACACTGACCACTTATTCGCTGATGTGAATTAGCAGCCACTTAAGAGGCACCACATCCAGCAAGAGATGGACAAGGAAATGGCTGCAGAAAGCAGCTGCAGGATCTTGAAGGCACTCTGGGGAGTTCTAGGTAAGTGCAACCACCACACTGGGCACTGCACACACACCCTGTACATGCCCCTGCACCTGCACAGCCCTGTCCATCGCACGCAGACACAGGCATGGTGAGTTCTGTGCAACCAGCTCTTCCACCACGCTACCCACATGCCCTCTGTCCCCTTCATCCTGTGGTTGGGCACTGGTGTAATTAACAACCCCAGCTGCCAGCCAGCTTTGATGAGAAGCCTCAGTCTTTGGTTGATGCAAAATGTATAATTTGGATGATGAAAATAGCCTCTACAAAGCACATGTGGTCGCTGCATGCCAGTGACCTCTCCCGGCTTGCGCAGGCTGCTCTTTAAACATGGTTCAGCTACAAAGGCTTCAGTGCCATCAAACAGATGATGCAGCGGCAGTGACCGAATGAGAGGTAACATTTGGCCATTACTGAATAAACTGTATTTTTGGCCAAGAGAACCTTGGGAGTGCTTCTGGCAGGAGAAGCATGAGGTGGAGATAAAAATTCAGGTGTGGAGACCAAAGACACACAAGGTCTCTGGAAGCTACTGGGGCTGGCAGGGCCAGGAGCTCAGAAGCTGCACAGGCTTCTCAACACAGGTCAGCAGTTCAAGGACAAACCATATCTGCAGAGGATGGAAGTCCCCGCAATTTTCACCCATCTTTCCAACACCAACTGTGCTTGGGGGTCTTTTCTTGAGAGTCCTTCAGCAGACACGGCCAAACAGCTCAGGCTGATGTTTCTCTTGCCACAGGGATTAATGAAAACAGCAGAGACCTTCCTTCCCTCCCTCCCAAGTATCTCCGGTAGCAACCAGAAGAAAGGACCGCTCCTGGTGCTCCTCACCAGCCCTAGCAGGTTGTGAAGCCCACTCTCCTGGAATCCCATTCCTTTTGGGTCCATCTCCACCACAGGAACCGCCTCTTCCTGGGGAAGCCAGGCTGTGGAAGAGTACCATCACCACTGGAGAAGGCTTCCTCCGCCTGGATTGCATTGGATGTACAAGCAAAGGGGTCTGGAGGCTCAGCATGTGTCTACACACCCTCAGCTGTGGTTGTGCCAGCACCACTGTCACACTGCTCCTTCCTCTCCACATCCCCAGGCTCCTGGTGGCATCCCCACCACACAGGCTTTCATGGATGTGCCAGGTCCCGGCTATCTTGGGTAGTAGGTGTGACTCAACATCACAATTCCCATGAACGTGGGAAGCACAGCCCCACAGAAGGGAAGGGAACTTTCAGCAGGGTGAAGCTCCTGCTCCATCCACCCCAGGCACTCTCCCCACCCAACTCCAGACACAGCCCTCAATATCCCCCACAGGAAGCCCAGCAGTCCATATGTCTTGGAAAATTATTGGCAATACACAGAGGACAGATCTGGCAGAGTTTGGCCTTCACGGACAGCCGACCAAGCCTTCAGATGCTACGTGCAGTCCAAACAGATGTTCAACACCTCCCAAGATCAAGGTCAACTGTGACTGATGCAGGTGGAGGCTTGACAACACCCCAGAAATCAAATCAGTTGCTGGGAGTACTTCCACAACCATGATCTTCCTCAGAGCATGCACAAGTCCCCATCTTGGATCTCTGGTACTGCAGAGTACCACAAAGTGGGATTCACTCCCACGTGGGCCAGTCCCACAAGGATAACTCTTGGGGTTGCTAAAGAATCTCCCACCTAAGAGCAGAGCATCACAGGGGGACACTGAGATTCCCCCAGGCATCCCAACACCAGCGAGCGGCAATCTGTTAGTCCCGTAAGTGACAAATCCTCCTGTAATCCTGCCCTGCTCCCACGGCATCTGGTGCTACCACAGCATTTGGGCTGAGGGTGGATGTCTGTAAACTCAGCTGTGGGACCACTAGGGAAGGCTGAGCCCCAGCACCTGGGCTGACCTCCCACAACCTGCCCTGCTCATCCCAACACTCTGCCTGCCCAGGCCTCGAGCTCACCCTGTGGCTTTCCATTTGTGAGCCCTGGGATGCTCCAGCATCAGGGCAGACCCTGCCACGGAGGGCACTGCTGCTGACCCCGTGGCTGGGCACAGCCAGGGGGCCAAGGGCAATGGTCTGGGAGGCTCCATGCCTGTGCACCAGCACTCTGTGGTGCACGCTGTGCCAAAGCCCTGCTGGAGCTGGGGCTGTTTAACATCCCCTGGAAAGGCTCCTGGAGAAGCCAGGGGTACGCAAGGGAAGTGGACTCGGCAAGCACGGCTTTCCAGGTGCCTGGCTCCAGCACACACTGCAGCTCACTCCACATCTCCAAACCACTTCACCCAGGCCCCAGCCAGGGCAAATCTCTCCCCTTCCTCTTCACCATGCAGCAACGACAAGGCATCTCAAGCCAGCTCAAGAGCCAGAGAAGCTCCTGGCCCCCTAAAAAGATGTCCCAGGCAGGGAACTTGAAGGGACCGGATACACCAGTCCTGCCTGTACTGCTGCTCCCACACCACCAACAACCACCAGAGCTTTACACCCGGCCAGCTTGAGCTCCAGGAGCACCACAGTGGCTGTGCAGGGCTCCTCTACCACCTTCTCATGCCAGTTTGCCAGACCAAACACAGCTCTTCAGAGCCACAAACCCCTGCAGCCTTTGCCCAGCTGAGCCCCCAGACACAGCTGGCTGGGATACAGGGAAGACTGGATGTCAGCGGGAAGCAGAGGGCTCCCGAGGCAGCCACGATTCCTAGAGATCAGCATGCAGCATGAGAGAATGGCAAGGGCTGGGCTCACCCATACCAAGACGGAGCGCCGCAGCCCGTGACAGGAGCAGGGGTTCCAAGGTCCAGAACACAGGCGGTGCTGGGCCAGCGCTCACTGTTCTCATGGAAACCCACCATGCACACAAGCTCAGGGATCAAACCCACAGGGACAGCGAAGCGCAGGCAGACACAGCCTGAAACTGGCTCACACAAACCCTGCAGCAGCATCCTTGGAGAACCCTCCCCTGCCAGAGCCTCAGACCTCAGTGGAGCTCTGGATGTGCCCAAAGTGTGGCAGCAGCACAGACCCCTCACACGGCATCTCCACCAGCAGCTTCCCAAGGTCACCCCCAGGGCGAGCCACCCTGACGGTGGGGAGGCAGCTGTGGCACCCGGCTGTGCAGCCTCCATCCTATGTGGTGGGTGTTGAGACAAGGGATGGCCGACAATGCACGTTGGGGAGGACAAGCTCCACCACCACCTGCCACTGCTCCTTGTGAGGAGGAACTGCCTTTCCTCCAAGGCAAGAAGCAGCTGACAGCATCTTCCCTCAGGCATGCCTTGGACATACACCGAGGGCTGGAGTCCCTCTGCTCTGGAGCCAGGCTGGGAGAGCTGGCAATTTTCAGCCTGGAGAAAGTACCAGGGAGACCCTGAAGCCCCTTCCAGTGCCTAAAGGGGCTCCAGGAGAGCTGGAGAGGGACTTTGAACAAGGCCTTGGAGTGACAGGAGAAGGTGGAATGACTTTCCACTGCCAGAGGGCAGAGCTAAATGCGATATTGAGAAGAAATTCTCCCTGTGAGGGTGGGGAGGCCCTGGCACAGGTTGCTGAGAGAGGCTGTGACTGCCCTATGCCTGGAAGTGTCCAAAGCCAGACTGGATAGGGCTGGGAGCCACCTGGGATAGCGGAAGGCGTCCCTGCCACGGCGAGGGGTGAAACGGGATGAGCTTTGAGATCTCTTCCAACCCAAACCATTCTGTGATTCTAAGTGACTGGGGATACTGAGGCCGATGGCTCCTTTCCCCTCAGCCTCCCTTCACTTGAAGACACTGAGGTGGCCACCAGCAAGTCCCTCACGGAGCGCCAGGATCCCAGACGCCTCCGGCCGCCACCTCTGGTCATTCCCATCCCGACGCCGAGCCCGGCGATCGCGCCGGCCGCACTCACCCAGCATTTGGCTGAAGAGCAGCTGCTCCAGGTCGCCCAGCACCGTCACCACCAGCTCGGGGTCCCCCTTCAGGTACGGCTTCTCCTCGGTGCCCGCCGCGACCGCCGGCCCCTTCCCTCCCAGCAACTCGTCGTCGCACTTGCCGCCGCCGCCGCTGCCGCCGCCCGCCTCGGGGGCCTTGCTGAGGGGCTTCACCTCGGCGTACGGCCCGCGGGGGATGCGGCTCGGCTTCCCGGCGGGCGGCGGCTTGGCGGGGCCGGCGGG
>VZTX01026379.1:12184-24947 GCA_013400915.1 Pardalotus punctatus | reverse complement strand
CTGGACCTCGTTTTTAACACCTTGATTTCAGACTCAGCTGACAGCAGAGCAGAGCCAGAGCACTGCTGTCATTAGCGCATCAGAAATGAGGCAGAAATTAGCACTTTCCATTTGGAGTTTTCGCACAAAGCCAGGCTCTGCCATCCCTCACCCATCATCACAAACCCGCTTTTCCAAGCGTGCTAGCAGTGGGCTGAGCAGCCACGTGCGCATTTGTTCACACTGCGGTGACTCCACACCCTACAGCTCATCCCAAATTCTCAGCTGCCCCAACACCTCCTCCAGAACTGCTATAACCAGCAGATGATTTACCTCCAGGAGACACATGGCCCGTTTCAGTCAAGTGATGCAGCTCCGGAGAGGATGAGGACAGAAAGGATGGAGAGAACATTTTCTTGCTTTCTTTCATGCCCACTGCTCGCCCAGAACAAGAACAAAGCAGTCTGCAGACAGCTCGCTGCTCTTCAGATGAGGAAAGGACCTTCACTTGTTAGCCTTACTTGTTTCAAGACCACCAAAAAAACCACCCCAAAAAAAAACAGAAAAAAAAAAAATCCCTATCCTGAATACAAAACAATAAAATTTTGAATCACTAACTTATCTGGGGGTATGGCCGTAGCAGTTTTCTGGTAAATCACTTAAATATTTATTTATGCACAATTATGTACAAGGTCTTTGGACTCAACCTGTTTAACCAATGGGAATTTAACCAGTCTGTACTGAATTTAACCAGTACAGCACTGACAGGGCCTTCACAAAGCAGGCACCATCTAAATTTACAGAAACAAAACTACTGCCACCATGGCAACAAGTCAGCAAACAGCAAAAACTCCTTCAAAAACTGGGAAGCAATCTAATCACGCCAATGCCAGGTGTATGATTTTTAAATACAGACATTCCTGACACACGCTCTGCAAAAAGGAAACATTAAACTCTATGTACAAATATTCACTGAAAATATGTTTACAGATGCACACTGTCTTGCAATAAAAAAATAAATCGCATCTGTAGTACTGCCTGGGATGATTTTCAACCAGGTAGGAAATAATCAGTTGTTTACAAATCTAGGACTGCAAATAAACACGAGATTTGAAACATATTTAATATATATATATTCTAAAGCAAAAATACTGCAGGCAACTACAGCTAAAAATGCAAAAGTAATAACTAGATTTGTTCCCAAGCATGTGGCTGTCAAAGCAGAGCTCTTCTCTGCTCGGTTTGGTGTCCCTAACCACACACACACAAAGGTTTATGGGCAAAAAGCTAATGAGACTCAAACAACACTCAACTCAAGTTGGAACTATTCCTTTGAGTTGGTTTTTGGCTGAGTTTTTGGGTTGGTTTTTTGGTTTTGGGGTTTTTTTGTTTGTTTCTTTGGGGGGGGTTTTGGGGTTTTTTTTTGTTTTGTTTTTGTTGGGGTTTTTTTGTTTTTGATTGGTTGGTTGGTTGGTTTGGTTTTTGTTGGTTTTTTTGGGGAGTTGGGGGTTTTTTGTTGGTTTTTGGGGGGCTTTTTAGTTTGTTTCTGTTGTTTTTGGTGGGGGGTTGCTTGTTTTTTGGTTTTTTTTGTGTGTGTGTGGAAAAAGAGACAGGAAAAGAGGTTTAGGGTTCTGATTCCTGTTGTGTTTTGACTTTTTAAAACCTGTTATTAGAGGCAAGCCATACCTCAGAATCAAAACAGCATCAGCAGTCCTACACTCTAACAGAGACACAAACACAACTATTTAAAAAGCTGATAAACCCAGTTCCACTCAAATGAGAGAAAGTAAAGATCCCTTTGCAACCGTTCACTGGAGCCACTGAAAAAGTATGAACTTCAAACAGACCTTGCCAGGTTGAAGCTACGAGCTGAAGAGCACAGCACAATCCAGAGCAATATTCTCTGCTGACTTCTTCACCTTTTTCCCCCCCCTTTTTTGGCTGATACCAAATAATAATGTGGGTCAAGGGGACTTGGAGAAGCAGCAGCTATGAAAACTTGGTGACAGCATTAACTTTGACGGCTTTAAATGAGGAATTGTAGCTCCAGACAAGCATTAGCTGATCAGGAAGCCAGGGCCAGGCTGGAGGTCTCCATGCTGGGGAGATTCCAAAGCCCTTGAGTTTGAAATTGCTGGTTCCACACACTCACAACCAGCAAGTTCAACCTGAGGTGTGGAACCAAAATGAAGTTTTGGGCAGAATCCATCACAAGGATGAGTGTGCTCTGCTCAAACCCTCTGCAGGATGAAGTCAAACATCTGGATTTTTAATGGGAGGCAAATGATTGCTTAAATACAAAGCTAATTTTAAAGGACAGAAACATAAAAGTAGTTTTAGAATGCAACTTAAATTTTTGGAGTTTGGCAAAAAAGCGTTTGCCAGCTCAGACTGCACACCAGGACAGGACAAACACCTTCCCAGTCTTTAGAACTGGACATGTACAGAAAGATAAAAGCACAAATGCACACCCATGGCTGCTGAACCAGGAGATTGCTGCCGAAAAAAGGCCTTAGTGAAAGGGCTGTTAAAAACAATAAAGTTTTGTGAAGCAAAGTCAATTAATAGGAATGAATGGCATCATTAAAACCTAGCGAAACAGCAATAATCACCCACCCTGAGGCGATATTCAGCAGAAATCAGCTTTGTGAAGGGTTGCTCCTTTTATCTCCCCACATTCCCACACCTTCACTGCAGCACCTCCCTGTCCCCTCCTGCTGACCTGAGCCAGGCAGAGCAGAACTGAACACGGCTCAGTGCCCACTAATTTGGCACCTACAGCAAAATTTACTACCACTCCCTACCCGCTTCCCCCTCTACCACTGCAAAATTTTACCCAAGACAAAATCCCATTTGGAATTCAGCTGAAGTTGGTGGTTTACTTCTAAAACGATCAGGAAAAAGGGACAGAGAGCAGCTGGTAAAGATAAGTTGCCGTGGAAGAGAAGTTTAGGACTGGAAATGTTTTACATCATTGCTGTCAGCCCTCCTGGAGCAGCAGCAGACCCGAGTGCAGATCACAGGTTTTAAGAACCTGTTCTCACATGGTGACAAGTAGGTCACAGAAGACTGATCTGGCCAGCTAAAAATGTCTGTAGAGCTGCTCCAAATCCTCTAAAACCTCAAAAGGCTGCAGAAAACAGCACACGGCTCCCTGCTTGTCCTAGGCTGGGAGTGGGTGCAGCAAACGTTTGCGAGATTGCAGAAGTACAAAACACAGCCATAGTTCTCATTGTCCTGGGGTTCGAAATGTGTGGAGCTTTAAAGTGTGAAATTGCAAATTATTTCTACATCTGGTATCCAAAAGATGAGTATGCAGAGGTCTCTGATTTTCCCTTTTCTGGTGGAGGGGTTCTAAGCTTCAAGAGCACTCCATTTTTTTGTCCCAGAGTTGCCACTGCCCTCTGTAGAGCAGAGCACACTCATCCACCCAGAATTACATCTGAAGAATTTTGCCCTATTATTTGCTTCACACGAACAGGGAGGAGAGAAAAACAGGAAAATTGGACTTCCCTCTCTCTCCCGTTCCCTGCAAGCCACTTATCATTCTCTCAAGACCTGAGAGAAATTACCTGCTGTATTTCTATGTTCCCACTAGTAATGAGTATTTTCCTGTTGTAGAGTCAGTGCTGCTCCGGATTTCTACTGCAATGACATAAAAAAGCTCAAATAAACTCTAAACCAGTGCATCAACAGAATGTGTTTATTACAACCTTTTTTTTTTCTTTGTGCATTGGAAAAAAAACCAGTTAAATGTGGCTTTTTCCATCAGCTGCAAGATTTTTCCTGGTTTGGTTTGTTGGTTTTGGGTTTTCTCCCATGGGAACCTCAGTATAGAAGACAGAACCCAAAGGATCACACAGGGTTAATATTATTTTACCAAAAACTTGCAAATTACAATAGATATTGCTTAATAGTTATGATTTTTATGGCTTCTAAAGTGCAAAAACTTGTGACACACTTAATTATCACAATAATTAATAATAATGTAATAATTAACTGCTGTCATTGCTGACATTCAGCAGGTGTAACTGCCCAGAGGAGGACCCCAAACCACACTCCCATAACAAACTAATAATAGAGTCGTTATTATCAGTGCAGGATTTCATCTCTCTGGCACAAGTTCAGAAGGCACAGTTTGAACATTCCATCTCTAAGTGACAAACATTTTCATTTTTCCATATTTTTTCAGTCAACGACACCGTCAGATGAAGAAATTCCTCCTTTGCTCCCGCAAAGCACAACCCAAACCTTCCCCACCCAGCGGGAACCCGTGACCTCCACACCACCAGCAGTTTTCCCTTTCCAGTTTCCAGCCCAGCTGCCCAGGCTGGCACGGATTATTGAATACTGGATTATTATTCCTCACAAACCCAGCCAGCTCCTCCATCCCAGGTGCCTGGAAGCGCAGGACGCATTCGCCACCCAGCGCTGACATTCCCGCGGCACATGGAGCTTCTCATCCCGCATTCCCTTCCCTTCCCCGGCAGCTGCTTGATGCGCAGTGACGTTCTGCTGGAAGTCTGCTCCGGGGGAAGGAGCACTATGGGATGGATTTCCAAACGCAAGTTCCACAAGTAGGTCACAGGCAGGCACCGGCTCTCACCTTCTGCAGGCAGTGCGGCTCCTGGAGACACCCAGACCCAGCATGGGAGCAAAGGGGGGTCAGGAAAATGAATCCACAAACGCCAGAGGTGTATGTCCAAAAAGGAGACAGAGGAGTCCTGTAACTTTATTCATGAATAAAGGGGGAGGTCATGGGCATTTCCCATAGGGTCTCTCAGATTGACAGAGGACGCAGCCTCTTTTATCCGAATTCCCGACAGCAGGTTCCCTCTCTCTTTCCCCATTGGCTGAGGTACACGAGAGGTACAGATTTCCTGGAACGCCTAATTAATGTACATCCCCCCTAATACAGACATCCCCAATATACATTCCCCTTTTCTTCTTATTCTTGTGTCTCTGTTCTTGTAGCTTATTTTGGGTAAACCTAACTAGGGAAATTCCTATGGAAATCCTACCCATTGTTCCTTCTATCTCTCAGTATCAAAGTTACCTTACCAGCAGACTCAGGTCTTATCCTTACCAGCCATTTGTTTGTAAAGACACTCCCTTATTCCTTTCAGGGGTTATGGACAGCTTGCAGGAAAAAAGAGCACAGACCCCAGGGGATGCACGAATAAACCATTAAATGGGAAGTTAAACAGGAACTGCTCCCCTTTCCTGCCAGCCCTGCTGGCAGCAGAGCTCGCTGCCCCACTGTTGCTTTTCGGCTGCTTTGAGAATGATGAGGTAGACAGGGGTAAAGGGGTAAAAGGGTTTGCCCCTTTAATGGTTAAAGGGTAAAAGGGTTTACCTCATTATTTTAATGATATCCTAGGTGCACAGCTATTTAAAGGTGGAACATGTCGAGATGCACACAGCTGTATAACACATATACAATTTTATGGACTTTGCAAATTAGCATATTTGTTTAGAATTTCCCAATGAGAAACTTAATAAATGAAGTAATGTTTGCCTATTTTAAAGAAGCTCCTCCCAAATGAGGCTAGAGCCCAGTTTACAAAATATGTTCCGGACAGGAGGCTTCAACCATGGTTAAAACCTTGAGTTTTGAGATATTGTAGGACTCTCTGGCCTCCTACTGTGGATGTTTGGTCTCTCTGCCTTGCAGAAACTCCAAAACTAAGCGGGAACATCAGACTGCAAAAATTACGAGCGTGCAGGTTAAGGGTACAAAGAATGCATAAATGGTACAGGAAATCTATAAAACGGTATACAAAAGAGAAAAGGCAAAAATCATCAGGCATCACCACCTTTGGGGATCCTGACAGCCCCATCTCTCAGTCTCCCACTTCCTGGTGCCTCATTAAGATCCTCACACAGCACAGTGACCCAGGGGAGGGACAGGAGCAGGAGCACCGTTGATGCTGCACATGCTTGAAGTAGAATTTTCCTGAGAAAACACACGGTTTTCTCCCTGACAGCTGTAAAGGGCCACAGGGAATATTTAGCTGTCGTAGATGCGGCTCCTTTCATCAAAATCAGCCTTCAGTGTGCAGTTTCCTTCCCTCCACCCAGGATGGGAGAGCACAAACAGGAGCAAAACCTGCTCCTGGGAAAGCCACAGAATCCAAAGGGAAGAATTTGCACAGAGTTCCTGGCAGTCACATCCATCCAGCCTGAAAAATCCGAGACAAGGGGGACCAATTTCCCAATAGCTTAATACTAACCTACATTTGGAATACTCTGTTGTGGTGCCGGATGTCTCATGATCAGAATTAATTACAAGGTAAAGAAAGAAAAAGACAGCAAAAACATGCCTCCAACATAACTCTCTAAGGGTCCCAAAGATGGAACAGATTGGGCTGCACATCAGGAAGGACAAACTCCCCTTGGTTCTAGGAAAGGGAAGACGTGTTCTGGGATAAGAACAGCAAACATTTCTCTGGATTGTGTTGGCAGCTCCAGTTCAAGCCACCAGGCTGAGACAAAGCAGCTCAGGCCACCCTGCCAGGTCACTGTCCTGTGACCCTTACAAGCCATTTTCTTCAGCTTTGACCTCCCGTGTCACCAGGGGACCCAGCCTTTGTTCTTTATGGTGCCTTTTAAAGTCTGCCCACATATCCTACACATCCATCACACCCGCAGAGAGCACAGAGCTGCACAGGCACCCAGCCCCAAGGCATCAGCCAGAACCCCATGCCAGCTGCCCAGATCCAAACCAAAAAGCAGGAAGATTCTGAGATGGCACCAGGAGAAATCTACAGACCTGCTCTGTCAGTTGTGAGCAAACACCTCAGCCCTTGCCAGAACAATGTCACTCACTGCAGCCCTGTGACAACTGTCATATGGGGTGGCAGCAGGATCCACATTTGGGGTTTGGTGTCTGCTGCAAGCCAAGGCAACTGTACCTCAGCAGGTATTGTGAAAGCAGCCAGAAATGAAGCAGAATGGTGGCACTTCTCCTCACCGTTAGGATATTTGTGTTTTCAACCATGTGGGTGGGTAAGATGAGTTCTACTGTAACCATAGCTGCTCCTAAACAAAGAGCATTGCTGTAAACTCGAGGAATCCATTACCAAGCACAGAAAAATATTTTTACACACAGAGTCTGATAACATGTTTTGTCAATTAGCTCAGTCACCGTTCAAAGGAGTCACCATCCTACCCCTCTTCCCCTTCTTTCCTCCCATGAAATAGAAAAAGCAGCAGTTTTAGAAGTAGTTCTTAAACACAATTAGCATTTATTATAACTTCCCAGGTACAACCTACGCTTATCTCCCAACTGCACGAAGAGAGATCTCTTTGAGGGGTTATGATAAAAGTAGTTATTTCACAGCTGATCTCCACACACTGTTTTAACAAGCCTGCCCATTTCCAGAAAATCCTGTCACCCTATAATCTTCAGAAAGATTAAAGGTACATAACACAGCTTTAAAAATCCACATTGCTTAAGGTCTCTTATTACTCAGGTTTTCCCTCAACTCACTGTTCATTATTTCTCAGCCAGGAAATTGAAATGAATTTCCTGTAATTCCACCAAGATGTCACTTTTAACAGGCAGCAGTGGCTGCACTTCCCAGCTGCCAGAGGATCAAAGAGCACACCAGGAACATTTTGTGAAGGAAAAGGAGAAAACAGAGCTGAATACCTTCCATCTCCTCAAGCAGTCTGAAGTGTTCTGCATTTAGCTCCAAATTTTCTGCATCTATCCCTTCTCTGCCTTGAGAAGGCACAGAGAGCTCTACACTCCCGGGAATAAGGATGCTCATCTTTCACCTGAAATCAAAGCCCCAAGTACCCCAGAGCTTGCTGAATGCCCCCCAGAAAAGTGAGGCATTAAGCAGTGCTGCAATAATTAGAGGAAAATAACCTATTCCCATTTCTTCTCTCCTCTTTGTGAAGTTGTAACATCTTCCTGAATCGCTATTCCCTCTCATCTCCCCCTCGCCCTCTCACTGTGGTTTTGTGAAGTGGAAGCCAAAAGCAGAGGTTGTTCCGAGGCAGGAACATGAAATTTAATTAGGTGCTCCCTCTCCTGCGAGGATGAGGTGGAGAGAGCCAGAATCAGAAGGCACAAGCTCCTTCTGGAAGGAACCCAAGAAAATTAAACTGCAACCAGTAAGAGAGAAATGTTTATTCAAGAAACCTGTGCCAGTGCTGAAACAGGAGAGATGTTTCCAATCCCCCACTGTTTGCAAGGCATTTCCTCCCTTTTGTATCTGGTTGAACCTCTCTGTTCCATTTGGGAAATCCAACTCTGGACAAAGATGGGCAAACCCATCAGTCATCCCAGCCTCACTCACTCACAGCCCCTTAGAGCTAAATTCCCTTATTTTATCTCACAGGTGGACACACCACACCATCAGGAACCAGCTCTGTACTCTGGAGCTGTTTGAGATTTATTCTTTGGGGGGAAAGCCGCTACAAAATTTCACTGCAGGAGGAAAGTTTCCCCACAATTCATGATGTGTCACCCCCTCATCCAGATTATTCGCAATTTAGCAAAAATTACTCCATTTTCTGGGCAACTTTAACAGCCCAGATGGTGAGGAAACCTTGTAGTTCTTTAAAGCAAACGGTCATGGCACAGAAGATGGACAGCTCTGAGAAACTGAAAGAACTGAATCACAATTTCTTCAGTAAGTTCAGGTGCAAGCAGGAAGAATAAAGAAGGTGAAACTGGACCCCATTCCTTAAGTGAGCTCAAAAACATATCAGGAGCAGATGGAGATCAGACCAATGGCACAGAAACAGCAAAAACAATGGGCTAAAACTATCAAGAAAGCCCGGGACTGTATTAAAGAAGCAACACCACAGAAGCCAGTAAGAAAACACTACTGTGGTAACAGATAAAACGTGGGGGGAAATAGCTGAATATATCTGCAAGTGTCAGATATCTGTACCTTGACTGGGTAAAATTCTCACAACTGGCGGTTTCACTGTTTATTTTGAATAAAACTTAGAGGATTGATGAGAATCTAGAATATTTACAAGGGTGTACATAGTACCTGTCATTAAAAAAAAAAAAAAAGCAGCTAATTCTAGACCAGTTTTGTTTAACTTAAAATTCCTCCTGGGAACAATAGCACATATTTGCAGACAAATCACCTCTACCTATTTGCATGACAAGGAAATGAGTAACAGCCAACAATTGTCATGGATCAATCAAATTTTTTTTCCATAGACATGAACAAACTGGATAAAGGACTAACAGAAGTTAAATATCAAGACTCCACTGAGGCTTTTGTCACTGTCCCACCAGACAGACTTCTAAACTCTCTTTCTGAAACTTAGTCATTTTAGAGACACCCCCTTTTTTAATATTTTGTATAAAATCCATTCCCCAACAATGAACCAAATTCCTAATAAAATATCAGACATAGACAACAAACGCTGGCCTAGCATAATGCTGAAAGCTTTGGAAGCTTCTGGAAGAACTTTCACAAGGTGGAGGACCACAAGAGAGGGAAAATATTTACAAATCTCTCATCAAAAGGAGAGTCGGGCCATGGGATGAGTTGATACTGGGTCTCAACCACCAGAATTTTTTTATTTTTGTCAGAAGGTCTGACAGATTTCCTGCCGAACTTCCAGCTTTCATTTTCCAATCACCTGAAAATGTTTTAGAAGCGCTAGTAACACCCCTCGTACCATGCAGGTGCTAAATGAGAAGTGATGGCCTTGGCAGTGCTGGGTCAATGGCTGGACTTCAGGATTTTAGAGATCTTTTCCAGCCTAAGCAATTCTGTGATTATATGAGCTCAAGGTTTTGCCAGCAGAACCAAGCACTGGTTCTTCTGCAACCGTAAGCGCACAGATTTGGTAAATGTTTGGACTCTCTAATCTCTGCAGGGCCTAAGGAGAAAGGAACATTTTATTCACACTTTTGACAGCAAGAGGAGCACGTGGCCAGCACAGAACCTGCACGGATCTCTTTTCTGCTCAGCAGAGAAAAATCCTGAGCCCTACCCAGCTGTTCAGGCAGCACAGGGCTCAGCTCAGAGCTTCTCCAGCCCCTCAGCTCTCATGTGGCACAGGCAGAGTGACAATATCCAGAAGGATCAAAATCAAATCGTCTCTGCCTGAGAGAGCTCCGCTCCCAACCTTGGGAATCTCACTGCACCCAGCCCAGCCCTCCAGGCCAGCAGAAATCAATCCTGGTTTGACACCACAGCACACAGGCACGGAACTTCTTGAAAGGGATCCACGGAATGCACAAACTATTCACAATTACAGTCACACAGAAATAAAAACTTTCCACAAGGGGTTCAATAAAAACCCCATCACATTTGCTTGAAAAGCACATTTATGCTTGGGTGGTTTGAGACTGAGATTTGGCTGCTTCTTCCCATGGGATAGAAACACAGAACACTCACATCTAAGCTGCTACCAAACACCTTCGAGCTCAAATTTCTTTATTTCCTCCAAACCTTGGCCTCTGCCTCCAGAGCCTAATTGGAGCTTGAAAGGAATAAGGGAGTGTCTTTACAAACAAATGGCTGGTAAGGATAAGACCTGAGTCTGCTGGTAAGGTAACTTTGATACTGAGAGATAGAAGAAACAATGGGTAGGATTTCCATAGGAATTTCCCTAGTTAGATTTACCCAAAACTGTGTTAATAAACTACAAGAACAGAGACACAAGAATAAGAAGAAAAGGGGGATGTGTATTGGGGATGTCTGTATTAGGGGGGGATGTACATTAATTAGGTGTTCTGGAAAATCTGTACCTCTCGAGTACCTCAGCCAATGGGGAAAAGAGAGAGGGAACCTGCGGTGGGAATTCGGATAAAAGAGGCTGCGTCCTCTGTCAATCTGAGAGAGACCCCATGGGAAATGCCCATGACCTCTCCCTTTATTCATGAATAAAGTTACAGGACTCCTCTGTCTCCTTTTTGGACTTACACCTCTGGCATTGGTGGATTAATTTTCCTGACAAGCTGAAATAGGTATGTACAAATTCACCAGTTAGGGCTGTTCAATTAGAGCATTTTCAATCCTGCCACAGCAGCCTGATACCCAGTGACACTTCTAGACCAACCCTGTAGAGATTTGGGCTCACATTAGCAATTCCTAAGCTTCACTAAAAATCAATATTTCTTAATTTCACCTGTCTCTCCAAAACCGCTTTACACGGGATAGCAGATGGGAAGAGGCAAGTCTGTGCTGTTATCAACAGCCAGCATTTCCTGAAAGTTACACAGTTCATGCTTTACACTTCACACCTTTATGTTACTGAATGTTGTGCTGGGAGGAAAACAAACCATTTTCCATCTCGAGTTGTTTTATCCTGCCTCCTTTCATCAGCAAGAAAAGTGGATTGTGTTGTGCCACACCAGCCTTTTCTTTAGCGACTATTTCACACCTCGTTTCTTGCTGTCAATGCCACAGAGACACACACTAAGCAAAAGAATGTTCTTTCAACCAGTTCCCCTCATTCAGCAGTAGGGAAATCATGTGGAGAGGAGAATGCTACAATTATAGCATAAATAAAATATATAACGCCTTACCAACGTGTCACAGAGACCAAGAAACCTCAAAGTCCTTCGGAGATACAAGTTCACAGGCCTGATTTTGTTTTATTTCGCCCTGGTGTAACATCTCACTGTCTGCCTGCAGAAACAGGGCTAAGAAAAGCTTGCACCTCTCTGCCTTTCTCAGCAGAGAATATACAGGAAGGGAATAGCACAGCTCTGACTTTACTCACATATACTGTTCCTTCCAGAGGCAATTTCTGGATCGAATTTATTAAGCCTAATTTTTATATTCAATTGCATCCAAAGAAAATGTGTGCTGGGTATTACTGCAGCCTGCTAGAAACAATGTGGATCAAAAATGAAACCAGCTGGGCATGAGGGGAGCAGGTCACTGAACTCAAAACCACAACGATCACATTCAACCTGGAGGAGAAACAGCAGCTTCTTGAAACACCCCAACACCACGAGATTGCGTGAATGAAAGACAAATCGTGGCTTTCTGAGCCTTCTACTCTAAAAGCGGAGTCCTGATATCAGAATTTCCACCTTCAGCCTAAAAACAGACAACACCCTGACTGTGATCTGCACTGACCTGGGCATGCAGGGGTGCAGCATCCCTGCCATGGAGCACCCTGCAGACCTGGGGCCAAATCCTCCTCTGGGGACTGGAGCTGGCACAACTGAAAGCCTTGGCCAACCAACACCTGCTTCCTTGGATGTGCTGTGGGAGACTTTGCCAGCCTACAAAAACCCCTGGTTGCCATAGAAACAGAAATACCATGGTAAAGCAAAAGGAAGACATATTCGATTGTCAGCACAGAGAGATTGATTGTTTAGGTTTTCCCCCACACGTGTAAAACCAACGCAGGGCTTTGTGTCATTCGCTCCCAACCCAAATCCCTTCTGCCTGGTGTTCATGAGGGTCTGACCTGGTCACCTCCCTCCTTGTCACAGCAGCAGCAACAACCAGCCCAAGGACATCAGGAACGGGGACAGAGCCCTGTGCCACATGAGGAACAGGGAGAGAGCCCTGTGCCACATGAGGAACAGGGAGAGAGCCCTGTGCCACATGAGGAACAGGGAGAGAGCCCTGTGCCACATGAGGAACAGGGAGAGAGCCCTGTGCCACATGAGGAACAGGGAGAGAGCCCTGTGCCACATGAGGAACAGGGAGAGAGCCCTGTGCCACATGAGGAACAGGGACAGAGCCCTCTGCCACATCAGAAACAGGGACAGAGCCCTGTGCCACATCAGGAACGGGGACAGAGCCCTGTGCCACATCAGGAACAGGGACAGAGCCCT
>VZTX01026379.1:0-11507 GCA_013400915.1 Pardalotus punctatus | reverse complement strand
GGGGACAGAGCCCTGCGCCACACACACCTCCCTCAAAACCACCACGAGCCAAATGCTAAGGGAAGAGGGGAAAAAAGGATAAAACACCATAATTTTTTTTTATTTTTTTTAAATTCCCTTCGGACAACGCTACTTGAATAGCGATGGCTGCTCTGAGCTCTTTGCCATGCGAGTGGTGTGAGCGCGCAGCGGCTGCGAGAGCAGAGCCAGCCCCAGCCCCACGGCTCATCCCTGGCACATCATTCCAGGCTCCTCAATCACTCACCTTGCCTATTAATGAACAGCCTGCCCAGCTTTACGGCCAATTAATTGGCGTGCTGAGGTAAACTAAAAGAGGAGCGGATTGGATTGGATTGGATTGGATTGGATTGGATTGGATTGGATTGGATTGGATTGGAACGGAACAAGGAGCAGCCTGGCCAGCGCTTGGGCTCTGACAGAAGGTGGGACAAACCAGAAAAAAGATCATTTTAGGCAGTAACGAGGCTCCTGGGGAGGAAGGCAGTGCCTAACCCCAGGCAATGAGTGCTTGGCTCGTGTCTTGGAGCAGGCAGCTTTATCTCTCTTCTAAAACTTCATCCTACATAATTTAGCTGTGGATTTTCAAGTAAATGTCTAATCTTTTGCCAAGCCCGCCAAGTCATTTTCCTGCAATGCCTCAAGTAAAGACTGTGCTCCTTTTTATTCGGTTTTAAATACATTACCTTCCAAATTTCTTGGATGTCCTTTTGTTCCCTCATTACCAGAGTGGCAAATAGCTGCTAAAAAGAACTGCACAGATGTTGCATTCTCTCTGATGGATTTTTTCGTGCATTATAAGACACAAAAATTAAAGATTACCGACTTGTATTTTCATTCTGGATTCGTTAATTGATCAAATGCACAGTGGAAAAAAAGCACAGAAGAAATTAGCTTGGGAAGGAGAAGCAGGGCAGAGAGGATGCTTGGTGAACACAAGGAGCACAGGGAGGCAGACAGGGATGTGGCAGGACACTTGGAGATCATAAAACAACTTTGAGGAAAAGTTTTCGTACTGAGACCGGGAACAGGATCCAAAGATGATGAGGAAGCAGCAAAAGTGAATACAAATATCTGCAGTACACAGGTGGAAATCTTCAGTTTGGTTATGACACCGCTGTTATAAGAAGGAATCAGAGTGCTAAGATCTTTTTATTGTTAGGGGCTTGAAAAGCTCCACTGTCATCTCTGGAATGAAAATCCTTGGCTTTTCCCCCCCTTATTTAGGGAACAGCAAACAACCAAGTTACAATGAATGTCCAAGGCCTGATCTGTGCAAAATTACTCTCAGAATCAATACTGCAAATCCAAGCTGTTTCCAAATACAAATGTTACCTGAGGTAACTTCCTGGAAGTTATTACATATAAAAATTCCTTTCTAGACAGTCACAAAACACTTGTGCATCTCCAGAACATGTTTAAAAAAGCAAAATTAATGAAAATTCAATGTTTTATATCACACAATCCTTTTGACCTGATGCCAAATTCATTGATATCAACAATAGTGTTTGCAACAAAAGTTCAAGACAGGATTCCTGACATCCCTTGGGACTGGACTTAGTTTCTGAAAATCTAAGCAAAGGTCAATGGATTTTTAAATACTCACATTTTTAATTACTGTAAATCTGTTCCTTACAGCTTTAAAAAAGTAACTTTTACCACACCATTTCCTCATCTATAACGTTGGATTTTTCACACTTTTCTGAAACAATAAAAAGGGATTTGGCAGGGAACACGTGCAAGGCACTTTCAATATGAACGTGCTCTGCGCTGATAAATTATTCCATTCAAAAAAGACCAGAACCCAAAAATTCAGCAGACAACCTGCTCGCTGGTCCTGTCAATTCCAGCTTATTCAGCTCATGGCCATTGATTTATCTGTGCACTATGACTTCCTCAAATTCTGCATAATTCACGGATTTCAACTACTTTAATTTCTGTAAATTACAGTCTGCAGTGCCCCAGAGTTATACAAAATACAAAGCATTTTGCCTTGTAAAAGGAAAATTAGCTGGGAACAGCTAAATTTCTCTGGGAACTCTGCTGACACCCTGGAGAAGATGGACATGTGAGAGCACAACACAATTCACTCCCTGGGGATGAATTCAGCTCCAGAATTCCCTGGAATTCTCAAGGAAAAAACACCATGAAATGCATACTAGGCTTAGATAAAAATGGAAAAGTTATCATCCACTGCCTGAGTTTTACAGAAGTTGTTAATTCCCCTTTTTCTGTGATTCCTCCCAAGCGAAGGGGGAGGAAAACCCCCGCCACTTGGCATTAATGGACTGTTGCACAGCCTTGTGCCTGCAGGAAGAGATTTTAAGCAAGTAAAAGCAGAATTCAGCAGAAAAAGCATCCCCTTTTACCTCAATTAGGAGATGAAAGGGGCCCCCTCAGGCCCCGAAGAAACCTGAAAGGACAGGGCAGCAAGAGCAGCAGGGGCAAGAGAGATTTAGGATTTTACTTCAAGTGTTGCGACTACAATCCGCAAGGAAAGTTTTCAGTTTGCCAGACTTCAAATATGATTCAGGGCGTGTTTTTTAGCTTGGTAACGTCAGTGTAAATCAGAGTGGAGCCACTCTGCTGGCATTAATTGCCTTGCACACTCCTTCAGCCCTGTGTGATATCAGCGTTTGTGGGTTCTCATCAGGGTTGTAGGGAATTCAGTGTCGTGATTAACATCTGTCACTTCAACTTGATTTTTTCATCTCCTTGGAGCATTCTGCCCTGGACAGTGATTTGCTTTTATATAAGTAACAGGAAAGAGCCAGAGAGCTTAAGTGAAAAATTCATATTTTAATGGGAGAGCAGAAAGTAAAAGTTTAGAAGCCTCATTGCTCAAGTTAATTAAAATTCAGCACTGATGAGCTGAGCAAGAACAGCCTCCCCTGGCTCAGGATGGAGAAGGGCTCCTGCTGGAGTTCAGATCTGCAGCTTGTGCCCAGCACTCAAGCAAGGGAAAGCCAGGGAGTGATGGCAACTATAAATAGGATGGATATCTCACAGAAATACACAGTCTATTCTGTGTTTTAAACTCACAGAATATCTAATTCAAGTAGTTTGTAATAAATTGTTCCTGCAAGAACAGGTCCAGGATAGAGAAAATAATTGTAATTCCAAATAGGAGAGGTATGAAAATTGACATACAAGTTGCTGATGTGTGCAATCTCACTGAAAAAACACCAAGGAGGGGAAAAAAAACCCAGATCTATAATTAATGGTAAGAATACAATATTTTTGTTTCCTGTGTATAACTAAAAGGCTGGAACAAACCCCCATTCCCTCCTCCCCTTAAGAGGGGAATCACCATCCATCCAGCACTGCTGGGAGTTCTCTGCCACAGAGGGAAGAAGGCAGTGCTGGCTTCCACAGGTGACATTTTCATTAATGCTTCTCCTCATCCACCTCTCCTTTGTCACTCTTCTCCCCAGAACACAAAGGCACAGCAGAACTCCCTGCGCTCCTTTCTCTCCACGCTGACTCGATGCCACACAAACTCTCTCTGCCTCTCTCCTCTTGACCACCCCGTGAGCAGTGGGACTTTGGCATGGGTGCCCATGACAAAAAAAAAAAAAAATTTAAAGGAAATTATAAATGCTAACAGTGAGTGAAAACTCATTTTCCCTTTCTAAGCCAGTGGCCTGACCCCATCAGCAGCCGCAGGGAAACCCTTTCTGGCTTTGATTACAGATCTGCTTTAGGATGCTGCCAAAAGGTGCAGACTTGGGACCTGAAGAGCTGCAAAGCAAACAGCAAAGCAAACACACTTTATCAAACCAAACTTACCCACATGGGCTGGGAAATGCAAGGAAAAATGCAGTTCAAGTTCTCAAACTCACAAACTACACATGAAACGGAAAGTAACAACTTTATTCCTATACAAACTTCTCTCAGCTGATGCTCCCCACATCAAATAATTATGAAAGCATTTACTTAATTCCTGAAGCCTCTTCTACTCTTAGGTGCTGACAGCGCCAACCAGCACAAGAGGGAAAGCCTTAGTGCCTGCCCTTATGAAATTCCTTGTTTTCTGAAGCTGGAATTTTGTTCTTGACCTCCTCAAGAAGTCATACTGAGGTTTTCAAAGGGGTAATAGGAATTATGTAAAAAAAAAAAAAAAATTATTCCTCCCACTCCACATAGACATTAATAATTCCTTTTGAACCCACTTTAGATACACCAAGCTTTAAAGAATAGCCATAAGTCCATGTCCAACTTTAATCCACTTCTCTGTGCACTGGAACCAGGGAGCCAAGAAACTCATTGGCCAACACACACCTTCAACAGCAAATCTACCCTGCAAGAAGGTGCCATGCAATATTTATTCCTCATTATTAAATACTGCATCATTAACTTTGGTCACAAAGTTTGTCAATTAGCATTTTCCTCCTTTGCTCTGCCATCAGAGTGCACAGAAAATAATTCAAGAAAGGCAGAGAAAGCCAAAGACCACCTCTGACTTCCTGAATTAAAAGAAAGAAGCACGCTTTGTGATCAAAGTCAACATACACCAGACCCCCAGGAGGACACCTGGATTTAGGGAGAGCAGCAGAGAGATCTGTCCCATCCCAAGTCACATAAAACATGCAGTGTTTTCTGTGAGGGATCTTTGGGACAATCAGGAGGGTCACAGAATAAAAGATGTGCCTGATCCCGTCACTGCTGAGAGCATCAGGTGAAGGTGAAGGTTTGTTCTCAGCATCCTGGTAACAAAGCCACTTAAAATGACAGAACCCACTCGAGTCTCCCCTGAGCTTAGAGCTGAGGTTTTCAATAGCACTGAAACTTTATCATTTCTGCCTGGTTATTTCGTGCTGGGAAGCAGAGGGGAGGCTGCAGAACCAGGACGCAGGGAGAAGCAATCTCACTGCATTATCACTGCTTTCCTGCTCTCCTCTGCTTCCAGGAATAAAAGACCCAGGCTGGGCTGGTCTATGATTTGCTTTTCTGTTATTCGTGGGATTTGTGGAAGCAGGTAGAGAGGTCAGGCAGACAGGCTCCAAGATGGCGAAGAGAGAACTTTATTTACAAGAAGTTCCTTTTATACACAGTAATAAACAATTGTCTATTGGCCAAAGACAATCCACCCCTAAAGACCTATTGGTTATGGCTTGTACACCTCTAACACAAAACACAGAGATTAAGAAAGTACAGTTTATCTATATTCTCCATGAGAGAGAAAGAAAATCCTAAAACACTGCAACTATACTGGTCCTCACAGTGAGCATCTTCAGGGCAGGGCTACACCCCACAAATGGCACAAAACCCCAAAACAGAGCCCAGCTGCTGTCTCCAGAGCTGTCACACACCCCAAACACCCAGAAAATGCAGATCCCAGAGCAGACCCAGCAGGAGCACGCTGACAAACAGGACACCTCCACAGCAGGCACAATGAGCTGCACAATTAAAGACAGACTGATGTTGAGCAGGGCGATAGGGCTAATTAGGCTGCTCTAAAACACACCTACAAATAGCCACCTTAATTAGGGACAAGGAAAAATCACTTTGTAGCCCTTACTCAGATCCTTCTTTGTATTTGAGTCTCTCTCCCTTTCCAAGGAGGCAAATATTTGCCCTATCCCAGGAGGGAGGCCACAGTGAGATGTAATAAAGGACAGGGACTTAATAACGTGAGGTATTTACAGAAGAGCAGACAGAAAATATTGACTTGGCAGAAGAGAGGGAACATCATTTGGAATCGTCTTGGGGTCAGGGCTACTGTGGCACGGTTGAAAAAACAACCCATTGATGCTGAGGCCCTGGGAAAAGGCAGGAAATTAAAAAGGGAAGATGCTGTATCAACATTTACCCTTATTTTTAATACACAATTTAGATTACAGGTTCCAATAAACCCCACAGCAGACAAAGAACACAATGCAAACGCTGCTTTACTTCTTTGTTGATAATGCAACGTGTGCGAGGAGGGAACAAAGTGCATCAGATCAAACCAAAATGTGAGGCAGGATTTGGAAAATATTTCAGAAATACCAGCAGCTCTCAGTCTTGGACTTCAGGAGTATGAGATACAAAAGTGCTGCCAGTCCAGAGGAAGTTTTCCCACAGCTGGGTGACAGTCCTTGGACAGGGACACATTGTATTAGAATTCCTAATTCTGCAGCTGTGCTGTTCAGAGCTGTCCTTGCACGAGGATGGATTCTCCCCCTTGGACCTGCATGGAAAGGCAGTAACCAGCTCCCATGTTTTCCTGGTGAGCTTTTGGCAAATGAGCATCTTGAACCAAATAATACAATTTCAATATTTAAGGTGTTTGGGCCTCTATCTGTTCAGTGCAGAGAAGAACATTTTACGTTATCACAAATCCAGTAGTCTTCATTAATTTATTTTTTTAAGCAGTGATTCTACATCTGAACAGACAGCAGGAGAAACTGGACTTTTTGATAGCAACAGAGCATCTCTACCCTCACATCCCCCACTCCAAGACAACAGAAAAGCAGAACTGGTCCAGGATATCCTTCTGCACATCACCAAAACTCACAGGCTCTGTCACCTTCAGCTGCACGGTGGGGCACAGGTCCTTTGACCACGTTGGTCTCACACACAGCAAAATTGGCATTTATCAATTATCACCACATGGAACCGGTGGAAACCCTGCACCCTTACAAAGAAAACCCATCCAGAGTTGCACTCCTGCCCTGAGAGGAGGGACCTGCCTTGCTCATGAAGGAGCAGGAAGTGACCAAAAGGGCGGAGTAAAATCCCCAGGATGGATTCACAGAGCAGGGGTGAATGTGGATTCACCGAGCTACCGAGTGCACATTTATCAGTGAGAGGGCAGAACCCCTGTGTCCTTCCCCAGGCACAGCCACACCTGTCCAGGTGCTCATCCCAGCGCTTGAAGACACCTATTTCATGAATAAATACCGCTTTCTGTGTCTCAAAAGCACATCTGGCCTTCCCATGTTAATTTTTGCCTCAGTGTGTGCACGCCAGCTCTGTAAAGCTGCTGTCTGATGTGTCTGCTGGGGCCAATCTTGTTAAGCGTTCGCAGTCGGTGCTGTTTCAAAAAGTATAAAATAATCCACTTTGGCAGCCTTACTTAAAATTTATGGGCTGGCAGCTGCGATCTTAAGTCTTGTGTTAATAAAAAAAGCACACAAATTTTGTTCCTGATCAGTAGCCAAGCTCGCCAATAGGTAACTTCTGCTTTATTTGAAGGCCTGATGAAGGCGTAGCCAGAATGAAAAAAACCTGGAATTTCCACAAAGTCAGGAAGAAATACAGGTTTGGAAAATAAAGTATGAGCAAGCCCCACTCCCCAGCTCTTAAAAAGCCCCAACAGGTGAATCCCAACAATAATGTGAAAAGTCTGGATACCAAAGTAGACGACACCAACTTTGCTCCTGCTGGAAAGGAGAGTTTCCAGTTTTCATCCCACCCTTGCAGGAATTCTGCTGACCAAAATCACAGGGAGAAGGGAGGAAGAAGGAGAGCTGGCAGGAGCATCCTCCTCAAGTGGTGATAACAGCCCAGAGATTTGTTGCTCAGCTGTGATGCTGCTTTTTTTCCCTAAATGCTTGACTTCTCAGACTTAATGTGGTGTGAAAGCTGGGCTTGCACGAAATAGATAAACATAATTATCTCGTGCTCATACGGAGCATTATTTAAAAGAAGTTTTCCGTATCCACAATTCGCCGGGATAAAGAGGATTTGCGGTGATCAGGGGGCCAGCAGAGTGAAAATGGGGGAATTAAGCAGAAATCTGGAGTGTGTGCTCACCCAGAAGAACATTTTAAAGACGACTGGCAAGGTATTACGGTTTGCTAGAAAAAAGCTTTCTGACTTGAGAGAGAATTGGAGGAAAACAGCCCTCGATCCCAGAGCAGGATGAAGCTTCTCAAAGCAGGGAAATTACCTGGACCAGGTAGGGCAGGACTGTGCCCAGCACAGGAATCCTCAGCTCCCTGCTCATCCTTCACCTCCTCCCACCCACAGAGCCAGAAACATCCCCACTGCTTCTAAGTGAAGGAAATGGAAGTTTTTGCATGGCTCGTAGTACGTCTATTCCAACTTTATAGCTAACAAGTTACTTTAGTAAGTGCAAATCAATTTTCATGTAAAAAAGAATGAATCTTATAAGCTTATTTTCTCTTTCTGAAAACAGTAAGTTTAACTGCTTTATGTATTTAATCATCCTGAAACACCGTTTTTTCCCAATTTCAATTCAAATGCATGCAGACAAATCAAAAGTAACAACCAAACCTAATGAAAATAACACTCGATTCACCCAGTGACAGAAACACACAGAAAGCCAAGAACCCATATCCACATCCACCTGTAAACCTGCTTAAATAAGTGTTTATGGCTAAACATGGCACTAAAATACTCAACTCCAGGAACATACCCTGCATTAAGCTTTAAATGGATTTATCATCCGTTGAGAATCTTACCTGGGGAAATACCCAGGTAGAAAAGCAAGACAAGACCACACCCTGCTTGCCAGTTTTGCAATCATCCTTAGAAACTGAAATATTAATTTAATAACTTAGAGATCAAGGCATTCCAGTGCAGGTTGAGCACAAGAGGTGTCAGACACCATCTGACACCATCTCACTTTGGATTTGGCAGGGTTCAGGAGCACCAGCAGTTTTTCCATGGCCAACATTTCCAGCATGGAGCCATCCACAGGCTCTTCATTATTCACATTTTCTCTAAAGGATGTCAGGGAGCCTTTCACCCCTGGCCTTGATAGAAGCACAGCCAGGGCAACAGGGGCGTATTTCTGAAATCCTGAACCTCCACTAAATATTTCCATGGCTGCAGCCACCACTCATGTTGCGGCTCCATCCTAATTTCTGCTCTCTGTTTTACAGCCTATTGAAGGGGTATTTCACCTTTAACTGACTCAAAAAGAGAAGTAACAAAATGCCACGACTCTCTCATTTTAAGAATTAAAGAGGCTTTTTAAAGCATTTTTTCCAGGCAGGAATAGGTTTGAGCAGTTGGTTGTGCTCATGCTTTTCCTTCCAAGCAGATTTATCCTTTTAGGGAGGATTCAGGTGTTGTTGGGGAGCAGCAGCAACAGGTCCTCAATGATTGCACCAGGGAAGAGCTGACAACAAACCCTACACTGACAGAGCAGCATTTCTCAGAAGCTGAAATTCCATCATTTTGAGATCTGCTTAAGACCCCACTGAAAAAACCTGGAACTTGGAAAACAAAGAAAACACAAAAAATAGAAAACAATTTATCTGCTGCTGTTTGTTCCTCATGTGCCAATCAAGGCACTGCCACCCACATAAACCATTCTTTTTTCTCTGCCTCCCATTGGCAAATAGATGAAGGATATTGATTTGACTGGCAGAGAAATAAAAACAGATTCAGCTTCACTGAACTTTAATATAATTTGAAGTTAAATGTGTTATAGACTGGTATCCAACAAAACAGAGCTTCAAATCTGAAAAAAAAACTAATTCCGCTTCAAGAAACATTACAGGAGATCAAGAGCAGGAATAGACCAAAATATTGTGTTTGAAGGCCAGAGGCAGATCTTTCTGTAAAGGCAAAATACAAGAAGATTTTATATCACACCAGTGCCTAGAGAAAGATCCTCTGAGCTCAGAACCAATATTGAGTTTGTTTGACACTCACAATATGTTTGCATAAGAGCCACACTCCTCCATCATCCGAGGACAAGAAATCAATCTTAGGGTATGGGGATAATCACAGTGACTATTCCAATACAGACATAACACAAGCATTAAAAGGAAAGGATAATCTTAATCACTGCTCCTCTAATCCCATCCCTTCCAAAGCCACTGGAAGCACAGTGGGATTGCAGAGCAGGGGCTGCTGAGTGCTCTGTAACAAGAGGAAATGAATCCAAGCATCCCCTCCTCTCTCAATATCCTGTGTCAGCTGTAGTTCCCCGAAATTCCCTCCGCCCCAGTGATTTCTGCTCATAGCCCCTTATTCCAGAGGCAAGCTAAAGATAAAACTTGGGGTTTTTTCACACAAAACTCAGTTTTCAAATGAAAAACAAAATCTCTCAGGTGTTACTGAGATAACTAAGCAACTGAGGTTATAAGCAGTGAAGTGCTTATGACCAAGTGCCGTTCAAAGGATTAGTTTAAATGCCTAGTCCGTGATTCCACAGAATTCAGGAACCTAACAATTTCTTCCTGCGCTCTCCCTCTTTATTATTGTGAAATGAAGAAGCATTGTCCCTATTGTGTGAGTGCAAAACTGTCATATAAGCACCACAGGACCCACTTTCATGTGTAGCAATGTACCTAAAGCTGCAAGATGGCAATTAGCAAGGTTTGGAGCAGCAGCCAGGCATGTAACTCCCACTGAAAACCAGTGGGAACTAATCACTTAACACCTTTGTCAAACCGGCATTAACCTCCTGTGGAGCTCCCACGTCCTTAACGCCATGGAAATTTATATCAAACTTGCACAAAACCCCCGGAGGACATCAAAGAGCTCAATCCAGACACTTCACACCCAGCCTCTGCACCGCCAGGGAATTTATTCTTCCCCCAAAATGCCTGGAGAAGGGAAGAGATGAGGGCTGGGTTGTAGCACTGACACCCAGCTGGACAGGGATGACCCAACACAGCACAAACACTCAGCATTTCACGGAATCTCAGAATGGTTTGGGGTGGAGGGGGCTTTAGATCATCTGCTTGCAGCCCCCCTGAGCCACTGACCTGAAAGCCCTACAGAAGGGAAGCCCATAGGGGTCAGCTTGAGAAGTTGATTTGCAAGCAGAAATCCTAGGAGTAGCAAAGATAGAAAAATTCCTAGCAAAGTAGCAAAATTCTGGGCCTGGGACCCTTCTCTCATTTCCAGTTCTCAGAATATTCCTGCACTTCTTCCAACAGACCCCAGTGACCACAACATCCCCCCAGAGGCAAACAGAGAGCACAGTGCTCACCCTACGCGGATTCCAGGGCAAGAAACATT
The DNA here is from genome assembly GCA_013400915.1 of Pardalotus punctatus. Taxonomy (NCBI): domain Eukaryota; kingdom Metazoa; phylum Chordata; class Aves; order Passeriformes; family Pardalotidae; genus Pardalotus; species Pardalotus punctatus. The sequence goes on along the minus strand of VZTX01026379.1, from coordinate 560 downwards.
GTCCTTTTAGTTGCCGGGAATTCTGCAGCAGCCCGTGCTGTCAGCCCCAAAACCAGCCCCCTGGATATCTGATACTCTGCCCAAACAAAACCCAGCCCCACAATTCCTGATCCCCAACCCAGCAGCTCCGTGTGCCTTTGCAGCAGGCACAGCTCCCCCTCCTGCAGGTTGGTTTTCCAGCAGTCCCATGTTGTTCGTGGGATTTGTGGAAGCAGGTAGAGAGGTCAGGCAGACAGGCTTCAAGATGGCAAAGAAGAAGGTTTTATTTACAAGAAGTTCTTTTTATACACAGAAATAAACAATTGTCTATTGGCCAAAGACAATCCACCCCCAAAGACCTATTGGTTATGGCTTGGACACCTCTAACACAAAACACAGAGATTAAGAAAGTACAGTTTATCTGTATTCTCCATGAGAGAGAAAGGAAAATCCTAAAACAGTGCAACTACAGTCCCACCCTGACAGAGCTCTGGGGCTCCCAGGGGTTTTGTGCTGATGAGCTCGGACATTGCTCCCATCCCTCAGCCCTGCCCCAAAGCCCCTCTCCTCTCCTCTCCTCT
>VZTX01026370.1:1132191-1200244 GCA_013400915.1 Pardalotus punctatus | reverse complement strand
GGTTATGGCGAGGGACCAGCAGGAGGGCAAGCGCCTGGCAGGGCAGTGGTGGGCGTGCAGTAGACCAGGCGTGCGGTGGTGCAGGAACTCAGAGCAGGGAGCAGGGGCGGCAGAAACCGGGCTTGCCAGCAGAAGGTGGCAGGGACTCCCCAGCTGTGGCAGTGCTCCCATAGGGAGAGTGCGGAGTGGCGGCTGCCGGCCNGGCTGCCGGCCCCCTTGCACAGAAAACTGCCCACACAGCCAGGAGGATGTGCCCTTCAGGAACGTCCCCTTCCCAGATGAAAGCTCACTCACCAACGAGAAGAAAACAGCTCAGATCTGAAAAACCTTTCTGCCACTGTAGTGAGGATCCTGTAGTTCCCCCCTGCTGCTTCTCCCATAGCCAGTGGTCAAGTGCCTTCTCTGATGACCACATCTGCTCTCCCCTCCCCATGCCCAGCTAGCTTTTTGTCTCTTACAAAAGGAGTTAATAGTCCATAAGTATCCAGCCATTAGTAACCTAGTGCCAGGGATGGGGAAAAATTCCACACCCCTCAACCTCCAACAGTTGGTAAGGTCCCCTTGGAAACTGCTTTTGCAGGGCACAGAAACAGGCAATTCCAAAATGTCAAATGTCAAGCAGACAAGGCAGAAGGTCAGCTTGGTAAAGCAGGGATCTTCTTTTGGAGATGAGGCAGAAAAGGAAGGCATATACCCAGTGGGAGCAAGGTCAAGTGACATGGGAAAAATAGAGAGATGTTGACTGCCACTGTAGGGACAAAATTTGTGTGGCCAAAGCTCAATTGAAGTTGAAGTTGATCAGAAATTTGGGGGACAGTCAAAACAGTTTTTAAAAATACATTATTGGCAAAAGTCGGTGCAGAAGTTACATGGGGCCATTAGAGGATGAGGATGGTCACCTCATAAACAGGGGTATGGACAAGGTGAAGATGTTTATTTCTTTCATTTCCTCTGTCTTCAACACCAATGAGGAACTAAGAGCTGGAGGACCATGACTGTGAGAATAATAAACTCGCAATTGACCTTGAAATTTTGAGGAATCTGCTGCTCTAGCTGGATCCTTATAAATCTGTAGGGCCTGATGGGATTTATTTGAGAATAGTTAAGAGCTGGCTGATGTCATCATGAGGCCTCTCTTGATGATTTTTGAGTGGTCTTAGGAATCTGGAGAGGTCCTAGTTGACTGGAAGCTGGTCAGCATTGCCCCAGTTTTGGAAAAGGGCGAGAAGAATGACCTTGGAAACTACAGGCCTGTTAGCCTGAAGACTCACTTCAGTGCCTGGTGAAGTTATGGAGAAAGTTTTTCTGGCACGTATTGCACAACACTTGAAAGATAATAGTCATTGATTGCAGCTAGCACAGGTTCATGAGGGGAAGGTCCTGCTTATCAAACCAGATTTCCTTTTATGGTGAGATAACCCACCTTGTTGATTAAGGGAAGCCAATTGATGTAATCTTTTCAGATTTCTATAAAGCTTTTGATATGGTCTCTTGTAGGATCCTTCTGGACAAAATGTCCAGCTCAGAGCTGGATAAATACACCATGGGATGGGTGAGCAGCTGGCTCATGGGTCAGGCACGAACAGTTACAGTGAATGGGGTGACATCAGACTGGGGATCTGTCACGGTGGGGTTCCACAGGGCTCCATCCTCAGCCGTGTGCTTTTCAACATCCTCATAAATGATCTGGACACGGGACTGGAAGGGATACTGAGCAAGTTCACAGATGATATGAAACTGGGAGGAGTCATTGACTCCTTTGATGTCAGGGAGGCCCTCCAGAGAGTCCTTGAGAAATCAGAGGGCTGGGCAATCACCAACTGTCTGAAGTTCAACAAAGGAAAGTGCTGCATTCTGCACCTGGGATGGACAACCCTGGATGTACATGCAGCCTGGGAATGAGATACTGGAGAGCAGTGCTGAGGAAAGAACCTGGCGGTCCTGGCTGATGGAAAGTTGAACCTGAGTCAGCAGTGCCCTGACAGCCAGGAGGGCCAAGCATGTCCGGGGGTGCATCAGGCACAGCATCACCAGCTGGGCAAGGGTGTGGATTGTCCTGCTCTGCTCTGACCTGGGGTGGCCGCACCTCGAGTTCTGTGTGCAGTGTTGGGCATCACAATATAAAAAGTACATAAAGCAATTAGAGAGCATCCAAAGGAGGGCCATGAGGATGGTGAAGGGTCTTGAGGGGAAGCCATATGAGAAGCAGAATTTGAAGTCCTGTGTCTCTTATATTTTTAATTAGCGGTTCTTCTTTCTTACAAGAACAGCTGTTATAATTCCTAATTATGCAATTAACTGTCCTAATTTGGAAAAAAAAATTAATTTTGAGACTTATATTTGATTAAGAGTCTCTAGGAATATGTAGTTTTTGTCAACGTGAATTTTCCTGTAAAAATTCTAGCTTTTTGTTAGTTCAGACTTCTCTCAAATTGCCTACTTTATTGTGACTAATGTAACACTTCAGAAAAAGTCCTCTCTCTGAACAAGGTCTCAGTTTTTACTTTGGTTACAATTGTCTAGGTCACTTTTCTTTTATGTTTTTATCCTGATTACATTTTAGTTTTGTTCCAGAAGATAATTTTCTGGTTCCATATCTTTTTGGGTATATTTTTTTGGTTGATCACTGTAAAATTTCAGCATTTTTTCAGTCATCTAGTCTTCAAGTCTAACTCTGTATAGTTATTAGTTTCATGTGCAATCTGGTTTGGTCAAACATGATACTGTTTTTGCTCACTTGTAGGAAATTTATAAAATCCGATGTGATATAGGACCTTGAGTTTAAAAATATTGATATTATAGTTATTATGCATTATGTACTTGAAACTATGTTGGTGTTTTGCAAGGGAGACAAGATCCTGTTCACATGGGGAAAAGGATAGAGCTGTAGAAAATGATAAATACTGTATTTTCACTGTGACTTTGAAAAATAATTTGACTTCTTCCAGTCTTGGTGGCAGTCATGAGTTTATGGAAGGAGTTGAATGAGGCAAAGAAGTTTGTATAGCAAACAGGGTTAGAATTGTACAAGGAGCTAAAATTTGTCTTGGTAACCATCCAAAAGCTATACTCTAAAGGAAACCGTGTTGTTAGTGTGTTACAGAACCTTTAACCTGTAGTTCAGGCTAAGTGTCTAATAAAAGTAAGAAATCTTGCCCTTTTCCTCAGCTGTTCCTTGGGGCTACATTTTAAACATTTTCATTCTGTTTAGTTGTTTTTATTTCAGTACATATTAACTTACATAGGCATGCTTATTATGACAATTAGGAAGAAATGAGTGATGAAATAATGTTGAAAGACTAGGAATGAATGAGTATATTAAATCATGGTAAATGCTAAAATTTTGAACGGCTTTTTTAATTATTCTTTTGTTTTCAATTAATTTGTGAGTAAGAATATTTCAGGTCTGTAGAAATTATCTAAGTGATCAAAACACAATTTTGCTTCAAACAGCTGAATATTTTGAAAGAATAGTATGTTGAAGTTGCTCAGTGCAATGATTTTTTTGGAAACTGTACTAGATAACTAATGTAAAATAATTTTTCCAGCTTTATGGTTGCTTGTTATTCTGTCTTTCTGCTTCTGTGTTCAGTGTGGATGTTTTGTCCATAAGTTTCTCCATAAGCTTAAGTTTACTGATTCTCAAAAATATTTGCTAAATTGGATCAATATTATCACCATGACTGAGATAAACTAGAATGCTAATTTAACTAAAGAAGTTTACAAAGGGAGTTAATAAAAACTTACAGCAACCTAGAGGAGGTTTCTGGGGGTAGGGTCTTGCATCTGGTAGAAGTCTGAGCAGTTTGATGCATGTTCGGTGAAGCTAGGCAGATTTAGGTAAGAATTTAATACTCAGAGTACTTAACCAGTGGAACAAATGGTTTAGGGAATATGATGGGCTCTTTAGAGTCTGAAGTCCTTTAAAATTGGAATTGGAAGTCATTTAGTACAATAAATTGTTGCTTTAGTAGGATTTTATCGATTTAATTTGGAATAATATAATTCTGTTGTCTGCATTATTCAGGAAGTCAGCATTGATGGTCATGATGCTTTTCATACACTTCTGTTCTCTAAATCTACTATTTGACCTCTTACCAATGTGAGAAAGAGCAAAATAATTAGCAAGGAAGGTAAAGGAAGAGCACAATAGGCCTGAAACATGAATGATACTGTGACAGAAGTCCTGTCATTCATTTCTTAGATAACTACTCAGAATGATGTTCCATAAGTATGGCACTCACTTAGCTAATGGGAGGAAGATACAGAAAATAGGGGCTGTGAGGGGATTTTAACAGCATATCTGCACCTTGCAATGCAAGCCTATTCACAGTGTGCTATTAATGAAGTTATTAGGAGTGAAACTACTGCTTCTGTATATTATTTTAATATGGCATGTAAATATATTAGCTGATGGTGTAGTGTTAGTTTGGTTGTCTCTAATGTGAACATTGCATTGCATGGCCTCAATGTGCCCTTGGAGTTGCAGTTGACTTTCTTGGAAGGATTTTATTTTGTTGGAATTTCTCCTTTTCATGCAAGAAAGAAACATCAGATAAACATATAATGCATTTTGATTAATTTTAGAGCAGCTATAATACTTTTCTAGTGAATTCTTACTTTTAACTAGAGTTTGTTAGTTTAGTTTGATAATGGGTTTTGTTCATCTGTATTGTCTCTGACAGACAAATTCATTTTAATTACTGTTCTTCAAGTCAATAATAAAGAGTAACCAGCTACAAGTGATGCTACTATGACTCTGCCTCTCATATTTTGACTTGTATGCATTTGGTGGATGTATAGACTACCAGTATAGTTAGTCATATCTGGTTTATTTTTTAGAGGTAAAAGGTTTGATAAAAAATCTAAGGTGACTACTCCAGCACCCCTTTAGCTCCTTTAGTATGTCTTTCTTCAGTAGGAAAGCAAAGTACCTCAGCTGCAGGAGGAAAGCAGGACACTTGCTTCATCTTTCATTTACAATCTGAGTTTGTCTGCTTTTATCAGGGCATTCACATGGTGTAGTGAACCCTTTTCCTTGTTTCCTGTGGATAAGTATACGAAAATGACCACCTTACTGAAAGATGGGAAACCTGGTCTGTAAGTTCACAGTACATCAATAAATATGAAGGATGGGAGTGTGGAGTAAAGGAAAAGAAGTTGGTGCTAAGTACTGGTGTCATTGAAAAGTGCTTAATTTTCATCCTCCCTCATTGTATGCTGGGAAAGAGAGAAATACTCCTTTCCTTCTTGGGTGGTTCTTCATTCTCCTGAAATGGAATCAGTCTCAGTAGAGAAGAGTGGCAGCCATCTGAACCCTGGAAGAAGAAGCAGCTGTCAGCTGCAATAAGCAGCATTTTTTCAAACACTCACTTACTCCTCATGGAGGAAGCAAGAGTCAATAGTCAGCCATGTCTCTTGCAGCTTCTCAACAATGTTTACACGAGCATAAAGCAAAATGTGAATATGGGATAATGAGTGTTTTTACAAAACTCTTCTAAAAAAAGAAAAAGAAGAAAGGTCTTGACTTGCATTTGCAAGAAGGTACCAATGCTTTCCTCTACCTCATTTGATTGTAATGTGGTTTCTTCAAATAAAACATTCAAAATGAAGAGTGAGAAAGACAGGAATCTAGAAAACTAACTGAAATACTGTAAACAGTCAAATTGTTCTTCATCTGAAGCAATTTTTATTGTGCTTATAAATTACTAGATAGAGTGTGCTATCCAAGTGCAGTATCATCTGTTAGAGTTTTCTTTAGCTCTAGCTGCATGTTGTGTAAATTTTAGCTGAACTGACAAGTAGCGTATCACTCTTGGGAATGTCTGATGTTTCTACCCTGAGACCATTTTCTAGAATTATAGGAGGTACCTTTGCCAGCTATCCTGGTGGGGTGATGAATTTACGAAGGCAATACCCCACATAAGCAAGCTGTCCATTTCAGTGCTGAAGTCTAGAAAAACTTAGAATGTAAAAAATGTTGAAAAAAGTTAAAAATTAAGCATTCTTTTAGATCCCTTCATTTAAAGGACAAGTAGCTTGAAAACTTAAATTAAAAAATTTAATTTAAACTTTAAGTGCATTTTAAGTTTGCCATTTAACTTACATAAATAATATATATATTTACTGTCTTCTACATATATATTATTTCTGTGATTTATACTTGGAATTCAGGATATATCAATGAGATACCACAGAGATTGTGTTTCTTTCTACAAAGCAAAATCAAGAGTGGAAAATAAGGTATAATAAAATATGATATTTTTATTCTTTAGTGTCAAAACAAGATATGGCTAGTTTATTTTTTATAATGTTTGTTTTTAACATGGCAGCATTTGTTGTTCTTCATGATATGCTAAAAATAAGATAATTTTCAAGAAGTACTTCATCCTATACATGCAAACCTGCAGACTTTCTGTTACATGTTGCTGTATGTTGTGAGTAGTTAATTTTTTTTGTTTGTTTTGCACATCTTTTGTAAGCCATGCTTGCTGTATTGCACCGTGCTTCTTGTAGAATGTTTCCTAGAGCACATAATTAACAGCATGTAGTAATTTGGAATAAGTGCTGTTAAAAAAACAAGATAACATCCCAGTTATTTTGCTTTTTCTAACCCTTCACAGGTGGTAAATAGAAAAGGTAAACTAAGTAGTTAATTTTGGGTTTTCATGTTTATTCAGTTTTACTCTATTTTGTATTTTGATAGCAATTTGGTTTAGTAAACTTCTTTTTGTGCAGATTATAATAACTTTTCTTCTTGTATTGCTTTGCTTTTAAGATTTAAATCACAAGATTTATTTTAGGAGTTCTAATGTTACTCTATTTCAAACATGGTACTAGACATAACGTCATTGCATACCTGTTTTGTAAATTTTTAATATGAACTTGAAATTTCATTCATGATTTTTTCACTTGTCACACATCTCATATTTCTAAAACATTTTTAGAAATGGTACTTTTTAAGCTTCCAAGGGGAAGTAGAAAATATTTTTATCCATTTTGCTTGGGTATAAATAATACATGTGTAATTAAATTTAATATTTTAGCTATGTAGTTAAATGTGTGATACTGTTTAGAAGATAGAGGCTTTTGGTTTTGCTTTGCACTGGATGAGAAGAGTATGTAACAATTTATAATAGCAATGAAAAAATGTGTCTTGAGATGAGAGTAAATTTAGATTGGATATTAGGAGGAAATTCTCTGCTGTGTGCGTAGTGAGGCATTGGCACAGGTTGCCCAGAGAAGCTGTGGATGCCCGTGCCTGGCAGTGTCAAGGCCTGGCTGGATGGGGTTTGGAACAACCTAATCTAGTGGAAGTTGTCATTGGCCATGGCAGGGTATTTGGAGCTACATGATCTTGAAGGGCCCTTCCAGCTGTCAGAGACTGAAATGTTATGGTTTATGGCTTAAACATTTTTATTAAAGAGTTTTGCCTGTTATAACAAAATTTTATAATGAAGTTGTACCATGGAAGCCAACCCTGAATGGGTCTTCTGACTGAAACCCTGAACTGTGAGTTAAACCACCTAAGGCTATTTGAGATATGAAAAAGTGACGCTATTGTTCAGGGCATCTCAGATCTGGAAAGTAATGGATAAGGCTGGGAGAGCATTGGGAGAGCATTGGAAGAGCCAAGCCCAGCATCTTCAGGGCAGAGGCCATAGCCCCAGGTTTATCTGTTACCAGGTTTGCACACACTGCCCCCAAAGCAGGGCAGAGGAGGAGACTTTTTGCGTGTGTGACATAACCCCTGGTCAGACGCAGTCAACACTCATCCTCCCTTACCCAGACTGGCTCAGCTGCAGGGCCTCCCAGCCCCTGGGAAAGCCCAGCCTATGGAACTTTCACATGAGTGGCAGCTGAGGGGGTGTCATGGCCCATCAAAGGCCCCACAAAGGGTTCCTCAGACCCTGCACCAGAGCGCTGCGCATGATGCAAAATGATGCAACTGACCCAAAGTCTTGCAAGAGACAGTGCCTCAGGGGAGGTACCTGGGCATTCCCACCTGGCCCAAACATATATTAATCCATTGCATTATATGCTTTTTGGCAGGGGACAATCACCACCAAGAAGACCAGATGGAGGGAAGCAACAAGATGTTGTTGGGACCCATAGAGTGATGATATGTTGCTACTTAATCTGTCACTCCTCCTGTCCTGTGCCCTTCCACCTCCCCCTTTTTCTATTTCTTTCTTTTTCTTTCTTTCTTATTTTACTGTAAAATAAAATATATCATTTTTTGGTGTCAACATTTAACCTCATTTGGTTTTAATCCTGTTTTGGGGAATATTTGAACCTCAGGATTCTATCCATAATCCACAGAGGGCTCGCTTTGCTCTTCTGTGATTAGAGCAGATTGTAGCACCAACCCAAACCATTCTGAGATTCTTTGATTTGATGGAAATATCCCTGTTTTAAAAGTGTGCAATTTAGACCAGGTACAATACAGATTGTGGATATATAGGAAAATATTATATCCTAAATTTATAACTATTACATACCTTTATGGGTTGATGTATGGATATTTTTATTCTGGAATACACATGGCCATGGATAAACTTCTAGTGATACAAATATCACCCTACCTAGTGATAGAAATCCATAATTACATTATGTAAACAAGCTGAAGTACCTGTGCCATGTGCAAACTTTTGTACCCCGTGCCAGGAAAGAATTCAAGTTGGGTATGCTAATAGATTCATTTTCCCTCTGTGAATATAAAAGGAAGTAAAGTAGAAAACAATGTAAAAAGCATGTTAACATTGCTATAAAAAGTAAAACGCATCAAATATTTTTTTTTATTTTATGTGCTTTACAAAGAAACCATAAAGTTATTATTTGATTATATAATACTTAACTGAATATTTTGAAAACTTTTCAAAGTAAAGCCTTTGTATTTAGGAAAATGAAACCAATCAATTATATCTATACATTTCATCTGTTATTAAATAAAATGTAGTTCAAAACAAGTAAAATTCTTTCTTTTAGCTGTTCTTTATGATGAACAAAAAACTGGAGCTATCATGGGAGTAACAGGGCCCTTAAACACAAACATTTAAAGTACCACCTCTGATAAAAAGCAAGGTGTGACTGCTGGTTATCTCACTGCTTTCCTCTCTGTGTTCAGGGATAGAAATGTGTGTCTTTCTCACACTTTGTAAACTCATGCTCAGAAACACATTCATTTGTAAATGTGAAACCTGATGTGTTTCTCCATTATGAAAATAGAATAGCCATCTCTGATTAAAGAATGCTTTTTCTGATTTTTCCCAATTTAAGTAATACTACAGATTGTGGAGCTATAGAAAAGAACTTCAGTCTGTAATAATGACTGTACTCCCTCTTCCTGCTGCTGTCTATGGTATGTAAATAAGACTTGTAAACAGCCTAGAATCAGATTGAGTGATAAGACAGAGGTAGATACGGCTTAAATTATTATGGTAGCTGAAAGAAACTGTCATCAGCATAGAGTTTGAGACAACAGGGTTGAGGTTTTACAGAATTATTTTTCATCAGTTTCTGAGAGGCACAGTAGTTGCAACAGGATTTAACTATGCTGATTTCACAAATGCAAGTCATACTAAAAAATCAGAACACTGAGATGAGCTGCATACCATTTTGAAGCTGTTTGTATTCCCCTAATGGTACCCTTTTATGTTGTATGTACTAACATAGCTTGAGAACTGCTGGTGTGAGAAAAGTTACATGGTTGTGCCTCAGAATTATATTTCGTTCCTTCTTGTTGATCTTGCTATGGGCATTTTCATTCTTAAGTAAAATCTGCTCTGCTAGTCTTAAATGATGAGTAAAGAAAGAGTGGGAGCTTTGGAATGAAACCATTTGGCACTGTAGCTGTGTGGGGATTGCTTAATGTGTGGATTGAGGACATGAGACAATTGCAGAGTAATAGACATTACAGATGGAAAAAGACCTGTTAGGTCATCCAGTCTGTCTCCTTACAAATTCAGTACTATTCCCTACAGAACATTTTCCAACATTTTGTCCAGTTTTGTTTTAAATATCCTAAATGATGGAGATTCCACTACTTGCCCTGGGATGCTTTTGTGCTGCTTTGCTGGTCTCATTGCCAAGTAGTGTTTCATGATACTCAGCTACAGTCTTGTCTTTACTTTTTAAAAATTACAATTATTATTGTTACTCCTTGTAATATTAATTTAAAATTAATTCTATAATGATTATAAATATCAGTTATATAAATATTATGTGTAATTATTAGTATCCCAGTGGCTGTCTGTGATGTCACTTAATCCTCTGAAGGGAAATTGTGTCTTTTTAATTTTCAAATATTTTTCTTTACATATCAATGTTGCTGACTCTCTAATCACTTCCATTGGCCTTCTCAGTACACTTATTTACTTACACTTATTATCAGTGCATGTTAACATACCTTCACAGTGAACTTTTATGGTTTTCTGGTGGCCAAGTGAAATGTTAGGAAGTATTTTGGGTGCATTGGTATGGACCTAAGGTTAGGGTTTCTATATTATTTCAAGGATTTGCAGTGACAGTGCAACAGAGGAAAGGAGTAGGTCATGCATGTACATAAATGGTATTCCTCTGTAACAGCAATGTGCAGGTAACTCCTGAATGCAGAAGTGACTGGTTGCTGAACAGCTTCAGGTATAAGCTTTACATTTATAACACCAGATGTGGGTTGCCATTATTACAGACATAAATTGATTTTGTGGCATTTGGGAGCCAGATATTTCCTGATAATTAGCTCTTTTCCTACTTTTTGTTGGGTTTTTTTTGTAATGCCAGTGTCAAGCATGATAACTCTCAAGGGAGAGTAGCTGTGTTTTATGTTCCAAACTTTGTACAGATGTTAATTCCCACATGTGTTTATTATTTGGGCAGGTAATTAATTCATTAGGCTCCATTAGCAGTTTGATCAGTTGCTATATGGCCTTTTAGATACTGTAGACTGTTCTCTGACATTAAGAACTGTAACATATTTTGGTGTGAAACATCATTGGGGAGTGGTGGCCAGCCCAAACTGAGATTTACTAAGCCTTTTCTTAGAAGTCACAATAAGGAATGTATTTTTTTAATTGCCACTCTGTCAATGTGTTAAAATTAGAAAATCCTGGCATTTAACTTCTAAAAATAAAAAAAGAGTGGAGGAATGAAGAATCCATCTCCTTCATCAGGTTTTAGACTCTGTTCTTGCAAAGCTGTTTTCTAGAGTCTGCTCTGAAAGGAAGCTGTCCCCATGTAAGCTGCTTGTTTATTGATGCAGTTTGGCTTAAGTGTCTCACGTTTCTTTCTCTTTCCAGATATGTTGTTTGCATTTTACCTTAGTCAGGTTTGAGTTTCATATGACAAATTCATATTTCAATGCACTACAGTTGCTCCAGTGATGCTTTGTTATCTACCTTGTCTTCCAAAAGTCATCATATTTATTTGTCTTGTTGATCACATATATCCAATTATTCCTAATATATAAAATTCTGGACCAAGTCTTCGTGTTGTCCCTTTAGATTTCTGTTGTGCCTACAAGTGATTTGATTTTACTTTGCTCTGATCTCAAACCCACTGAAAACCTGCAAGTTATAATGTGTTATTTGAAGCAGACCCACTTTCTGGTCTATCATATGTGCCAGAAATACACAATGGAATATGTAGAAAGAAATTAAAAGTCCAGATCATGTAACTCTTGACTGAACCTCTTGATTGACTCTTGATTGAACCAAAACAAACCCAAGAAACCTCATTCAAAAAAACCCCAAAAACCAAACCCCAAACCAAAAAATTTAAGCCACCCTTAAAATTCTAAAGAAAAAATTAGAGGTGTGAATTGACTTGCCACCAACAGTTTCTGTGAACAACAGGGACATGAGGACAAGGGCCAGAGTGACACATTTTTGGAAAGCTGCCCTCTAATAAATGACCTAAGTTGGGAAAAGAAGTTTTCAAAAGAATGAAAAAACTGATCTCTTCACTCTTGTGACCAGTGACAGTACTCAAAGAAACAGCTTGAATTTGAGTGAGAGGAGGCTTAGGTTAGGTATCAGGAAAGGGATTTTCATCCAGAAGGTGATTAAACACTGGAAGAGGCTTCCCAGAGAAGTGGTCACAGCATCGAGCCTGACATAGTTCAAGAAGTGTTTGGACAACACTCTGGCACATGGTGTGACTCTTAGGGATGTTCTGTCCAGGGCCGGGAGTTGGACTTGATGATCCTCATGAGTCCTTCCAACTCAGCATATTCTATGATTCTAGATATGATGCATTACTTTCTTATATTACAAGCTTAAATAAAGTATTTCAAGAGGCAACAGTCATGGCTGTCAATACCACTTTGAACTATTGTTGCAGTTTTTTGCAATTTTGACTTTTCCTGTTTGGACTCATTAACTTCTCACATCCACTCTGTGCTCCTTCCGAGTGAACTGCAAGCTGCCAACTTCAAATGCCAGGCATTTGCTGCAAGGCCTGTCTGTCAGTTCTTACTTAATGGGGCAGAATTACTAATCTTAGTCATCCTTTTAGTCCTTAATTACACTCAAGTGCAATTCTATCTCAATGTTCCATGTCATGATGGACCGGATTTGTGGCCCTGCATGAACTATGATCCTTCATTATGGTGGTTTTGTGCTTTATCTAGGGTCTGAGCTGGTTCCATCTCTTTCCAATTTAACACAGTCATGTAAGTGTAGAATAGTGATGTCCAGTGCAAAATATTTGTGTCACCTGCATGGTTTCTTTTTCCTCATCTGCAGACACAGGTCTGCTGTAAACAGCAGGACCCTTTTCTGTAGCAATAAGGAAAACAATTTCAGGGTGTAATTTCATAGTTAGCTTAAAGCACTGCTTGTTGTCTTTCCTGTCTACACAGTAATACAGACCAGCTTGCTTATCAGGCTAAAAGTCCAGGAAAATGAAAATCAATACTGTTCATGTGGGCACATGGTGGTTGCTACAGCACAGACTTTCTGGAAACACTACTAGAACATGAGCATTGTGGGGTTTTTTAAGGCAGCACATCTTTGGTTTAATCTGCTATGTGTATATTCTCCATGTGGTCCCTTCTATGGAGTTTATCCTTTTTGATTTTGAGAAAAACACCCAACTAGCTATTAATTTTAATAGGTGACTCTGAATTCATGTTTTTATTCACTTTGCTTAATATTCTGTTGCAGGTCATGTTCAACCATGTCCTCGCAATTCTTCTGTGCCCCCTTTAGACATGAGATGAAAGCGCTGATTATAAATTATGTGTAATTGCATGGCAGGTAAAACAAACTACTATGTGTGTTTTTGCTGCCCCTCAAATACATTGAGGTTTGGTAAACTTTTATGTTTGCTTTCCATAACATAATCTGAAGTCTTGGGCCAATGGAGCTAGTGTCCCTGACTATGTACATCAGCAAATGCAAGGCTTTTAGGTGCTGTGGTTGTTGGGGGTCTTAGAGGGATTCCTGTGCTTGACTAAAATAATCCTTTTCTATGAAAATCACAGTCTCCATTCTTGGTATCTGGCACCTAAAATCTGAAGGCAGAAGACCTACTCAATTACTCATGCCAAAATACTGCCCCACATACTTGTGCTCTTCCTCCCCACCTTTGGCTAATACATCCAGCACCTTTTGGATATTGTCTTTTTACATTTTCTGAATTGAGAACCAGAGAGAGAGAGAAAAGCCCTAAAGTATATCCTGAGTATCTGTCTATCTATCTATCTATCTATCTATCTATCTATCATCTATTTTTTATTTTTTTTTACCTTTCCAGTCTAATGGGAAAGAGTTAAAATTCTATATGAAAATGTGGTATCCTGGTTGCAACTCGCAGTCCCCACCCTGGAGACTGAAATGTACTTGTGCCTGGTCCCCCAACTCCATCCTTATAACCTATGTCCAGTAGCAAAATTCTCAGGTATGTGGTGGTACCATTTACATAATTTAGATTTTGATCTCCTGTTAAAAATTTGTTATTAAGAACAGAAAATGTGCTAAAAAGAGAGATTTTGTATATATTTTCATTGAATTATCATATTCCGCATCTAACTGCCAAATTCTTTATACACTGGAGAGAAATTTCTCAACACATCTTTTTCATAACTGTGCTGTTCACATCATTCATTGCTGATCTTTGTAAATCTTGATATCTTTTACCAAGGGTAGAACTTGATAGGACTCATTTTCAGCAAATGAATATGAAAATGAAGCTAGAATTTCTTATGTTTACAAAGACTGATAGTATTTTCAATAATGATGACATAGGATACATAAGTACTTGTGGCTTAAAAAGTGATGAATATACAATGTTTTGACAGATTTTACTTACTGTTGCTGCAGTTGTTGATGGCTGATGGTTGCTGTAAAGGTTAAAATAGTTATTTTAACATGGTTTGGGGAAGGAATCTGTAGGGTAATTTCTCAACAAGTTTCAATTGGTGCTGGGTTTTGTTGTTTTTGTTGGGTTTTTTTTCCCCATAAAATATATTCCTTGTGAGTATGCATTAATATTGAGAGAAGAAAAGCAGAAAAAATTTGACCTTTCACTGTTGAAAGCATCAATATTTATCATTTTCTTCAATGAGGTTTACTGTATTTGAGAAGCATTAAGGGAATAGTAATGTTGAACACCTATAATATATGTTTTGACCTATGGAGAACTGTAATTGTTCTTTCTCAGTTTAAACACTTCCACATTGGAAAGATTATGCATACACAGTGTTTTAGATATTGTGTTTTTCCAATAGATTGTTATAAGCAAAAGCAGAAATTTTTGATGATTATGGATACAAAAGGAAATGAACACTGAAGATCTCTTCACAGAATTCAAGTTGCTTTGGGCAGTTATTAACAAAATAACCACACAAAGTGAAACACTAGTGTAGCCTTGGAGCATGTTAGTTTGGCATGGGCAGCATTTGTAGGGGTTTTCAATATAAACACAGATTAAAGTGCACCAGCACTTTCCCATCAGGGAAAGGCAGTATCCTTTCAAGAGTGCTTGACTGAAGTGATAGGAAGTAAAATACGACTGAGAAATGGTAGTGCTAATAATCTTAGCTCTGTAATAGTACTGAAGTAATCCTCTCCCACCCCCCAGATCAGCAGGAAGGCAGATCTTTTCTTAGCAATGGCAATAAATTATTGGTGTGGGTTATTACCAAGTAACTGTGGTCATGGATCAGATTTCTGTTCTAATGCTGATGCACAAATATAAACCAAATATGTGATTCTTGGTCAGAAGTGCTCAAAAAAGTCAAGAGCAAAGAAAGGCAAATGTTCCACCTGTGTCATGGTGCTTCGCCTTCAGAACTGATTTGCGTCCAACATGTCCACACACTTCCATTGCTCTGTAGTTTGCCTTCAGTTATTATCTCCTGTGAAGCACAGTGGGAATGGCGACATGGAGGAGTGATGGAAAGGCTTAACTGCTGCCACCAGTGTTATTCATCTACCTTGCATCAGCTGCTGAAATTTGGTATGTTGCCGTATGCCAGCCAAAAACTAGCTGTGGGCTGAATTAATTACTTTGAGGAAGACAGTCTGTTCTTACCTATTTCTTTGTTGCTTACTCCTCAGTTATGGAAAGGATTAGATATTTACTATGTGCATGGAATATGGTTGAAATTTATAAATCAAATATTGTCTGGACTCAGTGAATTTTTTGTGCATTGCAGATTGACTATTGTGTCCATATTTTGAGGAAATGCAGGCAGTGGGATTCAAACTTGGGGGAAGGTTTAACAACTTGTCACTTATATCTTGTTCTAGAAGAATATTATTAATCTTCAGTATACTCAACAACAACAACTCAACAGAAAGATTTAGAATTCTGAATAAGTTTTAGATGATACAGATGTAAAAATATGAAGTGGAGAGAACAGAAAAGAATAAAAAGTAGCTAAAGATTTAGAAAAGGAAGACAATGTGTAATGCTGAAAGGTCAACTCTCAGAGTATAGGTACATCACGGTGGATTGTTCTTTGCTATATTTTGTTTTTAATAATTTGATGTATTATTTTTGTATAAAGAAGTAGGTACTTCCTAACATTTTATTTTCTGATAAGATGTAGTGGCAAAAGTGCCAAGAAAAGAAAAAGCCTTTTTGGGCTAAATATTGTATGGTCAGCAGAACAAACCACTTCAAGGTCCATGAACTTAGCTGGGCATAAAAAAAACCCCACCACCAATAATAATAGTAACAATAATAATAATAGCACCTTAAAAATGGACTCCAGTGTCAAGAAACATAGCAACTTTATAAGAGCAATTTAATGACTCATATGATAGATGTAGTGTACTATATGATGAGATTCTCAGAAGTATAGCAAATGATGTTAGGAAAATTAAAATGTAGTCCAAGGAGAAAAGGTGGTTTATCACATATAAAGCAAAACCTCCAAAGTCTGTGACATGAACTCAGCTGAATTTTCCTAAAGTTCTTAAAGGTAAATGTTCAATTATTGTTAATATCCTGAAAATATGAAAAATGCAAAGTTGTAATGTTCAATGAAAGATTACAAGGTGCTACTTGTTTTAAATGAGTTTGTGGGTTAAAAATAAACATAGAGAACTACTTGAAAATTCATACATAACCAATTAAATAAAGAAGGTGTTAGAAAAGTCCAGGGTCCGCATTTTGGGACATGTCTATGCAACTTTAATGGTGTCATTTCTTTGTTTGTAGTCCTAAACATTTTCCTTTTAATATACTTGTTTTTATGGAACTATTATAAAAGTGTACATTATTCATTGCTGCAATTTCTCTTGCATTGGTTTTGTGTAAAAATTACATGCTATCTATATTGTAGTTTGAGCACTGTCTTCCAGGTGAGGTTATTTTTTTTTTAACTGCTTGATAAAGTCAAGCAGAAGAAATCATTGATATATGTCTGTACCAAATTCTTATACACATATCAAGTATAAATAAATAAGGTAAAATAACCCCAGATCCTACTGAGAAATGTTATAGCTTGATAAAGTCCTTGGGAATTGCAATAGGTACAAATAAGTCCTCCAGTCTTGGAAATGATCAATGGCAGGTAGGCAGTCTCCTTTTGGTTATATTTCTTCTATTGTTCTGGAATGGACAATTACCATGTCAAAGGACTTAACCAACTGCTTTAAAATGTCATTAATTTTCTTAAATGAAATGTATCACAGGAAATAGCTCCAGTGCTTAATTTCAGAAGCTTGGATAATATACTGTGGGCCTATCTTGGGACAAGCAGTCCTCTAACATTTTGTTTGCCCTTGAGATTTAGAAGAAATCATATCTATAGTATTCATAATAAGTAGCAATTTAACCAAGTTCAAATTAGATGTGAACAAATGGATTAACAAGCACCTCATTAAAATTTTAATTTCTATTCCATTTATCACTTTTAATAGAATCAACTCTGTTTCGGGGTGGGGGGGGATTAATTTCCAAGTATAACGTTAATTTCACTTGTTTTTATCAATAGCTTGAATTTTTTCCTATAAAATATACTTTATGTAGTTTCAAAATATGTGACCTTCACATGGAACTAACAAATTTTAAACAAATAAGGAAAATCTTGATTGATTTAGTGGATATTTTTTTAAGTATTGAAATTTACAGTACTGCTGTATGTATTTTTTTCTAAGTGATAATATGTGCTTACTTGTAGTGATTTTAAGAAGAATAAATGAATTTAAAATAAGTGCATTTGGGGAGTTATCTCAATAATTTCACTGAAAATATCAATGTAAATATTTCAGAAGTAAATTGTGACTTTTAAACTTAACGTTCAGATTCCAACTTCAAAGCAATATTTTAAAGTACTTTGAATTCCTTGGATAGCATATATCATAAACATGCAGAATTTTCATAATTTAATGTTTTCTTTCAAATAAAACTATTCTAAAACTCTAATGTGACTGTATCTATTACTGAATAATTATTTTATAAAATAAGGCTTTGCTTAAAGCCATGATTTAATAACAGTTTTTTTCAAGGGAAAAATAAATGAGATTATAGGAATGTAAGAATTTTATCTTTTGGTGATTCATGTATTCTTTGAAGTCCCTGTATTCTGTCGTGGTGTGTTCTGGGTGTCAGGTGCCAGTTTTTTGGTTACAAAAAGACAAAAAGTTTTTTCTCAGGTTTGTTTTTACCCCGAATATTTTCTTTATGTTTTTTTTTTTTTTTTTCCATTTTGCACTGATATGTACTACACAGATCTCTGAGAGAAAGAGAATAATTGTTTAGGACTGTCTTTCTATGTAGCAGCAATATGAATGTCAAATTCTTAAGTCTCTATCAAATAATACAGAGAGATCTAAATCACTTTAAATCTTTACACAGCATGTGGAAAGCAAGTAGTTTTCAATGTAATGGCAGTCTGAGAGAAAAAATGATAGTCTGAGAGAGAGAAGAGAAAAATTAGAATAGTATTTCAGGAACTAGTGAGGTCTTACAGCATGTGGTTTGGGCAAGAGAGAAAATAATATGAACAAATGTCTGAAAAATATTTCAAAGCAAATAAGTATGTTGTTTAAGATGGAGAAATATGTGTTAGTCTTTTTGGGTGTCAGTAGAGGTTGAGGATAAACTTAGTATTTGTTGGGGGGGGTTTAGTGCTTTTGTGTTTTTTCTGTGGCTTTGTTTTTGGTTTTTTTTTTTTTTTCTTCTAAATAAATATGTTTAATTTTAGCTTCTCTGTAATTATGTAATCAATTTTAGACAGTATTTTTCACTGAATTGATTTCAGCTATGGTGCAAAAATCTACATCTGAATAAGTACCAAAGCATTCATTAAGATCTTAAAAAAAAATTATAAAATAAAATAAAACAGCCCCTAGGAATGAATTAAAAATAAAACCAGTCATTCCAAAAGTAGCAACCTACCATAGTGAAACATGAACAGAACTTTCTCACTGTTTTTCAGTTCAAGTGGTTCTGAGTGTTCCTTCCTATTAAGGAAAACTACCTTAACAGGCTAAGAAAGCTATAATTCAGGAAAATATTCTGAAACATAAAGAAATACTAAAGAACTCTTGAATGAGTGCATACATATTGGCTTGTGGTAGTGCTCTTTGCTTGCTGCTGAAAGTGGCTGATTCCTTTCAGGAAGAACTGCATGAGTAGGTTAACGAGGACAAATGGTTGTCTGGATGCAAGCAATGCATCAGGTCAAACTAAATATGTTGTGAGACCTTTGTTGCTTAACTGCTTCAGCAGCCTGACTTTCCATTCTGCAAGATTCCTTTGTGTTTGAACTTCTCTTTGGCTAAAGGGTAAATAGAATCCTTTTTTTCCTCCAGTCTACTTTCTGTTCTTGAGAGTTTTGTTCTGTGACAAGTTTATGTTCTTTAATGTGTAATTATATCTCTGGTATTAAGATGTCTAATTTGATGTACTTCAATTTCATCCTAGGTTTACAAATTTATTTCTATCATGCAGATTCAGAGCTAACTTATAATAGATGCCATTTTGTAAATGTCATGGTTTAACTCAAAAAACTTAGTTTAGTGGAAGACTAAGCACCATACAGGCACTCATTCATCTCCCCCCACTCTGCTCACCAAGGGATGGGGGAGAGAACAGGAAAAGTAAATGTGGGAAAATTCAAGGGTTAAGATAAAGGCATGTTAATAGGTAAAACAATAGACATGTACACAAGCAAAGCTAAGCAAAGAATCCATCAACCACTTCCCATGGGCAGGCAGGTGTTCGGCCATCTCCAGGAAAGCAGGGCTCCATCTTGTGTAATGGTTCCTTAGGAAGACAAGCACCATAACTCTGAGCTTTTCCTCCTTTCCTACTTTTCTGCTGTCTTTAAATGTCGAGCATGATGCCATATGGTATGGAATATCCCTGTGGTCACTTGAAGTCAGCTGTCTCAGCTGTGTCTCCTCCGAACTCCTTGTGCACCCCTAGCCTGTTTGCAGGTGGGATGGGGTGAGAAGCAGAAAAGCCCTTGACTCTGTATAAGAACTGTGCAGCAATAGCTAAGACATACCTGAATTATCAGCAGTTTCCAGCACAAATCCAAAATAGCCCATACTAGCTAGAATGAAGAAAATTAACTCTACCCCAGCCAAAACCAGCTCAGTAAATCATACCTTGCTGTACTATTTTATTAAGTAATGTTTTGACTGGTTCTAATCAAACTTTTCTTTTTAACTTGTTGGAGACAAAAGAATATGTCAAAGAACTAAAGAGTACTTTGAATTATTAAGGTAAATTAATTCTGGTAATTGCTATGAAGGTAGAAGACTGAAGTACAGGCTAAGGTTAATAAAGATTATTTAGACATTTTATTTATATATATACACTTACTGTTTCTGTCAGGATTTACATTTCCCCAAATGCCTGTTTAAGTATGGATTTCAACTAGTGGTCTGAATGTAACCATAGGCCAGGCACAACTCTTTTCTCCTTTTCCAGAAGGTACAGTTCCTCCTGTAAATTTAAGTCACAGTTTACGGAAAAGATGTCTTGACAAAAAAAGGAAAAAAAAAATCAATGAAGAGATAAACACCAAAGCCAGAGAAAAACAAAAAGAGAAGTCTTAACCTCATTTGGCTGGGTATTTTCAAAGACACAGCTTTGTCTTTCTGCCATTAAAAAAATCACATGAAGAAACCCAATCTTTTAAGGAAATGTCTGTATTTTACAAAAAGGCAGATGCAGTGAATAAGTATTTACCTTCTGAGTATTCTGTTCTGTGAAGTAGTAATACACAACATGATGATGAAATATTGTCATCAAAGGCAAGTTTCTAACACTGACAGATATTTAACATCCTTGTGATTGAAAGACTCGGAGCACTTTTCTTTTTGTATCTTTTTAATGTCTTAATCAAAATGTGTAAGGTACACAGCTGAATGCTTACAAAAGTCTAACTAGTCTCTGGGGCCCTATGATGGCTTGCACATTTGTGATGTTATTTGACGGATTATACATTAGGCCATTTCAGGCATTGTTCAAGTCAGTAGACAATCCAAAACCGTAGTGCAAAGTGGTTTGCAGTAAAAATTGTAGTGAAAAAATTTCTTCCCAGTTAAGTGAATGAATGGCAATAATATTTATATAGAAATGCTCTTCTGATGCCTGTTATGATTTAAATCTTTAGATCTTGAGATTGATCGTGTAGATCAGTTTAAAACTTAGACATTATCATAGAATCTTATAATGGTTCAAGTTAGAAGGGACTTAAGAGGCCAGCTACCTCCTCAAAGAAGGATAAGCTGTAAATCAGACTTTACACAGTTTGGGCTTGCAAGTTCTAAGGGTAGAATCTGCATAACCTATCTGGGCAACCTGTTCCAGTGCTTGACTGGCCTAGAGGTTGAAATTTCCCATCATCCAGTCACAACCTATCTTGCTTCACCTTAAATGCTGTATGTGTGCCATGGGGAATGTGCTCTGTCCCTGACCATCTTGGTGGCATATTCCAGTTTATCAATGGCTTTCTTGTAGAGGAGGAGGCAGCAAAATAGGATGTGCTATTCTAGATGCCAGCTAGCAAGTACTGGGATAAAATGCTGGAGGGATATAATCACTTCTCTGGTCTACTGGCTCCGTATAGCCTAGGGTGGTGCTGGCTGCCTTTGCTGCCAGGATGCCCTGCAGGTTTATTTCGGCTCACTGTTTGCTAAGGTCTTTTCTGTAATAGCTGCTCCCCAAGCACTCCACCCACACCTTGTAATGACACAAGGAGTTCTTCTCTCCCAGCTGCAGGACTTGGCCTTTGCCCCCACGGTTTGCGTTTGACCATTGCTCTGGCCAGGTCACTCTGACCAGCAGCCCCACCCTCCAGCATATCTATGGAACTCTCTCTGGCTGGGTGTCACCTGCTGAGAGAATATTGAGAGAATATTCTCTGAGAGAATATTCTCTGTCCTCTCCACGGCATTGTTGGGCATGTCAGAGAGGAGAGGTCCCAATACACATCCCTTAGTACTCGGTGTTGGCCTCCAGGTAAAGTTATCACATTAACCCTCCAGGCCTGACTATCCAACCGGTTTTTTAATTTGTGTAGCTGTCCATAAATCCAGACTAACATCTTGCGTTGGATATCAGAATATAGTGGAAACGGTGCTAAAACTTGATGGTCTATAGTGGATCCCAGACACTGTTAAAATGTCCTGGAATAAAGAACAACATTTATTTGGTCTTTCAGGACTTTTCCATTGTTTGTGTCTAGGAGATAGTCCATATCCTGATGGGCAGATTAACCATTTTTATACAAACAAATGTTTGTGAACTCAAATTGTTTATCATTTGCAGATAAGTTGTTCAGTAGTGGTGCACCACTACTTGGAGCAATTTGATAGTTTATGATCTTTTTGTAGAGACCATAAACTTGATGTATTTAAGTGTGAAAGCCTTCATTTATTCCAAAATGTTTTTAAAAACTATCATCTGATACTCATGTGTACTGAGTTTAGAACAATGCATAGCACAATAGGAAAAATTCTTAATTAAAAATGCATGTCAGAGTAAGGAAGTGATTTTCTTCTGATAACCTGAAAAGTCTGTGAACTAAGTGCAGTGAGATGGTCTTTGGTTACTGTTGTTAATTCTTCAATTATTGTTTTTTAAACCAAAGCAGTACTCTTGACTTGCTTTTTACCAAATCAAGACATTTTATTTCATGCATATAATGCATGTATTTACTTAAACACTTTTTTGAAAGGTAGAGTTATATTTCTTTTCTTGTCATGAAAACGCAGCTTGCTGAAAATTAATTTTTTTTTCTTTCAGTATGACAGAATCTCAGTTAAGATAAATGCATCATTTTGACTTGACATTCACAGTACTCCATTTGGATATACTAACAAAGAGTTTGTAGCCTGTTTGTGCCAAAATGGCCATATGTTTTCATTCTGATTGGTATACAATGTGGTTTTACCAGTCTTATTTCTTTCTAAGTAGAAAAACTCAACTTTGTAGAGCTCTTTGTATTGTGTTTATGTAGAAAGTCTATTTTCAGTCTTGTGCAGGTACTTAAAAAAATGAACAAGCAAGCCTTTAAGGTAACTTACTTTCAGTAAGCTAGATTTTTAAAAAAATTGTTCTGTATAGGTATTTTCAAAAACTTGTTCCTTTTTTTGTCAGAATTCATAATTTTACTGTCTGAATTCCATGTGAAGAATGAACTAAATGCTAATTGAGATTGCTATGGGTTTTAGTCTTGTGTATAGATATGCAATAGAAACTTCTGAGTAAGACCATCTGAAATTCAGAAATTATCTGTGACTACTGTGATGCTCACATATAGATATCCTGAGGGTCCAGAGTTAGGTTGTAAAACCTCATCTGAAGTCCTGTGTTTAGCTCTGGTGTCACCAGCGTAAGAAAGACACAGACCTTCTTGAGCAGTTCCAGAGGAGGGCCATGAAAGTGATGAGGGGGCTGCAACACTTTCCTTAGGACAGGATGAGAGAGTTAGGATTGTTTAGACCACAGAAGAGAAGATTCTGGATAGACCTTAGCTCAGCCTTCCAGTTCCTGTAGTAACTTTACAGGATAGATGGAATGGGACACTTGATCAGGGAGTGTACTAATAAGACAAGGGTTAATGGCTTTACACTGAAAAAGGATAGGTCTTGATTAGATATAAGGAAGAAATTATTTTCTGTGATGGCCATGAAGCACTGTTTGCTGAGAGAAGCTGTGGATGCCCCATTCCTGGAAGTGTCCAAGGCCAGATTAGATGGGGCTTTGAGCAACTTGGTCTAGTGGAAGATGGCCCTGCCCATGACAGAAGAGTTGGAACTAGATGACCTTTAAGGTCCCCTTCAACCCAAAGCACTCTATGATTCTGTAATTAAGGTTTTTTTATCAACATATATTTATAGTATTATAATCCTATATTGTAGTGCAGGGTTGAGAGGTATTTAGAAGGAACTAGAATTTTGAGTGTGCCACTATCTTTTTTCCTATCTTTCAAGTGTCGTAGGAAAAGCAGGTTGTTATTTAGATCATCTGACTGAAAGATGGAGGAAAGTTATGACCTGTGGCTCAGCATGGATTAGATGAACCATTGACTGACTAGTGGAGCTGTTCAGAGAAGGTGGTGGACATAAATGCAACTCATGCCATGATACAATGGCCTGATACAAAACAGTTACTTTTGAGCTATTTCTTACTCATACTTATTGTCTCATATATGATTTTTCATTTATATTTTTTAACATCTTTCAAGATGTTACTTCAGTGTTTTCATGGTAGAGGAGAGCAGAAGTCTTTGATTTGTTATTGTTGAAACCGCTGACATGTTGAAAAACAGGTACTGTCTCTATACACCTTCCAACATCACTGATTCTTGCTACAGGCTTTGAACCTGGGAGAGTGGCTTCTGTGATTACCTCTCCTGCAGTTTCCAAGGCTGAATATGTTGACAAAAAAAAACTTCAAGAGCTTTGGTCTTAAATCCAATCATACAAGTTTGTGGTTTCTTTTCTCCTGGGTTTCTTTTCTGCCTGTGGTCTTTCTCAGTATTCTTAGCACTTTTGCTTTTTATTGCCTTACAACTCTTGGCAGCCGGGGTGGTGGAGAAATACTGATAATGACAGATGAGACCTTTGACAGTAGAAGTTTTTTAAAGCATGTGGAAAAATGTTAAAATAGGAGTGAAAAACTTCAAAAGGGGATTTAGCAACTTGTTATGAGGTAAATTTAGTTGTGTGGGGCTGTCCTGCTGCTGTAAAATCAGTTATGTTTATGTTCTAAAGCATATCAGAAATGAAAAAGGAAATAAAATTATTCTTTACATATTAATGTACTTAAAACACGGTGAAACTTAGGTTTAATTACTTATTCTTTTTAACAGATTTTGCAGTTTTCTCCAGCTGACCTGCACTTTGTCTACTGTACCAGGACACGCTCTTCCAGGTTGGCATCACTCTTCTGGTTAAAGCTGTTTATGTAAGCAGACTATAATTGAATATCTGTTGGATGAAGCACTGGAAGAAGTATAACAACAGTCTGGGAAAGTCAAATCCATTATAAGAAGCTTAATTAATGTTTCTGTTTCATCTAATATTAAAAATGCATTTAAAAGAAAAGAGAGGCTTGTTTCATGCATGTTTTGAATTAGGCATTGAAAAAACAAAAGTTATTGAGTAATGATACTGCTGATTGACCTGCAGGATATAAGCATGATAAAATATATAGAAGTAATCAATATGTTAGTAAAATGTATGGCAAATGTTTTAGAACAGAAAAATTATTTTACCACTTAGTCTATACTTGTGTTTTTTCATTACTTGAGCACCTGTGAGAGCAATTGGACTGTAAGTGAGTTAAAAACAATAATAATTTATTATTTCAAATATTTTAACTTCAGAGAAGAGCTCATTAAAATTATAACTATTGTGTGAAATTCCATATTATATTACTAATTTGCTCTATTTTGTTTCCTTTACAAAGTAGTCTTTTAGTGTCTAGTGTTGCAGCCTGTGACTTAATCACTAGATTTATACTTCCTGTCCTTAGTGTTGAAAGGTCAGTAGAATCAAAAAACATTGCCTTTGGCCATCCATTATGAGTCATAGACCTATTCTCCTTTGCTGAAAGCAACTATCAGAATATCTAAGAGGTATTCCTTTCAAAGTTGCAATGCTTACTTTGTTTGCCTCATAATCAGTTGGAGTAAAATCTCCCAAGCCTTTGGAGCTTCTAAGCAATTTGCTTAGAAACAGCAAATGATCTGACTGACCTTAGCTGCCTATATTGCCAACCCTTTGAAGAAAAGCTGTTTTTTAGACAGATGCCTTAACATGAATAAAATGTGAAAAAAACCCTGTGTATTTAACTATAAAGAAAGAATGTTGGCATTTTAAATGTCTTGTAATATCAATCACTAAACATTATTCATAATTTCAGTCCCTTACTGGAAATGCAATTCACTAGTAAGGTATTTCCTATAGTTATTTCCTGAAATAAAGAAGATAGTAAGAAAAGGTGCAAGAAGGATTTGTTAAGAGTTTATTAAGGACTTGATGGAACACTTTGCTGCAAGTGGTGATTATGATACTATATCAGTTTTAATATCCATGCTGCATGTACTCTGAAGTATATTTGAATACTGTTTCTAAGCATAGCCTCTGAAGAATATTCTGCCAAAAAACAGAGTTTGAAGCTTTTATCTTGGAATACGTGGCTTGTGTGCCCATTACCCCAGTGCCTAAGACCAGTGTTGAATGTAGTAAAGTATACCGACCCTTGCACTCCAACCTTCTGGGCACTGCTGGTCTTAACCGTCCAGGGACCGTATAGCAGTTAAAGCAAGGAACATGCCAGCTCTGCAAGGGAGTGTCATCTGCATCAATAAATGACACAAGAGTGCTATAGATCAATGGTAAAACTCAAAAACATCTACATAAAATTCCCTGTCCCAATTTCTTTGCCAAATGCTAAAAGGCTTTGGGTGCTCTTCAGTATTCTTTTCTGGCTCAGACTTCTTTTTTCTTTCCTCCAGATCAGTCATCTCATTCCAGTGATAAGACCCTAGAAAAAGAGAAATAAAAAGAACGCTTACATCTATCTCCTGTTGTTTACGCTGGGATTTGTCATGTTACATCTTGAGAGTAAGATTTCTGCATTCTAGTGGAATGTCTGACAAATTCAGCAACCTCATTTAACTTTGAAGTTAGCCCAATTTTAAGCATAAGACTGAGCAAGATGACCTGGTAATGTCCCTCCAAACCTAAATTATCAGACCAACAACACTGAAAGACTCTTGATCTGCCAGGTACCAAAATTATTCTGCGTTAAAGATACTTTGCTGTTCTTAATGCTTCTCTCATTTATATGTGCATTATAATTTCTTAGTAATATAACTTTATGTAGAATACTGCTTTGGCATAGTTTACCAAAAGGAAATACCTTTTGGTCGGAGGACTTACCTAAAATGCTTACAGTTTTTCCAATTCATCAATGGTCTGTTAACTGTCTTTGACCAGTAATATTAATACAATTAGAAAGAAAATATTTAACATTTATATATGAAGTGCAAATTAAAACCATTGCATACATTTTCAGTTTGAGAATTAAATTATATGACTGGTTTGGGAAAAATCCTGAAATCTTCAAAAGAGTAGCATCCTGACAGCCTTATATTTTAAGGATATGCTAGCCTCTATATGTAAAACAATGTTTAAAACTCTGGGGCCTCTGTTGAAATGCCAAAGGTATTTGCTCTGTAGACATTTTAGAAGTTAATGTGCAGACATCTGAATTGTCACACTGGTTCACACCCAAACTCTCCAAGAATGACCAGCACAGAAAGGCTAGAAATCTTAAAATAAAGTGAGTTTTTCAGGCTTCCTTTTTGACTAACATTCTCCAAGCTCCTAGCAATGGTAATCTTAGTTACAAGCCACTAAGGTTGCTAGCCTTTATACTTCTATTCTCTGTTTTTCTCAATGAGTTACTTTTTAGACCTATCAACCTGTAGGCACTGGTAAGTATTACCACACTTCTATCCTTATCGTACAAAAAATAGTAGTTCCTATTTTAGATAATTTTTATTATTTCCCTTGAAGTTTTATAATTCTTTTTTTATGAGAATATATAAAATTTACTTTCTTTCTTTATTCTGCTTTTCAATTTATAGGTCTTGTTACATCTTTTCTGAGTTGGCTCTTTTCCAGGTGGACTTTGAGTTTATCTCTGTCTGGAATCAGTTCTCTAACTTGTTTACCCTTCATTTGGATTTCATAAGATTAGATAGTATGGACAACAGTAAAGCCAAAATATATGCATGTGGACAAATGAGTGCTGTAAGTAGCAATTACTTTATCAATGGCTGGAGTCGGTTTAATTCAACATTCTGCTTCACAAGGGATTGTAAGAAGTCCTTGGGAAAGGGAAAAAAAGACTCAACTAATTCTGATCTATCCAGAAGTCCAATTCTGATCTTAATGAATTATAACCTCTACTAATGTGTCTAAGATGAAATCTGGCTTAGAGGTCTGTGGTTGCTGAAATTTTCCCAGGTACTGTTTATGAGCACAGTTACTGCTTTTGTTTTCCTGCATTCCTGTACCAAAGGAAAACAAGAGGTTACATAGTACCATTAGTAATTCAAACTGATCATCCCTGAGTTGTACTTGAGTTTTTTGATGAACACTGCCAGGTCCTGGTGACAGGTTACTGTTCTGTCTGTTTGCAGTATAACATCTTTGCCATTCCATTTCAAACAGACCCTCTGTTGCAGCCCCTTCTGCCCAAAAATGTTCTAATACAGCCAACTCGTCAATGTCTTCAAGTACAAATACCAGTGCAGGGACCTCATTTATCTCCTGTGCAATGATTCTGAATGCTGCTGTTGTATCAAAGTGGTCAGTTGGTCATATAAACTGAGCAACAGAGCTTTTGCTCCTGATGTTTTCATAGAATCATAGGATGTTAAGGGTTGGAAGGGACCTTAGAGATCATCTAATCCCAACCTCTCCTAGCATGGGCAGGGACACCTCCCACTATATGAGGTTGCTCAAGGCTAAAAAATTAGCACTAGATGATTTGATTCCTCCGTCTAGGTAAGATAGATTGTTAGAATCTCTAGGTTTTTTTGGTTTTTCCTCCTCCTGAGTTACTTTCTCATGTGTTTACTTTTAATCTGTTAGAATTTCTTTGTTTTCTTTGCTTAAACACTTCCCCCCCCCCCATTTTTCATATTTTCTTTTCTTTTTCTTTTTTTTAACTGCCTCCTGTGTTTTGTTGTTTAGTTGGACATCCATAGTGATATTTGTTCATACTGTCCCTGGCACTGAGCTGCCCTTCCAGTGATGACTGATGGTAGCTAATTGGTTTTTTTTAAAAAAGGTTATGCATCATTTCTCCAAAACATTCCTATAAATCCTGTATAGACTAATAGTAGTGATTTGTTCAACATTTATGGCTAAATCTATTTTGTTTTCTGATGAAGATTTGACCATATACTTAAATTCATTTTCATCTTCCATTTGTATTTGATGCCAGCACAAACTTTGGTTTGGGGAAAGGAGAGGAGACTGAGACACAGAGATATGTAAGGAAGTTAGAGAAAGTGGGAGGACAGAAGCGTCAGAGTTCAGAATAAGGAAGTGGAAAGGAAAATCAAGTGGGTAGAAGACATAAGAAAGGGGAAAAAAATGTAAGTGAAAAGTCAATGAATGTACTCTGTGATGAAAAAACCTGACAATAACAATTATGTATTCAACAAGATCAATGACATTGTTATTTAAATAGCAGAATCCAAAATATATCCAGTTAAATACTAAACATGTAAGTATACAAAATTTAAAGTTCTAATGCATATAAGCACATAAAATCTGAAGCAATGAAACACTTAATAACTCACCTATAAATCAGTTGTCTTCCACCAGTCTCAAACTTAATGGAGCTGGACAGTGGGAGGTGCAGCTTTGGCCTCCCGATGTCTTGAACAACTGTTCTGATTTTTATGGCCCCAGAGCTATATAGCTAGTTTGACTTCTTTGTGTTTTGTGTATTTCATAAATTATTAGTTAGAAGGATACACTAACATAAGATTTATTACTGAATTTTTACTTTGTTTGAAACTTTGTAGAAAGATTGTGTACCTACTTATTTTTTGCATTTAACTTTAGGGAAAGGATTAACTTGATATTAATGAGTTTATTTCTGTGATGTGCTGAATATTTTTTGATGATGCCATCAAAGGCTGAAGGCTTGTAAGAAACTTAAATAACCTGAAGATACAGCTTTCAGTTTTTGGTGAACATGGTAGCTGTAGAAGCCACTTATCACTGATACAGATTAGATGCTGTAAATGTATTAGTGTGTGCTGCTTCTAGAACAAGCAGCAAGATAATTTAATATAATAAAAATGCAGATTTGTACTGAAAAGCTTTTTCTTCTCGAGTGAAGTTCTAATCTGTAGTAGTAAATTAAATTTTTCCTGCATCCAATGGATTTAAATGTCTGCTAATTGTACTGTGTGTGTCACTGCTTCTACATTTAGAAATCTTTAAAGACCTTCATGAAAATGGACACTTCTTCCAGTCTCTCACAAAAACCTCAACAAAATAAAAAAAATCCCTCTGCATTTTATAAATACTGAGTGACATGTGATATGTATATATATATGTGTATATATATATATGTTATGTAGCTCTGTAATCTTCACTGAATGTATTCTGGTACAGAGGAATGCATATGAAAAATATTCTGAAGGAGCCATTGTACACTAGAACAGGAGAAAAATAATTTTGGCAGATTGAAATCTTATTCTTTACCTTCTTGGGTGTTGTGCATCACATAGATATGATTCTGCTATAATATAAAGTAATTACTATGATTTTGATTGACATCTTAGATGCTATTGTAAGATACAGCATTGATAATGGTGGTGACGGGGACCTTGGAAAAATTCAAATAATATTAAGGTTGGAATTCAGTATTGGGAATGTAAGGATAGTAGAATATTAATATATTATAGCTCAAGTTGTCAATTGTAATTTAAGAGCTTGAAATCTGAAGTTTCTACAGTAAAGAAAAAGTACTCTGGCAGATGCTGCTTCCTTCTCTTTATATTGCTAAACAGCTGTGGCAGGGCTGACTTCTATCACTAGCTCAGTTTTGCATGTGAAATATCACAGACCACAAAGAAAGTAGTTCTTGAGTTTTCCCCAGTAGAGAAATACTCCTAGATCCACTTTGGTACAACTGGAAACCTCATTTCCTTCTTCTAATGTTCTGTGATATTTTCTGTGAGGGTCCATAGATGTTGTCTGGTTTGCTTAAACCTGAATTTAATAGCATGGAGTTTAAGGACTGTGTAGTGAACAATTGCAGTACTGACAATAAGAACTGAGTTTACAGCTATGAATCAAATCTCATGAAAAGAAAAAGAGCTTTATGAAAGGTATTCAGAGTATTAAATGGAAGGAGTATCATGAAATAAAATTAGTATGCTTATGCAAATGACCTAGCTATGACTTCATAATTTGTAATGGTATTCAGTTAGGCAGTGTTTACACTTGTTAATGACTTCCTTTATGAGTGATAATTGATCTTGCTCATTATCATATTAAATCCTTGATCATATGTCATTAGTTGGGAATGTAATAAATGGTCTGTTTGATTTTTAGTGTAATGGACTAATTAGACTAATTAAAATCAATATGTGTGCCAATATTAGACTTTGAATCCAAATGCTGCTGTCTGCTGGCTAAAAATCAGCAACTCAGTAAAAAAGTGGCCTAATGCTGATTTATGAGCACTTGATGAACGTGAGGTAGAATAAATTGCTTGTAGTGGTAGGAATAGCATTAGTGAAATACAAGGTACTAAGTACATTGTAAGATCAGGAGTAAGGGCATATTTATATCTGTAGTTACGTGACACCTTTAAACCTCCATGGTGAATTAGATCATTCTTCAGAAATAATTCAGATTAAATATTGTAAAGTGCATTAATCTATATTTATAAGTACAATATTCTATGCATGTGTCTGGGTATACATGCAATTTATTTCTCTCCATGAGTTTGTGTGTTTTTGTATGTTAGCACATTTTGTAAATTTTACATTTTGTTTTGCACTTTTATTTTTATAGCAATCTTTGAATATACCAAGTAGGTCACACTTTCAAATTCAATGTGTTATTCAACTATGGTATCCATTCACTTTTATGTTTATGAGGAATTGTGTTTATAGGCCCTAAGGGAGACAAGAACACATCCTGTAATTCTGTAATGACTTTTTGGAGAAGAAGGAAATGGCTACTGGGAAGGGAAGGGGAATATTATTACAGAATTCAGGATCTTGTACCAGCAAAGCAAAAAAATCGTGGAAGACCTTTTAGCTCAAAGAGGAAAGTAGAAAAAAAAGTGATGGGGAGAAGTATGCCACATTCTTATTTTTGACAAAAATACTGCTCAGAGAAAAATGTTTGCATGTTTAAGTTTTAAATGTAAACTAATCTATTTTTTTAATATGCATGCTTTTAAAAAGTCTGCTTAGATTCCTCATAGGTTCTTTGTCAAGCATGTGATATTTGCAAAATGTAGTAACTAATAATGCTAAATGTTGAACACATCAGAGCATTATTTTGCCAGCCTTCCTCTATTTATTTTGTGGTAATTATGTTTATTTTGCATTTCATCACTAAGAAAGGCCAAGGGCTACTTGCTTTCATCTTTTGTGGTTGTATGGGTTTTTTGTCCATGTGTGTTTTTAATTATTATTATTTCTGTTAGGGTTTGGTTTTCTTTATTTTATTTCTACTTGGATTATATTTTGCTGGGACACAGATATTTACAATTAGTGGGGTCCCTGTCCTTTCCTCTCGCCTCTTCCCCCACACACTTCCATTCGTGGACAGTGTGATGTTGAAGAGAATACAAAATGCAAGGAAATTCCGTACTTGTTTCTCACACCTTGAGGATATTCTAGATCTAAAAGTTGTGAGAGCTCCAATGAGTAAGCAGAATAAATTTTATAAATGTAATCTCTAACTAAATCATACTAATGGTCAGTACAAAAAATTTTAAATGTAAATAAGTAAATATGAGGAAATGGAGCTAAGAATCTTATGACTTCCAGGCCTAAACTTAATCCACAAGATCATGCGCCTTTTGAGGAAGTACCTCTTCCACTTAAGTCACTGAAAATGCTGGTGTTCAGACATTCTAAATTTCAGGCTTTGTAGGAATAATCCCTTAATCATCTGACCTAATTTTGATGATGAATATTTTAAAATAGTGGTGACTTATTAATAAGGATTTCAGAAAGGCATGATTTGAAATAGGTGTCAACTCTAATTTAAACAAGTACTTGAAGAAAATCTAGAGGATTAATGTAGACTTAAATTGATAGTAGCCATTGAAATTTCATTTTTTTCTTGAGCTTGTAGACAGAAGAACTCGTGTTCAGAATATGTACTCATGTACTGTACAGTGAGAATAAAATCTATTAAAATAGTTTACCTTTTTAATGGTTCTTTAAGTGGTTTATTTGAGACACTTAAAGCTTGTGAATGTTTTTCACTAGAAAATTACTAATTGTCAGTTTTAGTAAAATCAGTAATTATTAACGGGAAATTCTTAATAGATCATCATTGCCTACAGTATTTTAAAATTTTAGT
Organism: Pardalotus punctatus; assembly: GCA_013400915.1. Classification (NCBI taxonomy): domain Eukaryota; kingdom Metazoa; phylum Chordata; class Aves; order Passeriformes; family Pardalotidae; genus Pardalotus; species Pardalotus punctatus. The sequence continues at coordinate 1,167,176 of VZTX01026370.1, read as the reverse complement.
CTTTGGATGAGATCTGAAGAGAAGCTTGAAAATGATGTATAGTAATCTAAATATGGTAGAGGGCATATTGATTGGAAACTTCATTATGGGAAGAGCTGTGTGTAGTTCTCAGACACTGTGAACATATACTGCAACAGCAGCCCGGGCTTAGGAGGATATATACAGCCTGAATCCCAGAGAACATACTTTGTTTTGTGCTTGAAGCAGTATACCCAACAAACATAAATGAGATCCTTTATGTCTGAGATGCATTCACTATGCATATTATCAGCCCTCTGATCCAAAGCACATAACCAATGTCCTTGATTCATATAAAAGTGTTGAATACCCTGAGGAGCTGTGTGGGTTTGGAACATCTGACAGTTATTTGTGAGATGGCACGAGTTCAAGTACCTTTCTTAGCAGCAAGGGAGGGGAAAGATACTTCTGCTAGGTTTTTCAAATCAATTTTTTGTCCTTCATTTACCAAAGTTGAGAAAACAACTAGTTTAAAATGGGGTGGCTCTCTCCATTAGTATGGTAAGTGCTCCATCATGTCTTTCTTCTTGTATGACAGAAACAGAGATTAAAAAGAAATCTCTTGTACATTTCTGTTGAATCTTGGCCCAACAGAAGGCAACAGAAATTTAACCTTTGACTTTAGTTTTACTAGACTGGCTGTTAGCTGAGATGTTTGTGTGCTACTACATTATTACTCTTGCAAGGTTTAATGTCTAATTTTGAACTTTGAATTTTCCTTAAAGTAATTCTGTAGAAAAGAGGCTACTGTCTTTCATGTTATTTTCTTTGGTATTGTTTTTTTTTTCCCTCCAGGATATAAAATAGCAAAGTTTCTGATTTTTTTTTTAACAGTTTTACTTAAATTCCTTCTTCCATTTAGCACTATTTCTCCCCATCTCTGAAACCATATTTCCTTGGCTTAAATATTGAACCTTCTGTGAGGGTGTTTATACAGTTACGATAATTTCAGCCTTATTTTAGGGATTTCAAGGCAAAGATAAAAAGGAGGGGGGAAAAGGGTAAGAGCTGTATCAAAATGAGTCAGTGCTACTCCCTGTTTGCTTACAGAAGCTAGGTGGGAAATTACTGATCAACAGCAACAAGCGTCTTAGCAAGTGAGTCTCTGCTGCTGAATAACTCAACCACATCTGAGAGCTCTTCTGCCAGACGAACCATGTGCATGATAACTTGCAGATAGACCCTGCATTTTTGGAAGAGCCTTTTGATCCTGTGACTAGGTCTTCGTCCAGCTTACCTAAAAATTTGACAAGGGATTCTAGTGTTTCCTGGCCATTGGGTGTAAAAAGTATTGTATTTGGAAACATACTTTCATTACAAAGAAAGCTGCAGTCTGGCATTTTAATCAGCATCATGTGTCCATATCATTCTTCTGTGTAAGAAACAGTGAAAAGTCTTCACTGGTTGTCTATTATGTTGCCTCAATTTTACTCCTCAAATTAATCTGCTATCAAAGAAAGTCTTAGAAGTGCTTCAAAACATTTCTTCAATTCTATAACACTTAATTTGTAACAAGAACAAATGTAATCTAGTCTGCTGTTATGCCACATTTGTATAGACATTATGAAATTCCTCAGATTTTTTTGGTAGTCTGAAATGTGGAGCTTTTTAGAACTTGTATTGGTCATTTAATCCAGTCCTGACAAAACAGATAACTTCCTTGTAAGGTATAAAATATTGTTTGCTGGTGCTGAGGAAATGAAGACCCCAAGTGAATAACAGCAGACACTTTTCATGCCCATGGCCAGTTCATCCTTTGCTCAGGAAATAACTTAGCCTTGTGCTGACAGTGTTGATTGCCATCCTGCTCTGGAACAGGCTCCCACCATGTGTGTCATGAGGAACAAACCATGATGGTGTCCTTGGCACCATGAGCCTGCCTAGTCTGCACTCCTGCCAGCTCCATGCATGATAATGTAACATCTTGAAATGGAGCTACATTCCTTGCACACCCACAGGAATTCTCCAGTTCTTTTGGCAACAAGGAGCTTTCTGCTTTTTCTGGTTCTTCTGGTGCTTCTGCACCACAGCGAATGGTGTCAGGAACGCTATGGGGATATCTTACTCAGATGAATGGTTTCAAGAAAATGCAGTTTAAAGGAGAAGTTGTGCTCTTAAGGACCCACTGCTCCTGTGTGCCTTTAATTCATGGTCCTTTGCCTCAGCTTCCCCTGAGTTTTGGAGCCATGAATCAGGTGACTGTGCATGTAGAGCGGGGATTTCCGGTAATGGGAACCTGGTGAGGTATTCCATCCTGCCTTTCAGGGAAACCTGTAGGTGGTAGCCCTTGCCTCCTTCAAAATCTTCTGCAGAAATCCATTGCACGTACTTTGGCACAACCTCACAAAAATGGAGGTGCTTTTTTTCTGTGGAACATGGCAGTACCAGACTCTTCCCAATCGGTTAACTCTTAATTTGAGATGAATCCTAGAAAGGTATCTAGTTAGAAAGATGTGCAATTCTGTGCTGCACACCTGCCACTGTTCTCTCTTCACTGGTTGTGTCTTCGAAGTCATCCTTAAATGTGCAGAGGGCCATATACATCATTCATAGCTCTGTATGGTGCCTTAGATAATTTTTAGCAATTGAGCATTATGTATTTGTCAGTAGGTGTTGTGGCTGCTCTGCAGGTTACACTGAGCACTACTTGCCCAGAGAGCATAGACTGGGACCCCAGAACCTCACAGACTTTCAGCTTGGTGCTACACTGCTGCAGGGTTGTGGTGGAATAGCAGTCCTGCAGAGAGTGCAGCCTTGCAGGCAGCGCAGTCACTGAGTGGGTGCCCACACCAAGCTCATGTGAGAGTCACTGCTCCTTTACCAGCAAAATCTGTGTTGGCAAGCTGTCCAGGAACATTCTGGATTTTTTGCAGTATGCCTGGCTACTCTTGTCTAGCAGACACGTTGTCTGCATCAGAAGTAACACAGAAATGAATATATACATGTACATATATGTCACCTGCACACTGAGGGTTGTTCTAGTTCAACTCAACAAATGCCATATGGACCTTTGTGACCAGAGTGGCAGCTACCTGCGAGCACCTAATGCACTCTATCCAGCAAGGACTCCTCATAAATCCTTCCTCCATCAAGACAAAAGTAGAAACAAGAATGGTTCTCCTAAGCTCTATTCTTATATTCTCAAAAGATACAATATACCCCTCCAAAAAATACTTGAAGCCTCCAACAAACATCTTTCCTCACCATATCAAGCACAGGCAATAACTCAGTAAAGCTCTCTGATCTGGGAAAGGGAAGTGGGTCAGGAGTCTTGTATCCAGTTGCATTCTTTGGCATGGCTGAGGTGCTCTGGGCTGATAGTTGTTCTCAGATTTAGATGTTGCTTTGGTCATTGAAGACAACTGTGTCTGTTGTTCTTCTGAATTCCTTTGGGTAGTTTATCCCTGACAGTTATTAATTGTTTATAAAGCTCTCATATCTGGCAAGATTCTGGTGTAAGTGTTCATATCAAACTCAGCCTACTGCAACATGCAGTGCCTCAACCTTCTGAAATTGTACCGTATATAGGTTTTCATCAGTGCAGAAGATGGCTAAATATCCTCTAGAAAACTGTGATTTTGTTGCAGTCAGCAAATTGAAATATGGTAATTTGTTTCTCTCAACTAATTTACTATATTCTTTTCAATGAATATTTCTAATAAAAACATTTCTTTCCAGTGCATGGCAGGAGTGCAATGAACCATTAGCAGTCTGATGATGTAAGTATTAGTAATGTTTATTTCTTAAGATACTCCCTCATAAAATTAGTATTTTAGCTACCCACATATAGAAAAAAAACCCTAATCTAAACCAAAACCAAACTAATATTAAAATACACAAGTAATTAAGTTCTTATTAACAGCACATAAACTGAGAGTATATATGAAACCAAACAAGTCTAGGTCAAATATATAATAATTTAACACTAGAGGCCTATGCTAAACATAAATTTCACACATTACCATATGCCTGTCTTATGGATAGATGAGACAGTTTCTAAAACAATATATCTGAGGGTGCATGTATATAGGAATATATGAAAAATATTTTCAGAGAAAATAAAAGACATAAATGGACACTTCTCACTAGATTTAACAGATAATTGTTATTTATTAATTTTGCATCTGTTTTCAATTTGTTCTAACAGTACGTATCTTCTTTTCAAAAAATTTATTTCTGAAAATTTTTTAGGAAAGCCAAAGTCTTTTATGCAAACTTTCTGATTTACAGACTCATTTTTACAGATATTAACTATAATCTTCCTAATAAATTGTAAACCAAATGTGTTCTGATTGTGTTTGTAAAATATGTGATACTTTACTTTTGTATTCAGGCTCCCATGATAGTCTTTGTTACATAAGAACATAATCTTATCTTCTTGCTGAACAGTTAATTCGATTAAGACAGTACATTAGAAAAAAAGTACTTTCTAATATTTCTTATAAAGTGTTGGATTTGTATTTTGATTGCTGAAAGCTACATGATATAGCCTTTTAAAGGAATCCTTAATTCTGTCTTTATGCAGCTATGAAGAACATAATAGAGAACTTTTCATGCAACAGAAACGTGTCTGCCTTCCCAATACATTTTTCAAGTATAAAAAAATCTGAAAACCAAAGCATATTTTTTAAAATCAAAGACAAATTTAAGCAAACAAAGCATAGATACCAGAATTAGAATCCTGATTCACACCAGAAAATGTTCTGGAATCTTTCATTCACACATATCAGCTTAAGTTGGTTATGGAAAGTATTTAGTGCCTAGACAGGGAGAAGATTAGGATACCTTCTGACTTTTAGGACCATATTTTGGTTTCTTGGTGTCTCATAACGCTAAAAAAAATTCTATCAAATTGATGTAAGAAAAATAAAGTATGAAAATCGTTCATGCTACTGAGATTTTACAATTTTCTACAGGATAAACTTTCATAATCTAGTGTACAAATATCCAGAGTAACACAGTTTAACACAATGTATCATCATATAACTTTCTTTAAAATAAAGCCTGAATTGAGAAAATATAGATTATAAAGAAATCACATAGATATATTTTTCTTCCACTCTTCTTTTTACAGTTGTACAGAATTAGTTTGCAAAGCAGTTTTACATTTATTCGCTTCTGGTATCATTTTTAATTTGTATCTTGCTGCTTGATGCCTCCACTTGATGGGTACAATATGACAACAGGTAATAGATACAATAACAGTAAAACAGTGATCATTACTGCTGGGACTAGAAACACCCATTATTGCATTTTTTTTAGCTTTCCTCAGCTGGAAAGTTTTGACATCTGCTGGTTTGGGACATAGCTGAACAGCTGTCAGCAGTGGGGTAGCTGCTTTCAGCAGCAGTTGGCGGGATGGCAGGGTGCCAGCTTGTACCATCTGTGCGCCTGACATTTCGTTCTAATTAACAGTAGGGTTAATTGTTCTGGCAGGCTCAAATGTAGTGTCTAACATTACCCAAGGGAAACATGTACAAGTGCAGGAGTGGCAGGGAGCTGGGGACAGCGTTGCTAACAAACCTATTGAGGGAGAATGGTTAACAACTACTGATGATTTTACTAGCTGGCCACATGCAATAAGGCTGAGGTATTTTTTTATTCTGATGAATTATGCCAAGCCTGTAATGATGTAGAAGAAATCAAGCTTTGAAAGGCTGAGACTGCTGCCTTGGGGCAATTGAGAGGGAACAATTTGCATGTTATTACTGCATATTCATACCTAATTGTGTTAGGCTTTGCTAATAGAGCAGAATGACAGTATGAAAAATCGAGCAACTGCTTTATAGCCAACAAAGCTAGTGTTTTTTCCCTACACTATGAGTGCTGAATGATCATTTAGACATTTAGTTGTTCAATATGACAAGTCTACCATTTGTTAGCTTGACATATAGTAATTTATAAAGGAGTATTCTAATTTTACTTCTAGTTTATTCTCATTTTATACAGTATTCATGGTAGCAATTTGAATGGGGATATTCATAGCTATTGTGAGTAGTTGTGATTCAAATAAAACTATTTTGTATGAAGTATTTCTATTGTTTTATGATTTATTAATTTTAATGTTTAAATAGCTTTTTCAGATGTTAATATAACATAAATGGGAAGTTGATGGGAAATCTCTATTATGATCATGTTACTACATACTGATTTAGCTAATCTTTTTACTTTTCCGTTTAGACCCCCATTAAGCATGTTTGGGCTGTGGGCTGGGGGCTTAAGAAGCTGTCATGTAACACCATTCCAGGTATGTTATTATATAGATTCTAAATCCAAAAATTTTGATATATTCAATTTAGGCTGAGTTACAATCCAGCATGAAGGTGTAAAAATCTCAAAACATCAAATAGAATGCATTTTTTGTCCTATATATTTATGCAATGGTACAGGAAAATTTATCTTCAGGAAAAATATACCTCAGTTTCACTGTAAGTTTTTAGTAGCTTACTCTTCCAAATGTATAGAATTTCAGTTCTTATTCCCTTTTTTCGTGCTGTTCCGTAGACATGACTGATACTCTAGAAAATATTGCTGTAGGCCACCTTGCATATATTAAAATGCAACCAGACTCTGAAAATTTTGAAATTTACTAGCTTAATTGTTAACAATACTTAAAAGTTGATACTGATAGCACACATGATATAAAACTGATGAAGAAAGGCCAGAAATAAGGTTTTCAATATCTCTTTGGTAATTTTGGAATCTAAGTTACTTGAACATGTTGCAGACCTGAATTGCACAGTAAAAAGATGGTAAATTTGTACTGGTTAATCTCAGAAACAGTAGATGAGATTCTTAAAACTTGGACACAAGAGAGCGAATTAGAAAAAACTGAGGAGTAGATTTAGTTATTTGCATGCTTTTTTGTAAAAATGAAAGAAGTTTTTAATAGTCTGGGTGAAACTTGTGGTTTAAGGCTTTTTTGTATTATTTGGGAATTGTTTATTTGAATATAATGCTTTCTTCTTGGAAGAACATTGTACTGTGGGTAGTTTATACTAGGTTTTGTATGTAGTCAGTAGAAACATTTGTACTTCATCTACTTTGTTTATATTCAAAATATTTCCAACTTATAATGACATTATTCTAGTAATATTTATTTTTATGGCTAATACTGATATGTTTTATGCAAGGTATTTAAAGACTGCAATCTATGAAATTGGATATAGTCCTCCAATAGTTCACTACATAACTGAAGTGCATACAACATGGTTACATTCTAAATTTCTGGTTATTGTTTTTTTTTTATTTTAAATTTTATATGTGGAACCTTATTGCCAAATATTAGTTGTTTTTTTGTTTGATTTGTTTTGGTTGTTTTGTTGTTTTCTTTTTTTGAGGAGATTATGATTTATGAAGAAATCAAGTGCAATCATGAAGGCTGGTGTTGAGCCTCTGATGTTGCAATTGCAGCAAGGAGCAATGTGACTGCTACAAGTAGGAATGACCTTACCAAAGTCTCATGGGTGAAAGACATCTCACTAGGTAGATTTATAATTTTTACCTTTTAAATAAACCAAATGAATTTAATGGTTTATTTCCTGTCAAAACCAAAAATACTCCACTGGTTATATTTACCTGGATATTACAAAGAATATCACTGAATATATATGAACATCTCTAGCAAATCAACATTCTGAAAATGCCTAGAGCTAATGTAATTTATTATGCATGGAAGAAGATGCTAAATATATTGGCCTTCAGCAGAAAATAATAAAATGGTTTGATTAGGTTTAATTTAATTATTGTTGTAAGTGAAAATCCTCTATTCCTGCCTTCTCTGCCCTTCAAAGAATTCTTCATGGAAGATAAGCAGTAAAAATCCATTCACCATGTTTCAAAGCAGCATTTTAGTCAATGCCATTATGAGGTCTTGTCCACTTGTTTTCTTGTCTTCTTTTTTGAACTCTGACAGCTGAGCTTCAGTTCTTTGCCATCTGCACTCTCAGTATATATCTAACCTGGTCCTTTCCAGACCTCCTGGTGAAAAACAAAGTAGAAAGTTTGCCAAGACTTTACAAGACTGAAAAGTTAAATTAACCAAATGCAATTAAGATTAAGATTAAGGTTAATGTTGCTATTTCAAGATTTATCAAAAAAGATTCTTTTACAGTAAGGCTATTGTTGTTTTGTACTCTGGATGTATTTGACTCCTCCTTATTCCTTCCTGCAGGTAGATGAAGTTTCCATTATATATGTCTTGTATTCAAATCTCATAATCATACCAATTTTTTGTTATTACTTTCCCTACAAAGCAAATATTTCTAGTCAGCTCTATTACATTGCAATTACTTCTTTTTCTCAATCCCTTAATATCATATAGTTTGGTTTTAAGTTAGTAGGAAATCCATGTGCTCCATTCTTGTTGGACTAATTTTTTTCACTTTTTGGTAGGTTCTTCTGCTTTTCACAGCATAGAGGTTAATGGTTGTCTTTTTTTTCCTTTAATCAGACTTCTATCATAAAATATTTTCTCTTATAAAGAAAATCCATGCCAGAATGTAAGTCACATTTTTGACAGGAATCATATAAAAAAATTCTTTAAATACCTATATTTTTATGTGTGTGCATGTGTTATCACTTCACAGTTGTAGAAAATATGTGAGATCTTATAAACTTTAGATTTTTTTGGGGTTTATACAGACTGTTCTGTCTGAAAGGTAGAAAGAAGAGTATTTTCCAAGGAATCTTACCTTAAGAGGACTGTGAAATCTGGGTAGCCACTATTTAGGTATTACTAGCTGAATCTTGGTTTCTACATGGCTTCCACTGCAAATTTCTTCCACCCTACTGTGCAGGTATACCCATATATATTACTATTCATATACAGTTCAGTTATATGTAAGGAATTCTGGTGGATAAGCAACAGGCAGAAGAAATACAAGTAATGGAAACATTGTGTACATATAATTTCCATTGACCTATCCTTATCTTTTCAGTCTTTTGCCTTTTTCTTTCTCTTATATAGTGCTTTTTAAAAAGTATATTTCATGCTATGTTAATTTCTGGGTATTTTTATGCTTAATTCTAGATCCTAATATTCTTTGGAAGCTTTTGGACTATGAAAAAAGTGAAAAAGCTCACAAAATTTCCAGTCCACAACTGGATAAATACACCATGGGATGGGTGAGCAGCTGGCTCATGGGTCAGGCACGAACAGTTACAGTGAATGGGGTGACATCAGACTGGGGATCTGTCACGGTGGGGTTCCACAGGGCTCCATCCTCAGCCGTGTGCTTTTCAACATCCTCATAAATGATCTGGACACGGGACTGGAAGGGATACTGAGCAAGTTCACAGATGATATGAAACTGGGAGGAGTCATTGACTCCTTTGATGTCAGGGAGGCCCTCCAGAGAGTCCTTGAGAAATCAGAGGGCTGGGCAATCACCAACTGTCTGAAGTTCAACAAAGGAAAGTGCTGCATTCTGCACCTGGGATGGACAACCCTGGATGTACATGCAGCCTGGGAATGAGATACTGGAGAGCAGTGCTGAGGAAAGAGAACCTGGCTGTCCTGGCTGATGGAAAGTTGAACCTGAGTCAGCAGTGCCCTGACAGCCAGGAGGGCCAAGCATGTCCGGGGGTGCATCAGGCACAGCATCACCAGCTGGGCAAGGGTGTGGATTGTCCTGCTCTGCTCTGACCTGGGGTGGCCGCACCTCGAGTTCTGTGTGCAGTGTTGGGCATCACAATATAAAAAGTACATAAAGCAATTAGAGAGCATCCAAAGGAGGGCCATGAGGATGGTGAAGGGTCTTGAGGGGAAGACAAATGAGAAGTGGCTGAGGTCACTTGGTCTGTTCAGCCTGGAGAAGAGGAGACTGAGGGGACCTCATTGCAGTCTACAACTTCCTCATGAGGGGAAGAGCAGGGGCAGAAACTGATCTCTTCTGTGTGGTGACCAAGGATAGGAGATGAGGGAATGGTCTGAAGCTCTGTCAGAGGAAGTTTAAGCTAGATACTGGGAAACAGTTCTTTACCCAGAGGGTGGTTGGGCACTGGAACAGCTCCTCAGGGCAGTGGTCACAGCACCAGCCTGACAGAGTTCAAGAAATGTTTGGACAGCGCTCTCAGGCACATGGTGTGACTCTTGGGGATGTTCTGTGCAGGACCAGGAGTTGGACTCAATGATCCTTTTGGGTCCCTTCCAACTCAGCATATTCTGTAATTCTGTGATTCTATGAAGTTGTCTTTATACTTGTTTTGATTGACAAGACCTTTTTGCTTTGAGAACTTTTTCTGTTCTGATTAGTGGTGGGTATAAAAATAAAACTGCCTCTAAGAGGTTCTGTTGGGCATGATGATGGAAGGGGGACACAAAAAATACTATTACTGATAATTTTTCTATCTCATATTTTTCATCATGCATGAGTACAGCTAAAGCATTTTGTTCTGATGCATCAACAATACTGCAGTATGGGAAAACCCTTTACTTTTTCAGTGAGGTTGATACAGTTTGATGGATGTGAATGCTTGCATATTCGTCTTTAATTGCCATCTAGAATTTTTTCAAACTTTAACAAAACCAAACAAGTAAGAGTGGAGACAAGTAGAAAGAATCACACGGTGTGAGTCTTGGGCTGTCCTGAGCAGGGCCAGGAGTTGGAATCAATGATCCTGATGCGTTTCTTCCAATTCAGCATATTCTATCATTCTGTGATTCTAGGCCTCAAGAAATAGTAAAAATTTGGTTTGACTGAAGCTTACTGAAACAGAGTTATATTGATTTTGGCTACTTCTGTTCGGTATATTTAGTTGATCTAAACATGATTTTTGTTATTCAATGTCAATAATTGTATTATGCTATAGTTGGAAGGTTATTTATTTTGAATAACATTTCCCATACTAGAGAAATTTGGAATTTTTATCTGCAAGTTGCAAGAATATTCATTATTATTTTGATGCCAACTATATACTTTTGTGAATATTCTTAGTAAGTCTTCATACTGCAAGGAACATGAGACTAAACAGAATTTAAAATCTGTTGCTAAACTGTAAGGTTTTTGAAATTGTAATACCACAGTATTACAGAGTATTTGAGCTGCCCTGTCAAGGGCCACAACTGAGAAGAGGCTAGTTCCGTTTTCCTAATTCTCTCTATTCCCTTCTGTCAAATTTTTATACATATTTTTAAGATTGTCCTGAGCCTTCTCCCTGATGTCAGGGACTGGGTAGTTTCCAGGTAGTTAGTGCCCTCAACCTGTCCTCATAGGATCAATGCTCCAGTCTCTTATTCCTCCTTGTGACTCTTTGCTGGACTCAGTCCAGTATGTCCACACCTCTCTTGTACAGGGGAGCAGCATTTCCTGTGCTCACTTGTATACAGATGCCAGTTCCCTCCTATTATATGTATAACAATCCCTGTATCAGCTAAAACAATTCCAGGAAATTTAGTTTGCTCCAAATGCTCCCAGAAAGGGGTTTAGTCTTCACTTTAGAATTTTCAGGGGTTTTCTCACAATCTTGGGTTCAAGCAGTTAAGATTAGTTCAATTAATCCATAAAATAAAACAGGTTAAAGGGGATAATGTAGACCTGAATAAGAATGATTAATGAAACAAATTGTCAGGAGTTGGCTGGCCTGCCTTTTATAGATTGTTGGTTTACCGCAGCTATTTTGCCTAAAAACAAATATTAATATACAATGACATTTTTTTTTCCTGTTCATTATACTGAATAGGATTGGGTAATCTGGTGTAGGGTGTTTGAAAATAAGAAAAAACTAAGTTTACAAATAAAACCAGGAGTTTCCTTTGGAGTTTCTCAGGAAAATGTGAAAAACAATGAAATAAAGTGTTGTCTTTGCTAGAGGTTAATACTGATGTGATATTAAAAGTAGTGTTCCTCTATGCAGAGATCTGGAATCTGTATTTTAATGAAAATTTCTTAGCATGGAACACAGCTATACATTCACAGGATAAGATCTGATCCTATTAAAAATTCATTCTTTTTTTGTTGGAGAGCTACAAGTAATGCTTTACTTACCTTTTTTGTGAGTCCCAGAAGACTGAAGTTTTTGCATTGTACCAACATTAAGTAGGTGACATTTTTATATGTAAGTGCTTAAAATTTACATAAATAGCACAAATAGAGTATGGAGAATGAGATAGAAAATTAAAGAATGATGACTCATCTGGATCCATAATAAGGTTATAGATATTCTTTCACTGTTAGATAGAGGGTATCTCTTCCTGACTCTTTTGGCCTTATTGTTGCATCTGCTGTATTGTGGTATCACTCTGGTACTAAAGGTCCAGAAAAAAAATTGATGTGCATCTTTTCCAAAGCTCCTGTAAATGACTGTACACATTATTCACAAAGAACAACTTTTGCAAAAGACGAGCTCTGGTCTCCTTCTGGCTAAAAATGCCCACATCTGGAATAAATCTAACTTAAATGAAGAAATAAGAATAGTTTTGTGCTTCTCACATACCTCTTTGCACATCATAGCTAAGCCAAAATTTGTCTCTGCCCATTGTCTTGCTTTTTCCTAAAAAGTGTCAAAAAATTATTTGATGTCTTTGTTTGAACACTGAATATTTTCTAAAGAACTTGGGAAAGTTTAAGACTGTATTTTAATGCATGCATGCATATAAAAGATAAGATTCTTAAATATTGATAAAACTAATAATTTAGGGGAATTTCACTACTCCTTTCTATTCACACAGTGCACCAAACTGTGATATCTTTCTTGTTTGCTTATTGGTAACTGGCCAATATATGTTTACATATATATATATATATATATATATGTAAACATAAATAGTCATAATATAGCTTTGCTTGCATTGCTGTTATACAAATTACATCTGTTTAAAGACATTTTGGCTGGACTACATTAAATATTAAAAGGATATATCTGTCTTTTTTTCTTCTTTTTCTTCCTATATCTCTTTATAATTGATTAATGTTCATTTGGATGAATAATTTATAGCTCATATAGCTTCTGGCTTATTAATTGTTTAATTTCAGAGGAAGTAACTGAGAACTAAGGAGAAGCAAGTTGTCATTCAAAGGGACACATTAAATTTAAATACTCCATTGATGCATAGAGTAGAAGTAGTCAAAGCATTTAATATATACTTCTTACATGTAGTGCTATAATTGTAAAGAAGAATAATGATAATGAAGATTAAAGGGTGTTAGTATTTTTTTTTTTAGATAGAAGGGGCTTTTGATAGCATGTGATTTGGCAAATTTTATGATTCTGTGTTGGTTTTTTATTTTATACATCTTTTTTTTCACTTTTACTTTTCTCTCCAAGGCCAAGCAGACAGGAGCAAATTGAATAAACAGTGCTCATAAATATGCAAATGATTCAATGATACAATTAACCTTAAGTTATAGATAAGCCTTTTTGCCTTTGCAATTTAAATTAATCTCAAGATACATTTAAATCAAAGGATCAGTATCTGAATCAACATTGATTTTTGATAAGGATTTACAGTAGTTCTACTTCACTTGAGAGCCTGACACTCGATAGGCAGAACTTAATAGTAATTTTAAGTAGATCAAGAAAAGAAGTTCTTCCTCCTTATAGAAAAGGAACTAGTGTTGCTTAACATGTTGGATTTGGATAAAACATTTTTGAAAGATTTTGTTTTAGGAATTAATAATATCAGCAACTTCCCACTATTTTTGTGTTATTATTTTGCACATGACAATGGAAGCTTTGTCTTATATATTTACAGTGTGCTTTTCATATAAGGGTAATTAATTAAAGACAGAATCTTTCAAAGGATCTTGTGTCTTAGCTTTCTGTTGTAGTTATTTTCCTGTTCTTTGAAAGGACTGAATTACTTATTTTTATTAGTGATGGGAAGGAAGTAAAAGTCAAATAGCCTGCAGTTGAATTTCTTTGTTTTGATCTTGACATTTAAAAACTGGAAAGTTATTATATATCATGGAAAACAGGTAATGATATATCTCCCTCTGCCAAAGCCAAAAAAGTTGTTAATGAGATGCATATATGCTTTTCTTTACTAAGAATTGATAGCATGTTCTCTAAGTAGATGAAATAATCTCAAAATAATTTGCATTTCCCCCATTTTCAAAGCTGCATGCCTTACATTCAAGAGCAGAAAGAAAAGACATTGGGAAACAAATATTCACTGCTATACAAAACTGATAGAAAAAGTGAAATACCTTCCATGTCTGTTACCTTTACCATTCTCCTATCCTTACGGGCACTGCAGGAATCTCTCTTTTACAACAAAGAAAACATATTGAGAAGGCAAATACTTTTAAGTTAGTCATGGTCTCAAACAGCAGGAGGTCTCCATAGGATATGACACCTGAAGGTCCTCTGAGTTCTGAGTCTATTACTAGACACCTGTTCAACTTACTTTCCAGAAGCGTCAGGTATATACAATGGCTGGGCTAGCAGGCATGATTGGTTCTCTGCAATCATCTTTCATAGCTCTGGCTATGAAGAAGAGGTGCCAATTCTCAGTAAACCATTGCAGAGCAAGGTTTCCATAGGTCCTAGCAGCATCTCTAACAGGAGAACTCCAGGGTGCCGGCTCATTACCATACCATCCAATCTCACAGTGCTAACTTTTCCCCTCAGACCTTTATTAGTTGGCAGTGCCAACTAATTCTCCAATTATCTGGTGTTCAATAAAACAAGTAATTGCAGGAGGAGATCCCTTGAAGATACAACAGCCTGCAGTCCAAATGTTGCATTCTTTAGCCCTTCAATTCACAATGAGAAGAGCCTGGATCTTTGGCTGTTACAGTGCATAATAGATCTTTCTCAAACTGAAGACTGAGTTGACTGGGACCTCAGCTATTGTGATTTCTGGGACTCTACTAACTATAACCCTACTTACGTTTTCTAAGGTAGGATAAATTCAAAGTCAATGAATCTCTCAATTTTTTTTCAGGAAACTCAAATCCTTCTGACGGAATCTGTATCTAAGGAGTGCCTCAGAAATTGGTATGTCTAGGAGAAGCTGCAGAAAAAGAGAGGTATATAAATATCAACAGAATGTATTTTTTCAAGAAAAATGAAGAGTTTTTTTAAACTTATAACCTCATACCTTAACTAATATTAAGTAGTCTGAAGTGAAGAAATACCAGAAACTTTGAATTCAGGTATCAAACTTGAGGAGAAGGAACCTCAGTAATAGTGGAAATATATAAATGTCATTTCATGCTCAGAATTTCTCTGTCTATTTTTATAGCTTTCAAGTGCCTTCCAGTGTTAAGTAAAATAATATTGTTTCCTCCTCCAAGAATGTTCCCTGACTTCTTTCTATCCATACATGGCAAAGTGTTAGCATGTATGTCATTTTAACCGTTCACAAATGTTTTCTCAGTTACATGCTTTGTATTCTGTCTCTCAGGTGCCAACATATTAATGTCCAAATAAACAGTGGATTACTTCAGAACAGTTGGTAAAGGGAGTTTCAGAAAATTATGAAGGAATGAATTGATATAATTGTTTGAAGGGATATTAAATTATGTGTAGAGTTTTAAGTACAGGAGAGTAGTCCAAGAAAAATGGATAATTTCACTGAAACATGGCTATTCCCTTTAGGTGTCCCCTAAATCCTCAAAGTGGAAACAGGAAAATACGCAGAAGGGTTTCTGGGAAAGGAATAATCTTCTGTTGAGAAGGAAGGACCAAAATATATGGGCCAAGAAACAAGAAGGTCTAGAAATGTACATGGAAAACACTACATGGGCAAGTACAATTTCTAAATCTTTTGTTCTTACATAGACACCAAAGTTTATTATCATAATTGGTACATTATAATACTACTTGGGAGAAAAATTATGCCAAAATTTGAATTTGTTTCAGTTGAACAAATGCCGTGTGCAAATAAAAAAAAAATTTTTTCTTCTAGTTACCTTTTAAGCTTACTGCATCACTACAGGTTGGTTTTAAACTGTTTTACAAATACTGACTGCTTAAAGAAGGGTGGCAGGTAAAGGGTGGCAAAAAGTGTGAGTCCTCCTGGGTACGTCTTACTTCTGTTGTGAGCAAGTGATGTTGGATACAATTGCCCAGATGTCCTTGGAGCTTTGAGGTTAACTAACAACTTCTTGTAGTTAGATCCCTACTGTTTCCAAGTTAATTGGTCCACTCTGCCACATTTGTACAGAAATCATGTTTCCCTGGAAAGTCAGTTCAAACTACCTGACATTAGACAGCATTTTCACAGGGGAAAACCAGGCATTTTGTTAAAGATCAAGAGACTATGACCTTAGAGAAGTGGGCCCTAAAAGTATAATGTTGAAAATTTCCTGCCTGTTTGTGTTTCCTTGCGATGAGGTGAAAGAAATAATAATTCTCTTAAGATGGAAAATGCAATTTGAGATGGCAGTTTGCACCTGGCTCTAAGTCAAAGTGTTAGATAACAGAGAGTTTACATGGATATCTGGAGTCTGCCACAGTGTGGGGGAGTGAAGGGGTTTCTTACAGGACAATAGATTAGATTTGCCAGTTAATGTACTAATAAAAGGGACAGGAGATTCCTACCCAATGTTATCTCAGGCACAGTTCTTTGTCAGTGCAGGATTCAAGTTGTATGGTCAGTAAGGCTTAGATGTAGTGTAGAGACACCAGTAAAAATGGGAAAAAATTCAAATCTAGCCTGTTTTTTCAACCAGAGCTGAAATTTAGATTTTTTTCTTTCTATTAGAGCAAAAAATTCTTTAATCTAGCAAGCACCTACAGCCCTGACATCTATACTTCTTATAGAATCTTTACCTTTTTTCTCCTCAACATTTTATATATAAAATATTTTATTTGTTTATTTCCCACCAGAAACATTGGCACATCTCTTCTCTTCTCTTTTAGAACCTTACTAGTTGTGATATACAAGTCTTTCTTTTAGTTTTTCACTTTGATAACTATGGCTATAAAGAAACTTTTTCCTTTTTTTCTTCTTTAAACAACACCATGCAATTTCAGAGTTTTTGCTGTATTATCACTGTTTTAACAGTTGTTTTTAAATTCTGTGGGAAATCTGTGGGATCAATGAGAAAATATAGATTTTTCACAAAAGGTACCTAGAAGAACATGGTATAATAGATATCCCTTTTCTGTTTAAGAGATGTGAAAAATGTATCTTGACTTACTGGATAGTCACAGAAAAATACAGAAACTGACCAACAGAAGAATGAGGGATTGCAGAATCCCTCTTTGTGATTTCTCATTGTGGCAGTCTTGATGTAGCTTGCAATTTCATGCTCAAGATTTGTAGTTAACACTGGAACTTTTTTCAGGAAATTCAGTGTTCCACAATGGTGCGGAAGAGAAATAAGATAAAACTACTCTGGATGAAATGCACTCTCTTTTTTTTTAATTCCGTGACTTAAACAGGAATTAGCCCTTTTCCTGTGTCATTTGAGAAGGTGTTTGCTCTCTCCCCACCTCAAAAGTAAGTTTATCTGAGATTTTTTTCTAAAATGAAATGAGACTTCTGCCAGTGCTCAGATATTATATGGTATAACTATAACTGTATAAAATGATGGAAGATCAGATTTATTCCTTTATTATACTTGAGAAAGGAAATCACAGCCTTGATTTTCTACCACTGGTAGAAAGGGCAAAGAGGTGTTAGAAGCATTTTGTATATTTTTTAATTCTCTTTTACATTTTTTGAGGTGTCCCATTGCTTACAATGATGCTACTTCTTAGATGAAACTCTTTCCTTAAGTCCACGTTCAGCTGTCTCTCTGAACTGATTAATTTTGCTGTAAGACATTAAATATTCTGTAGAAAGCAGTAAAGATAGAAGATTCACAATTCAAACTGGAGCTGTTTTCAGGTTTCTGACTAGGAGCTGCAACTCTCATCACTAGGACATTAATCCAGATGAATGGGATATCATTCTACAATATTCGACCTTTTATACCTTTACAAATAGATCCCCTGATAGCAGATAGGGATTCTTAAATTCAAAATAAACTGGTTTCTCTGGTCTTATAAAAACACTATACAAGTATTTTCTACCATCTTAGATCCTTTCACTCTTTCCTTGAGAAGTTTATTCCACATCCCTTTTTTATGCAATGATTAGAGTTTGTTAAATTATTAGATTTATTCCAGAACTCAGCACTCAAATGGTTTCTCAATATTTCGCTGCATTTTCAGTTGTCAGCTATTTACTTCAATTTTTAATAAATCATTGATTACTGTTATTTTTCACTATGTGCAGGAATGGGTACAACTGAGAAACTAAAACAAAAGTCAGGATTACCTTAATTTTTTGTTAATTAAAGTTATGAAAACCATAAGATTATTTTTGCTCTGTAAAAGGCATGGTATTTTTTGTTGGCTTTTATTTTGTTGGTTTGTTTCTTTGGTTTTCAGGGTTTTTTAAAAAAGAATGTATAAATGGTGGTCTCAAAGTATTTTTGTCCATATTTTTGAAAGATGTATCCATTTGTGTGCTGCATACACACATAATTTTTTGTGTCTGCCATTCTGACTTGCCTGACAGATGCAAAAGAAAAAGACAAAAAAATTACTATGAACTTCATGCAAATAGAGCTACAGCAAGTGTTTTATATTATAGTTATATGAAGAAGTGTGCCATTTTATAAAAGAAAACTTAGAAGACATGTAGTTCCTCTGAGTGTATCTTTTAAAAAGATAATTTAAAAATAATTTTTAAGCCCTCTTTGTTTTCTGCTGTTAGGTTCGAGTTTGAGTGGCTCTCCAAAGGAAGCATCAGGCTTATTTTTTTCAATTTTATGTCAAGATTACATAGAATGTAAATACTAAAATGAAATAATAGATTAAGTAGTCTGCCCACCTCCTCTTTTTTTTTTTTTTTTTCCTTCCTGGTTATTTTGTACAGTATCTCACCTTTATAATTAAAATAAGAATGTCAGCTCCTGCTTTGGGCTTAATTTGGCCTTTATAAACTAGCTTGACTTTTGAAATTTGTCAGTACGATTAAAAATTAGGTATAATTTTAAAAACAATATTAAATATTTTTTCTCTGGGCTGCTTTTCCTTTTGCTCCTGAAGGTAATGTAAAAGGGATGCTGTTTAGTGCTTGTTTAGAATGCATTTATGAAAAAGAATTGTTTTTTTATTCTTACAGAAAACTTCCTTGTAAGTATCTGAAAAATATCAAGAATTTAAAAGAAATGGAGTGTATGCTTAAGTCTGTTGCATACAGTTCCATCCATGCTCATAGATTACAGAGGTAGTTTAATCACCCATAAGAAATTACCAGCGTCTCTGTTCGTGAAGCATGACATTTCAATTGCACAGCCAATAAAAGAATTACATGAAGAGGGCTGAAATGATTTACTGTATGGAAAGGCACAAGACCAAGGTTACCATGGTGAGCTACCTTTCTGTGCGTACAAGGTCAAGTGAGAGTGACCTGTCAGTGGACAACCTTCAGTGCTAACATAGTAATATATTGCACCAACAGTGGTTTGTTGATCAGCTTCTTAAATAATTACAAGCATTCTAATATTTGATATTTTTTCATTGCTGCATGTTTTACATGTGGACAATAAGGAATAAAGAAATCTGCATTTTATGCTTCGGTAATAGCAGTTTAATAGCATTAGATGAAGATCTGTGTTTAGCAAATTTTTATGAATTGTAATTGTATGCAGTATATTTTTTTGGGTATGTTCAGAGGTTAAAAAAAGCTTACCAAGGGTTTTCAGATATTTAATCTAGTCTGTATGAGATGCTAGTTGATGCCTTTCATATTTTCTGACTCTGCAATATTGTGTATTGCAGAATTCTTCTTTCAGTTCTGATGGGGCTGGAGATAGGGAAGCAGGGAGGATTGCAAATAGTCTGTACAAATATTGTCAAAGAAAATATACAATTATAATTAAAATGCTCAGGAAAAAGGTCTGAAAAGCAGGGAGTTCATCTAATGGCTCTCTGAAAAATATTTTGTTGATGCATAAAATGAGAACTATACTAATAAATGTCTCTTGAATTACATATGCTGTAAGAAAATGAAACCCTGTGGGTTATGAATCTTGGATTTAAAGAGGCAGTCATCAAATATTTAAGATGAAAATGCAGTAACACATGCTAGCTGTCATGTGTAAGTTTGGTGAATGTTTTGACAAGGTTTTTAAAACATTCATAGTCAGAGTATTTTTATAAAAATGTTCATTAATTCAAACAGACATTCATATCTGGCAACCTGCATTACAATTGAGAATTTTAGATGCATGAGAATCTTGGTAAAGCCAAGAAAATACGGGTGAAATATACAGCAATCATGTTTAAATTATACATTATAAGGCATACCTATTGGTATGTTGTCATATTATGCATTAAATTTAGTGCATAAATCAGGTTGTTATAATTCTGATGTCACCAAAAGGCACAAAATATGACAAACAGGACTAGGCATGTAGATATTATCATACTCAATAATTCAATGAGCATTTGTTTTATGTAAATAAACTCCTGTTAATAAAAATTACACTCATTTATTTTACTGCTTCCAAGCAATAATTAAAAAAATGTCCATTTTCTTGAAAATCATTATAAAATGTGAATAATGCATTTGTTTAATATCTTTATAAACAAGATCTTACCATCAGATTAGTTCTGGAAATGAAACTGTTATTGATTTCTATAATAATTTCATAATACTGTTACATTATGGTGCTGAAACTGCTAATCTTGTTTTTGTGGAGAACTCTATGCATTTAAAGCAGTGCTTGAACTCTCATATACAGCATATAAACAATATTAATTTGATACAGGCTGCTATTGTTGAATCTGCAGAAAAAGTACCTTTCAAAATATGGAGAATATAAGAGGGAGTTGTTTTTTTTAACTGCAGCTTTTAATATTATGAACACAACTATCTGTTAAAAAAGTTGTAATACAGGTTTTTTCAGTAAAAAGTTTGGAGTTGTGATCTTAACAAATACCTGGGATATTATGATTACGAGGCATCTATAATAGAGGGTGCTATATATCACCTGACCTTTCATATACTTTCCCATTTAAAAAAAAATTTAAAAAGAAAAATTGAAAAATTAAAGAAAAAGAAAAAAAGACAGGAAACTTATTATTGCCTGCTTTTAATTCCAGAATATCATGGTTCATTGGGATTTTTTTTTCCTCTTTCTTTTTTTCTCCTTATAATAATTAGTAGGTGCAGACATCCTTAAGACATAAGTTTGCTGATCTTACCAGAAAAACAAAAGACAGAAATGAATACGTGTGTGGAAAAAAATTCAAGTCAAGATCTACCTCATGCTAAGGAGATGAAAACAGGGCTAAAATCACTTGTCTAAGAGCTCCTAATCGAATTAGTGAGCCAAATCATGGCAAATCTGTGGGCGTCTTGATAAGACACAGCACACAGAGAAGGCAAAATTCTTGAACCTAACCTGCTTCCACCCTTCATCATGAGATCCAACAAATCTCTTGGCAGGAAATAAAAGACTTTTTATCTTCTGATCTTTATGAAAAGTAGCTAAATAAGTACTTTAAGGTACCAGGCTTAGCTGAAGTTGAGTATGCTGCTGTGAATGGTTGTCCCAACTGAGCATCATGTCAGAGCACTTCTATTCAGCTGATTGTTAGTGGCGGCTGCTAGAGCCACTTCTTAGCTCTGTAAAGTGTCAGAAATCAAAGAAGGCCTTGTTGCTGAGCACCGAGAAACAGCAAATGGTCCCAAAGTGCATTTTCCAGCTCCCCTGGAATGTTATGGGAGCAAACATTGAAAACTGTGGGGTGTGTACTCACTGGTGAAAACTCTTCCATTCGCTTGCAGGACACTTCACACAAAACTCCCATACTTTGTAAAGGTGGGCCAGTTAGACTGTCAGCTGTATCACAGCCAGTAAAATAGTATTTGAATTCATGGTGAATTTGACTCAGATGTCAGACTTCCAACTGAAGAACTGAGTATGGCGAAATATATTTATATGTATTAAATTAACAAAATTTTACTATGCATTGTTAGAGAGATTATGCCTTTTGATTCCACTCTCCTTCACTTTAAATTGCACAAAGGTGTTAAAGGTCAGATGAGCTATAATGATAAAAGAACATCAAAGTCACTGAACCCTCTTGTTTTCCTCTTTATACGACAGCACTCAATAATATAGATACCTAATCAATTTAGATGTGTATATTAAGCTGAAGAGGTTGTGATACTAAGTGGATAACATTTAAGTGAAGGTGGGTTGGGTTTTTTTTGTTTTTGTTTTGGTTTTGGGGTTTTTTTGTTTTTTTTAGGGGTTTTTTGGTTTTGTTTTTTGTTGTTTTTTTTTTGCCACTGAATTATTTAGAAGAATATATGAAGGTGAAGCCTTTTCTATTGGAAGGGAATGTTCACCAAAAATTACTGGCAGCAGTGTGATGCAGAGCAGATTACTACCTATAGATTCCCTTTTTGCATTTGAAAGCAATCCAAATTGCAACTGATAATATTCAGAACTGTATTTGTTTTTATAAAAGAATTTCTTAGCCATTAAATATTTGTGAGGCTATTAAAATACTCATTGGTCTCCTGTTCCTTAAGGGAATTCTGGCCATATTTTTCTGGAAGGACTGCTGGTTTTGTAACTTAACTTCCTTTTCTACAGTTGCTAGGATTTGGCTCCCCTTTCAAGATTATGAAAAGAATACAGCTTTAGTTTAGTTTTTAATATTTTTTATAATTTACTTTACAATTTGACTGTCAATGTAGTAGAATCTGTGATTTTTTAATCTGAAAAGATATCTTTCTGTGGATTTGTTTTGTCCAGTTAATACTTTCATGATGGTTTTGGCTGGGATACAGTTAGTTTTCTTTGTAGTAGCTAGTGGGGGCCTGTATTTTGGATTTGGGCTGAAAATAGTGTCAATAATGCAGAGATGCTTCACTGTTGATGAGCAGTTCTTGCACAGTGCCAAGGCCTGTTCTGATGCTCACCCCACCCCACCCCACCAGTGAACAGGCTGGGGATGCTCAAGGTACTGGGAGAGGACACAGCCAGGACAGATGACCCCAAATGACCAAAGGGATATCCCACACCATATAACATCATCATGCTCAGTGTATAAACCTGGTGGAAGAAGAAGGAAGAGAGGAATGACTCTTTTTGGTAATATGATTGCATTTAATTCTTAAGTGCATACAAACTTTACGTGCTGGTGGAAAAAGAAACAAAACACAGGAACAAAGAGTAACGTTTATTCAGCAGGAGAGAGTATAAGCACAAATCAAAGTTAGGAATAAATATAAAAGCATAAATTTACAAAATCAGAATTTTAAACTGGACATAAATCCTTCTTCTCTTTGCAGCTATGTGGTTAGAATTCATAGCCATGTGGAGAGAGGAAGGGAAGAGAAAGAAGAACCATTTTACACTAAGGATCTTATACAACCTATTACAACTGCTGAGGTATAGCAGATCTCCTGAGCTATATAGCTCCTCTGGAGTTATATGTAGTATTGAATGTGGGGAAAAGATGGTTACAACTATTTAATAGTAATATATTTAAAGTAAGATGGCATTTAAAGTAAGTCAGCATTAGGGGAAGATGGAACTTGAATATAGTAATATCCTTCAATATTCTAAACATTTTCATAAGCTATTAAGTAAAACTTTTGGAAAGTGTTAATTTTCTAAAGGCATTTTCTCTCTTATAATCTTTGTGTCTTTTTGTGATTTATAGGCTTTTCTATGATTGCAGGCTTTTTGCTACAGATCTGCTGAATCGACACTGCTAGTTCATGTAACAATAATACTTCATACAGCTTCCCAAGATTTGCCAAAGTCTACTGAATAAGTATTTTTGAATAAATGTGTATGAACTTTATAAAGTATATTCAGTGAATAGATGTTGCATTCTATAGCAGTGTCTACTACTTACCATAAGGGTCTTTAATTGTGAATGTTGTCATTTTCATTATGAGCAAGATACTTTAAAAAAAACCAAAAAAAACCCAACAAGAATGGTCCAGATGGAGTTTCTAATTTTGAATTATTTTCCTTGGAAAACTGCAGGTGCACTTACATCATTTGACAGTGCTGCATTATAGATTAGCTAGTGAAGGCTATTGTACAGTGAGCTCTGCAGCCATCTCATTGACCTCCTTGAAGTCCAAGCATATAATCTCTGTGACACCAACACTGCTGCCAAGCTCATATTTAAGTGGTGCAGCTAACGAGACCTTTGAAAGAATTATTTTTATAGATACTGAGAGATGTGAACATTCAATTCTGCAAAAAGTAATTTTATAAATAGGATTTGTAATTCCTATGGCTATAAAGAAAATAATCAAATTGCACTGTTTAATTTTTGGCACTGTATAAACAAACACTTATTTTAGATATTAATGAATTAGTAGTATATTCATATACGCTGATGACCTATATGTGAAATATTAACTTGACGCAGTTTAAAATGCCTAAGAGATTGAAAATGCCTAAAAGGTTAAGCCTCTGAAATATTTTTAGTAGAAAAAGATTGACTACAACTAAAATAAGAATAATCTGTGCAATAAATTTTTGAAATATATGAACTAGTATGTTTTGGGGAGGAAGGTTGCTTAAGTTGAGAAGACAAAATTCTAGAAAAGTGTTTAAATCTAAATATAAACTCAAGGTCTATTTAAATATAGATTTTGCATTTCCAAAGATGATTCTGTGCATAGAGTAGGAATATATTGTTTTGCTGGCACAGATTTAGTAGATAGATGAAGCCTGTATCTTTCCAGCACTCTGTTAGCACAACTCAGTCATATGACATTATAACAGTAATGTTATGCAAAGGGTTAGTCTGATTAAGTTCCTGGCTACAGGAGCTGAATCAAGTAAGGAAAAGCTATATACAAGTACCTAATTCCACTTTGACAGTTCTGTCAATTGACTTTGCTAAGACAGAGTTTCTCTCTTAAAAAAACAAATGAAAAACCCAAACCAAAATAACCACAAAAAACAAAACAAAAAACCAAACCAACAACAACAACAACAAAAAAGTTGGAGAAACAAATTTCAGATGAAAGTAGTTTGAAACCATAAATTTAGAAAGATAAGTAGATTGTAATATAACAGTAGAGAAGGTACTTGCCTGAGCAATATGGATGTAAAGAAGACTTGAGTTTATAGAAGGAAAAAGGAAGCAAACTGTAACCTGAAGAAAATAGAGTTTTACATAGACCTTTGAATGGCTGCAATATATTATATCCCCACTCAAGTACCTTTTCTACTGTCACCTTCTATCTACTTTGTATCCCTTCTTTGTCCAACTTTTCCACACCCTCTTACCATAAATGTCAGTTTTCCTTAGGTGTATCTTTTACCTTCTAAATTCCATCAGAAACTCTGTGTTTACATACCTGTCTTTAAGTGTGTGAATGCTAGTTCTTTTTCTAGCCTTGTCTTCCACCTCTTGTTTTTATTGGTACTTACTTTGCAACCCAAGTGACCTTGCTTTTCATCACATTATTTCTACACCAAATGCTTTGGTTGCCCTTAGTGCTCACCTTTATATAGACATTCACAGCTCTCCGTGTATGTGTTCATAAAGAGAGGAAAGACAGTCAGTGAAAAGTTCATAAAAAGCAAAATCGAAATTCCTGAGTGTAGTAGAATTGAACTTTTAAAGGTTTTATTTATTTATTTATTCATTCATTCAGTTTCATTGTGGCATTTTTCCATGCTTTTTCCATGCTTTTTAACTTGCCTGTTTATAAAAACAAACAAACAAACAAAAAAAACCAACTTTCATACAAAATTACAGATTCCTCATGTTTGTGTCTTACTCTTTTGACTTCTGTTTTTTATCACAGAATCACAAAATGGGAAGGGAAAAGTATTGATATTGATAATTTATGGTTATTGATTAATTTCACATCTTTTCCTGGCTTATAAACAGAGGTTTTTGAGTTTTTTGAAGTTCAGCATTAAAGAGTAGTGGATCAGGGTTTATTTTGTGGACAGGTCCAGTTGCAAATATTGAAACCAATATGTAAATTAGATCCTATTTCATCTCATATTAATTGAGCTTCTTTGTATTTTGGGATTTTCTCCTTTATTAGCAGCAACATTCAGAAGATGAAAATGTATTCCTGAACCATAGGAGTTAATCTAGGATACATCTAACATACTGTAGCTGTTTTCTTTTTCCTTGATAGTGATAGGTGTGCATATGCACATTCAAGAATCTACAGATTTTGGAAAGCACGCCTGGATTTACAGTTTATCTTTTGAATCCATGTTCCTTTCTTAGAAAAAGTTTACTTGAATTACCTTGCTGACTCTGTGTCCTTAAGCAGTTCAGATATGATTAGCCACAGTGATACGCTTGCTGCATTACCATGCACAGAATGACTTTCAGCCTAAGAAACATTTGTAAGGCTACTACTACCAAAACCAAAATGATCAATTGTTTTATACTGGTCCAGTTTTCAGCTTCATTTCTTTCTTAAGTCAGCTGAGGGATATTTCTGCATTACCAGAAGATGCCATTTCAGTTTGCATCTTAAACTATACTTTGTCCCCAGATGATATTGTAAAATGAATTGCATTCAGGCAGAGGCTTCTCAAGCACAACTGCTTCATTTAACAGCAGCATATAAGCATTCAACTCCCAATCCCTGGAGTTCTCCCTTTGCTAACAGTTATAGCATCAGACTTAAACTGGCAAGGTGTTTTGGAGAATGCGGCTTTTCTGAGCCAATTAACTTATATTGTGAACTACACAATATAACACTTTTTTCTGTTTTAATCATGACAACCAAAAAATCTAAAGAAATCAGAAAAAGTCTTTTGCTGACTTCTCAGACAATAATAAAAGAATAAATTCAGGATTTATCTGATACTTTGGGTAATTTTAAATGGAGCAGGAATTCCTGTCTTAATCTGTTGGTCTTCAAGAATTTTCTTACAAGAATAATCATACTTAGTTTTTCAAATGCTGAAACAGGAATAGAAAATTCCATATTGACTCAAACTTCTGTGAAATTCTACCATTATAAAAATCTTAATGGGACGACTAAGACCTGATATACTGTGCACTAAATTTTGAAATTGTGGAGTATAAACTTCTAATTTTATCTCAGTGCTTTCGAGGAATTCATGGATACTGTTGCACAAGAGCCTTCTCATCTAGAGAAATCTTGTCAGGAGTTTATTGATAAGGAAGAAAGATTGATTATGTGTTCAAGAAAACCAAGCCCTGTGACAGAAGTGAATTCACCTTCTCTGCCTTAAGAGAACAATTGTTTTCTCCTGGAATTGGCTGGATTTGCAATGAAGTTGTACCCACATGATTTTGTACGCTCCTAATTTTTTTCTGCTTTCTTTAAACTCATTTTTCTTTCATTCTGTCCTGAGAAGACTCAAGGAAGAACTTAACTGTGTTAACTGATGTAAACTATGCCAGTCAGGGATGAGAGTTTTACTCTCAGTTTGTTTTGAGATAGTAAGAAATATCTAGTAATGAAGTGGAGACAGATTGAAAGAAGACATTAATAGAATCAAGTAATCAGCCTCCCTGAAAAACTGTAAACAGATGACAGTCATAAATCTTAAAAATACCAATAATTCTTTACATTAGTAATTTTATTCACCATTGTCTGGTGTTGGACATTATCTCCTTTATGAAAGTATATTGAGAAAGGATACAGTCACAGATACTTCATAAATTTTCAGTCAGTCTTTGAATTTGGTTTTGTCATGCATGCAGTGGGATTTGCATGGATGGCTGATCATCTTTAAGTTTTTCATATTTTATAGGTGTTAAAAAAACAGAAGGAAATCCACCGGTGTCATACATGGGCTTTTTGTGGCCTGGCAAATTGCATTTTTAAATTCTAATGGAAAAAAAAAGTTTGGTTGTTTTTTTTTTTTTTTGTTTGTTTGTTTGGTTTTGGGTTTGGGGTTTTTTTTGTGGGGTTGTTGGTTTTTTTTTAGGGCAATCTCAGTATCTAATGATGAACCAAGTAATTTCTGTGCTTCTCTTCAGGGCTTAGTTTTGCCACCTCTTTTGTTCACTGTCATGTCTAAGAAGGTCAAATGCCTTCAGTATGTTGCCATACCCCAGGCTATGCTATTTCTTTGTTGATTGTATGCAATACCAGTTCAGTGCTTGATATTTTTCCAATTTACAGAGATCAGCAAGAAGTGCAGTCATCTTAATCACATTTTAGGCTAGATAAATATGTATAAAAATAAAGCTACTTTGAAATTCAGCCAATAAAATGTTTTCATCCTCATGTAAGACTATGGTCTTTTCATTTACAGGATGGCAAAGGATCTGCTTTACTCTTTGGGCAAGAAAATTCAGGAGTAGCTCAAATTCTTTTTTCACTTGCAATTTTTTTTTCTGTTCTAGCTGTAGGTGTCAGTGCTAAATTTCCCTTCCATCACTAAAGGTTAGAAAACTGCTTTAATTTTTGTATTACCCATTGAAGGTATGTTCAGGATGTCATGTAGAAATCTTTTTTTTATAAGAAAGGAGACTGCATTTTGTACTCTTCTGTTAGTGGTGGAGGCCACCAATGATTCCTATGTTTCTAAATCTTCTTCAGTGACCAGATTTTGACATAAGAGGTGAAGCAATTTAACGAACCATTTTGAATATAAGAGAACTAAAACTTTGTATCTTCTAGTATCATGGTCAAGATGTCAAAACTATCTCAAATTCTATCTATTGAGACTAAAAACTAATACAGAATAATTTTTTTTTTTAAATGGAATAGAAAAAGAGAAAGAGAAAAGTGAAAGGATAAAGAATACAGAAAAACCCAAAAAACAATGACTCATGAAATATTGAAAACTGTTCTATATCTCTTGGTTTTCAAAATACCTTTTCTTCACATATTTATTTATTTTAAACAGGAATTAATTTGAGGTCTTTCACTTTAGTCTTCTTTTTATGCTGTTTGTTTTCAAAAATACTTTAACAATAATTACCCACAAACAGTGATTTACAAAGGTGTCCCTTGATGCTTATCCAAACAAGTGGTGAATAAGAAGAATAACAGCATAATACTCTACACACTTGCACCTCTGTAGAAGGCCAAGGTTCTTTTCAGGCATCTAGGTGTGAAGTTGAATGTTCAAAGTCAAGTTGTATGTCTTTACAGATCATAGAGTTTGTTGAAGTGACTGGAGAATCAATAATCATTAGAGCTTCTTTGCTTGTAGAAAAGTTCCATTCTACCACATGCAGTTCCTTAACTGACCTCTTGGCCAACAACTACAATTAAAAAGTTCATCTCCTACACAGGATAGATGAGAACAATGTCTTCTATGCTAGCAAAAACAGAAAAAAGTTTCTTGCAGATCTGTTCATAGCTTTGTGTGCACTTCTGTCCTTCCTATTCCCTTTAGGTTCCCAGAATTTGCAATCCACCTAAACTGGTAGCTTCTGCTTTTTCTCTCATCCTGCAGTTCAGATATTTCTTGAGGAGTATTTTTAAATTTAGAGACTCTATGATCCAGTGGGATTTAAAATTAGAACGACATATATTAATGATTCTCCCTTAAAAATATTCTTCCAGTACCTGTAAAAACCTGCTTTCCTCTTGTCAGTACTGGTGCTAAGAGGTGGGCAAATTCAATAATATGAGGGATGACCCATATTGCATCTGTTTTTCAGAAGCAGAATCTCTCTTCTAATGTATCTCCTAAATTTATGTCCTCTTGTCTGTAACAGGTAAATTAGACTTCCAGTTTTCTTTCCGAAGCTTGAGACCTCTGAAATAAGCACTTACCTTTCGTATGTTCAAAGTCAAGAACATTATTGGTATTCACAGGTCCACAGGCATCAGGAAATTTCCTGCGCTTTTCATTTTACAAATTTAGCCATTTCTACTCAATGGCTGTCCAAATGGATAGTGGCCTGAATTGAGTTTTGCTATGTAACTGCTGAAATACACCCTCCTAATAGAATCAGGGTATAATCCACCAGAAATCAGACAATATTACTGGCATTGTTTGAAAACTTTTTCTTCATTTCCTGTCATACCACCACTGAATGCAATATTGGTTTGGGTTGCTGAAGGCAAATAGGGTTCTACGTTTGCTGATTGCTTTAAGTGCTCCAACACTGCTCTGCTAGATTGTTGATATAGCATTTTCTTGGAGTTATTTAAAGTGTGAATGTGCATTTAAGATACCAATAAATAAAGAGAAGTTACATACCTATAAAGGATAATCTTTGCGATTTTGAATCAAAAATTACAAGTTTTCTGATTGCTTTTCTCCTTCAAAGCCCTTTGCTATGTCTAGATGTACATTCCTTTAGATAAACAGGAATAAGAATTCTGTTACCTTATCTGGATGCTGGGCAGGAGGAATTGAAGAGTCCTATGTGAGGAGGAAACAGAAAAGAAGGCTGTCTACAAGTAGCAAAATGGAAGTGCTAGTTTCATGTTAGTGTATATGTAGTCATTTCAAAACCACTTTATTTATTTAAATGCTGCTCTTATTGCTGATAAGACTCAATATTTTTTGTCATTATCTTCAAGCATAATATGTGTCTTTACATTTTGAGAATTATGTTATGAGAAAAGGTTATGCATGCTGACTTACGAAGATGCACTTGTTGCACTTGAATAGTCAGTACAAGCATCACAATTGACTAATCTGGTTGCCTTCTGTGTTGGAAGGATTGGTTACAGGGGCCCATGTAATATAACTCAACTTAAGAATGACTTTTAACATCCTTTTCAATTGTATTTTTATTTATAAGCAGAGATGAATGTGTTGGATGAATAGGTTGGTAGATGGACTGAAAAATGAGCAAGCATTTGGACTCTGAAGGTAGTAATTAATGGCTCAGCTTCCAGATGACATCCAGTCAATACTGCTGCCTTTCTTATTCAGTTATTTTCATCAATGATGAAAATATTTCAAGATGATGAGATAGAATGGACCCTCAGCAAATTTTCACATCAGGCAAAATTGGGAAGGGAAGGTTAAATGACACTGGTGGAAAAACATTGAGAAACAGGGGGTCTGAACCAACAGAAACCTAGTAAGTTTAGACAGAGAAGTGCAAAAGCCCTGCAGTTCAGAAAGAACAGCCAAGTGCATCAGTACAGTCTGGAAACTAATTAATTTGGTAGCAGCTCTGCTGAAAGGAGACGTTACAGTGGCTTGCAAGTTGAGTATGAATGGAATACTGTCACCACAAATAAGGCAAGCTCTGCTACTTTGGAAGGAATGTGGAGAATATATCTAAAAAAGTTATTGTTCCTCTGTACTTCACATATATTTTATGTCTATCTTACAGTTTAAGAAGGATGCTGGAAAACTGGGAATAATCCAGAAGGGGGCTAACAAGAGTATAACATGGTTAGAGATCCAAAGCACATGGTCTTCAATTAGAGATTGCTTAACCTGGTGAAAGAAAAGCTAAAGAGACCCTTAATAGTAATCAGTGAAATTTGAAGGTGGACTACAAGCATGATGGAGCTAACTCTCCTTAATACTGACAGTTGGCATATAAAAGTTTCAACTTCAGCATCAACATTAGAAAAAGTATTTCACCAGGAGGGTCATACAGCACTAGAACACTTTATGAAGTTGAGTGGTGGAATCTTCCTCCTTGGGATTTTTTTCAGACTTGACTAGATAAAACCAAAGTTGACCCAATCTAGTACTGGCTGGGGTCCTACTTTGAGTGAGATGTTCGATTGGGTGACCTATAGCTATCCCTTGCAGTCAACATTTCTATGATTCTATACTTTTTTCTACTGGATACTTGCAAATTTCTGTTGTCCTTGTACACTGTATTGGGTGAAAAAATACCGTGAAGGTCTGTGTCCACTATGTTTATTACATATGTAGACATATTAGTAAAGGAATTTAATGATTAATTAAATATTTCCTTTCCTTCCCTTGACCATTGGAACATTTACATATTGAGAGAACAAAAGCTTTAATGTCATAATCCCTGAAGAGCAGCAAGAAGCATGTATTGTTATCTCCATTCCCTGGGATTCCTAACAATGTTTGTATAAATTAAAAACTGTTAATAGCAGAACACTGTAATTGATTAGCTTCTGTATGTTTACAGCTCTCTTTAATTGCTTAAAAATGCCATTTGTCAGCTTCATGTTCTATTGACAATAATATTGATTTATCCGATTTGGGCTTTGTCTTGTCTCTCGTACATAAAACTCACATATGCAGTTCAAATGGGAAATGACTCTATTGATTTCCTTAACTTGAGCCCAAATGCTAAAGATTTTTGGATAAGCTTTCTCATTATTTAAGCCAAAATCAATAAGAGAGAGCATCTTTTAATGAAAGAGCAGTTTGAGCAACGTACTTCAGAAATGGGGTCCTGTTCATCCTTTGCTTTACAAATCGATCTCTTTGGTTCCTTAAGTGAGGTCCAATTGGTTGACATTGTGGTTTGTCTTTGTGTGTAAACTTGCAGCTTCAGAGAGGAGAAGATGAGCTACAGAGACAACAGAAGAAAACACTTTGCAACAGGAAAAGGATGATCATCTTATTGAGGTACCACACTATATGTTGTGTGTTCTGTAAAAGTCTTGCTTTTTATGACTGTTTTAAAACTATATAATTTATGGGAAAAATAAGATGTTTTTTAGCCCAATCTCTTTTGTTTTTATTATTCCTTTGTGTATTGTTATTATACTGTTTAAAGATATTACATACTTAAGTCTTACAAGTGGTCAATTTGGAACTGTCACCTTTTATGATTTTTCTGAGTAAAATACTATTACAGACTACAACCTGATCACATTGCTTTGTTAACCTGTTAATTTGTTCTGGTTTTATTTCAGCTCCATCCTCAAGAAATTACACTTAGCATCTCCAGACAAAGCTGTGCAAAGTGAAAACAGAGATAAAAGATGAAGAGCTGAAGAGCTACAGAATGAACTGGGTATATCAAGCTACTTATATGGGCAGGCCAAATGTTCAGGTACTGTACTAAGATATCATTAACTGACCTGAACTACATAAATTAAGCTGATTATGCCTTCACTTAATTAACTGAGAATGACCTATTGATGTATAGGCAGAGCAAGATAGAGACTACATGCTGCGCTGTACTAAATTTATAGGTTTTCAATTAGTTCTATTATTGACCAAGACTACTTAGAAAAGGAGTTTACTTTTATGTTTTGTAGCAGGTTTTTAATTTAGGAAGTTATTTGAAAATGTTCAGTTTGTGTCTCTTGAACAATTCAAAAAATGATCCAGTGAAAATTATTTATTCAACTATACTCCTGGCTGATTAGCACCTCTAAAATATTTGTCTTTGAAACTGCTGTTGTGACGTATTATAAGTATTGATTAATAATGTCCAAAATATTAATAATCTCAAAATTTAAGTCATAATAGTTTTAGAAATAATGCAATCAGAGTATTTGTTTAAAATAATGTTTTAAAGGAATGCAAGGAAAATGTCCACAAAAATCTGATCATTTTATTATAAATAGGGATAGAGATTTTCTTTCAAAAATTGTACATTGACTGTGATTTTTAGTTAAACTTCATACAACACCTGATAGCGATTTACTAAATGTATGAAATAATCTCAGTAATATATCACAGATTTCGTTGAGAGGAAAATATGAATTTGTCTAATGTAGGGATTTTTATTATGCAGAATGAGTCAGTTAGAGTTTAGTTACAAATCAACTTCCACTGTAGACATGATTTCAAAAAATCACACTATTAGAAACTAAACAGGAAAAATACAGCTATTAATTAGTAATACTACAGCAAATTGGGGAGAAAAGTAATAAATTTAAAAATAATAGCATGTAATAGTAGTAGGACCATTATATCAGACTGAGGATACTTCTGTAATATTTCTATTTTAAAAGAAACTAATTTTAAAAGAAACTAATAAAGAAAATAATTAAACATCCTACAGATAAGCTTGTTTGTTAATATACCAAGTAAAACAGTTTTAGTCCCTGAACACAATTTTCTCTAGCTCATTCTTAAGAATAAATTTTGGGGTAATGTACTTTCTTTACAGATACTGGTTGTTCAAGGTACATATCTATGACCAAAGTTAATGTGAATTCTGCATTTTTGGTACACTAAAGGGAAGTATATATATAGTTTTATCATCTCCTGTGACAAGGTTGCTGTCTTTATTGGTGTAGTTCTCTTCAAGCTTAAAAAAATTAAACATTGTATATACATAGATTTTAGTATGTAATCGTGTTTTTTTAAGAGTCATGGTTAAACCTGCTGTTTGTAATTCAGCAATGACTTTACTGAAATATCTCCTGATGTTTTTCCAGTCTATATTGAAGACTGGTATATACTCTTACAAGAGTAAGAGACTTGCAGCTCTTACTCTCCTTCAAATGCAGTCCATAATCCTTTGGTATGTATTGGTCATATATGGAATGCAAAATGCATCATGGGAAATTGATCCAGGTCCTTGACTTCACTACAGTTAGACGATAGTGGCAGCCCCAACATCTGGTGTTCAGCTGATGTCCAGCTGCTTTGACTATCACTGACCAACCAA
This sequence comes from Pardalotus punctatus, assembly GCA_013400915.1. Taxonomy (NCBI): domain Eukaryota; kingdom Metazoa; phylum Chordata; class Aves; order Passeriformes; family Pardalotidae; genus Pardalotus; species Pardalotus punctatus. Next base: position 1,132,721 of record VZTX01026370.1, on the reverse strand, counting down.
GCCGAGTCTCTGTTTTGTCCTCCTTATTGACACGCGTATTAGCACACGCAATTTGTTACTCTGCTATATGATCATTTTCATAATTGCTATGTTGACTTGTTTACTAGTTCATTTATTGTGTTATTGGTAAATGGGATATGAGTTCCACCAGATGCCTAACATCTGTCTGTGTCTCAGTGTTTTATCTGCATTCTTCACCAGTTAATTTGTATTAGCTTCTTGTACCTCAGATATTCCCCTCCTACCCCATCTCTCTGTATTTATCTTCCCCCCATTAACATTTGCCCAGGCCTTTGCCTTTTTTCTCTACCCTAGCTGGCATTGCCATTTCTAATTATCTGACTCACTTTTTAAGCCTCATATCTACCATTTAGATCTCTTTCATTAGGAGGTCTTACTCTGTGCATTCTTCATACACAGGATGGTCAGAAATGACACTTTTCTGCTATGCAATTTTTCTGTCCCTTTTCTCTTTTCACTGATTTGAAGCAGTTAATTCATCAGCATGTGCCACACCAGGCAGTGGGGGG